>CM050650.1:124259313-124784313 GCA_027574665.1 Rhynochetos jubatus
TTTGGAAGCTTTGCCAAGAAGGCTGCTAGAGGGTCCTCGTTGGATGTAGGTGGAGCTGGGAGTTTATTCGAGCAGTTGTAAAATCTGAAGAATGTTTTCTATTCCTTCATTGATCATGAAAATAATTTTCAAGCCTGAAGTTCTCCTCCTGGAGTGTCATCTGCTCACTGTGAGTCAGTTGTGTCTCGGATAAACTAAACCTCATTTTCCCTCCCTAGCCTGGAGTGACATCCGTTGGGATGCTGGCTTTTAAAGTCAATGTCAAGTGCTCATGGAATCATAGAATGGTGTGGGTTGGAAGGGACCTTTAGAGGTCATCTACACCAACCCCCCTGCCATGGGCAGGGACATCTTCCGCTGGATCGGGTTGCTCCAAGCCTCATCCAGCCTGGCCTTTAATGTTTCCAAGGATGGGGCTTCTCCCACCTCTCTGGGCAACCTGTTCCAGTGCTTCACCACCCTCATCGTAAAAAACTTCTTCCTAATATCTAGCCTAAATCTCCCTTCTTTTAGCTTAAAACCATTACCCCTTGCCCTGTTGCTACAGGCCCTATTAAAAAGTATGCCCCCATCATTCTTATAGGTCCCCTTTAGGTACTGGAAGGGTCCACAATAAGGTCTCCCTCTTCTCCACGCTGAGCACCACAACTCTCTCAGCTTCTCTTCACAGGAGAGGTGTTCCAGTCCTCTGATCATTTTCTGCAGCCTTCATAATTAATCACCGTGCTCAGGAGAACAGGCAAGAAAATGAGACTCGGGCTCCTCGCAGGAGGTCTGTAGCTTCTGCAAACTCTTTGTATTCCAGATCCTTTGTCTTATTTGACTCTGCGATGGGAGAGCTGGGCTTTACTGAGTTTAGTTCCCTTTTTATGGGGACATCACATGAGCTTCTGTCCATCCGACTCTTTAAAATCTCCTTGAGGGTGAAGCGATGGAGTGAAGAATACACCAAAGGCAGAATTGGGGTGATACGCCCAGGTTGCTGTCGATGTTCTCGTGAAAGGCAGATGCAGCCAGGACAAAGACATCTATTAATCATTCATTTAACACAGCAGCTGGAATCAAATTCATTGCTGGAGCAGGGCCATTCCAGCAAGGGTAATTTTTTTGCTGCTGAAGTCGTAAAAAATTGAACAGCTGAAGGGGTGGAATTTGTTGGTAAATTCCTGAAACTTCCCATATTTCTCAATTATTTTATTTTAAATTTATATTACGCACTTCCCACCTCCTCCAAGACTGCAAAGAGCAGAAAATCTGGACGTATCTCCTCCAAAAAACACTGTGCTTTGAAATAATGCAACCAGAAACTTGGGGTTGGAGCAGGCGATGGGGTTTAGTCTTACGCGTGATTTGCTCCATGGGTGTAGACGAAGTAGGGTCTTCATTGGGGTGCTGGACTTTGGGCAGAATTCTGCCTCAATTTCAGCTCTCTTCCATTTTCCTTCTTTCCCCTTGTGCCATCTCGGCACAGCTGGACCACGGGAGGTCTCTGCAGTCGACCATCAAGACCATTATTTCTTATACTGTTGTTTCTGCCTGTAGGACTTGCTTATTTTTTATGTTTTTATACATCTCAGTATTACTGCTGCACATCCCCAGCCATTCCCTCCTGCAGTTTGACATCTTGTCTGCTTGGATGTTCTAGAGCATCCGTGGTCCTGCTGGCTCTACCATGCAAACAACAGCATCCTCCCTGGAGAGAAATCATAAAACCACAGTATGGTTTGGGTTGGAAGGGACCTTTAAAGGTCGTCAAGTCCAACCCTTCTGCAATGAGCAGGGAATTTCTACCTGGATGTTGTTCTTCCCGGAGAGGATAGGGAGACCCTGGGACAGGTTGCCCAGAGAAGCTGTGGCTGCCCCATCCCTGGCAGTGCCCAAGGCCAGGCTGGATGAGGTTTGGAGCAACCTGGTCTAGTGGAAGGTGTCCCTGCCCATGGCAGGGGGTGGCACTGGGGGGGGGGGCTTTAAGGTCCCCTCCCAACCTAAACCGTGCTGTGAGTCTATGATTCTGTGCTATTAATTAAGCTGTTCCACAGCTGTATCTATATAGGCTTCTGGTTCTCCAGGACTTCCTTCCATGACTACCTCCATTTCCTTTTTCCAATCCTTTTTGCTATATTTAATTATGTTTTTAATTATTTTTACAAGTATTTAGGCATTTTTATACCTTGATACCACACAGCCGCAGTGGCTCCGAGCATTTTCTCCTTTGCTGACTTCTTCTGGAGCATCATTTCTGTATCTCTCCATCCTACCAACACACGTTATTTCAAGTTTTTGGTTGAAGTTTCCTCCCTCCATGGCTTTTTTCCTCCCATTCTTTGATGTCTGTAGCTGTGCTGTGCAAACCCCAGCCGGGTTTATCTTTGGTTTTGATGAAAAAAATGAAACCTGCTGTTCCTCTGGGCGGGACAGAGGAGGAGGGACCTTTCTGGGAGTCCCCAGCATCAGGCGTTCGGATACTGCGCTGATGGCAAACCCGAAAACATTTGGGTTTGGATCAAAAGAGCCGTTTTACAGCCCAAACACTTTAAGGTTCCTGGGTTTATTTTTGTTTATGCTATTCAGAAAATCCCTAAACATCCAGACCTTGATGGTGTCTGGGATGGGATTATGAAGATAAGGCGAGTGCCTGGGCTCCTGCTTGTGATGGGTGACTGGGGCCAAGCCCCACCGGACACAGGTCCCGTTGCTGGAAAGCAGAACGCTGACAATAATTTGAGGTTTTTTTTCCCTGAATCAGGGGTTTTTTCCCCCCAAAACTTGCCAAAATTTTAGCAGAATATACTGTCCCCAGCACACATCAGCGCTGGGGAAAAAAACACTTGGGGGGGATCCTGATCACTGCCAGGATGGTGTGCAGCCTGATCCTGGTTTTATCCCACAGTCATCTGGGTCTGAGTCCAAGCTGGCAGTCAAAGGACCCCCTTTCCCAAGCTGGAAAATAAAAAAGCTGCTGGTTTTAAGTGCAAAATTGCCCATTTTTGATGGAGCAGCTGCAGGCTCTGGGCTGGGACCTGGGAGGTGCAAGAGGACTACTGTGGTTTAGGTAAAGGAATTTTTCTTACACCTTAGTTTTTCCTCCTGTGAAATGATAATTTTTTGAATGATACAGAAGAAGGCTGTAAGATTAAATTTAATAACATTTGTGACACATTCAGTTGGGACGGTGAGTTACAGATTAAAAACTGCCTTGTGCCTGCATTTTTCTTTTGAAAAAAGCAAAATTGCTGTTGATTTCGAGAGGTTTATATTTTTATTTTAAAAAATGAGAGTCCCTAGGACAGGATCAGTTCTGTTTCCAGTCACAGCAAGCTGCAAGCCTTGCAGCTTTCGCTCGCTCTCGCCGTCGGAGGTGACATCGGCGGTGGCGGCGCTCGCTCGGCGCCGGCAGCGTGCGTTGGGTTTCGTTATCAGCCGGTGCGAGAATCGAGTGGGAGAAGCTGGTGGCGAATCCCTTCTCCAGCGATGGCAGCGGCACCCCGTGCCGGCGGGTGCTGAAGGGCTCCCGGGGGATCACATGGGGGGAGCGAGCGGGAGCGAGCGGGAGCCGGCGAGCTTCACGGCAGCATGTTCGTCAGTGGGGGGCTGTGCAGCCGGCGGAGCTGGGGAGCTCTCAGGTAAGGGACGATGCTTTCTTCCCCCTAAGGCACCCCTGGGGTTGGTGGAGGTTTTGGGGGGTGTTCTTGGCGGTGGATTTGGGAGCGAGCGGCGGGGTGTTCGCACGGCCGGTCTCTCCTACGCTCCCCTGGGATGGTGGGGGGGGGGAGGGGGGAAGCTTTGCTGTCACTTTATTCCGCTTTTATACGACAGCGCAAAGAAAAGCCAGGGTCTGGCTAATGAGTGATATTTGCATTTTCCGAGGCTGCCTTCCCTCGGGCATTTTACTTGGGGTTTCTTTTATGGATTGAACTTTGCCGAGGCTGTTTTCGGTGCTGCACCCCTTGCGCGCAGCCTTTCCGGCGTTGAACGCGGCCGCGCGCTCGGAGGAGAATGTGCCGAGGAGAACATGACGTATTTCAGCGGTGACCTTGAAAATCAATGTGTAAATGTTTAAGCTGGGTAGAGCTGGCACGAATCCTCACGGCGACTTGCAAGAAGTAAGGACACGAGGGTTTTTGTTTAAAAAAAAAAAAAAAAAAAAGAGCGTTCCTCGTTAAAAGGGAAAAAAAAAATGCTGATTGCTTAATGTTCGTTAATCATTGATGGCAGAAGTAAAAGCAGCAGATGAAGTTAATGATTTCACTTGTGTATAGGTCCCCTTTAGCAAAGCGTTGCACGGTTTGAAGGCCCTCTTCCCCTTTGAAGTTCGCGTGGGGTTGCTGTGCCAGTGGGCTCTCCCACCAGGTTCACCCCTTGAACTTCTCCTGCCCTTAACTCGTTCCTTGGGTCCGGGACCGTCGTCGCCTGCACGTGGAATCGGCAACCTCCGCCCCAGAGTTGCTGGATTACGGCGGGGGAATGAAAACGCAGTCGTCACCTCTAGCGCGCTGCGTGGTGGATGGTGGCGTAGGGCTTTCCGCCCTAAATCCGACATGGACGGCGCCTTCCTTTCGGATGTGCGGCGCTGTAACAGGCTGGAGGGATGGGGAAGATTGTTCGGGGTTTATGTAAACCTTTAAAACACTGCATAAATTGTAGCCGGAGGCAGTGCGACACCTCTCTTGAGCGACAGGAGCAAATTCCCGTTTCCAAACCTGCCTCTATTCTCCCCTCCCCCCCCCCCCCCCCGCCTTTTTTTGTAAGTGATGACATCAGCACATCACTAAATAGCAGAAGAATAAGGTCCAAGGGTTGAGCATCATGATGCTGCTCTTGAGCATTACATCTCCCTCTGAGTTTTCAGAGCTCTTTTATTCACCCCTTCTAAATATTTTGTGTTACTGTGGTAGGGCTTCCGTCAAAAAGGGGCACCGTGGCACTAAAAAACGCCTTTTTTGATGAAAAACAGGCCCCAGGCTGGTAAGGCAGAGCAGCACAGAGTCTTGTGTGTCTCGAAGATGGGCGTATTGGTTTTAAAGACGCTGTGGGGAGATGATGGTTTGCCAAGAGGGTTGAGAAGAGCTGGGACCCGAAAGCAGATCCCTCAAAATCTCAGACTCACACCTGTCACGAGTTTGTTGTGTCTCTGATTGTTGGTTTTTTGTGTTCAGCACCGGGCTCCTCTTAACCCCGTCCTCTACCACTTTCATGTACGTGTTGATGATGGTGGTGACCAGGGTGAAATCTCGGTGGACAACAGCATGTTGTGGGAAATAACGCTTCAGCGTTGCATCAGCGATGAAGCAAGTCTCCGTGCAAGACGTTAAAAACAGGGGAGGGTGATTTCATTTGAAATAAGTCCAATTGGAACCAGATTTCGCAGATCCATACTCACGATCTCACTGAGACCAAGACGTGTGTTGGACACAAGCCGCTTCTGTCCAGGAGGGCAGCGCAGGATTCCTAGAGGTGGGATGGAGATGGCAGCTCGTGTGCTCCTCACACCTCCTGGCTTCTTCTGAAGATCTGTGTGTGCCTTGCCATGTCTCGGAGAAGCTGACAGTGGTCAGTCCATCCACCCTCTCCCATCCCAGCATTTACCTGCTGTTTTTTGTCTGTCACCGTGGGTCTCCTGACATGCTGCAGGTGGATGCGTACTGAGATCTTGGTGACCTGTTAACCTGGCTACTGTCAACATCTGCTGGCTTTTAGCACTTTTTCTGCTCTTTTTTCCTTCCAGCGCTTCCGCACTCATTGTCCCCATTCATGATTCTATGATTGTATGATTCACCCAGTCAGACCGGTCAGAAAGGCTGGGAGAATTGGGCTTGTTCAGCCTGGAGAAGGGAAGGCTCTGGGGAGACCTTATAGCACCTTCCAGTGCCTGGGGGGGTACAAGAAAGCAGGGGGGGGACTTTTTCCAAGGGCCTGTAGTGACAGGACAAGGGGTAACGGGTTTAAATGGAAAGAGGGAGATTGAGATTGGACATCAGGAAGGAATTCTTCCTGGAGGGGGTGGGGAGCACTGGGACAGGTTGCCCAGAGAAGCTGTGGCTGCCCCATCCCTGGGAGTGTCCAAGGCCAGGCTGGATGAGGCTTGGAGCAACCTGGTCTAGTGGAAGGTGTCCTTGCCCATGGTAGGGGGGTTGGAACTAGATGATCTTTAAGGTCCCTTCCAACCCAAACCGTTCTGGGATTCTATGAATCTTCACTGTTCTCCCCACTTCCCTGTTCCTCACCCACCTCTGATCCGAGATGGAAGGACTTGACCCTCTCTGACGTTGTTGTTGGTCCCAGCTGGAAACCCAAAGGAAGGAAACTGTTCTTTTGTCCCTCTCAAGTGGACAAAACCACATCAGCTCTGATATTTGGAGAGGTCACCCAGGCCTTGGGCAGGTGAAGCAGGCAGATGGTTTGGTTCAACAGCACGTGCTTTGCTTGGTGGCCCAGAGGACACAGGATCTGCACTGATGCCACCTGAGCATCCGTCGTGGCTTACGCTTGCCACGACGTTGCCAGCTACACCAGCAATGGTGATGTTGCTCCAACACCACCCGCTCACCGCTCCCCACAGAAATACAGGGCATCTACATGTGCTGGCTCCCAGTGCTCCGGCTTTCCCATGCTTCCTGCTGGCGGTGAGACACTGTGGGTGACTTTAGATACCCCCATCCACAGGGAAAAGAGATGATGGAGGGCAAAACCCCTTCCTGCGGCTGGGCAGAGCTCCAGCGGGGCAGCTTTTTTCAAGGAGGATCAGGAAGCAAAACCATGGAGCCAGCTCCTTGATAGGTACCAGCACACGTAGGGTGTCCATGGCTTGGCGTGTGCTGGTTGTCCTGGGACATCTTCCTGGGGCTGTTCAACGAGCAGCATTGGGTTAATTACGTTAAAACCAAGTAGGTGCCTGTTGGCAGGAGGAGAAATGTTTCCAAAAGCGACTGTTTCCATCACACTTCATTTTGGAGCTCTGAGTTAATGCTTAAAATGAGAAAGAAAAAGGCAAAAACAGATTAAAAACCAGCTTTTGCATCGTGGTTGCTCCCAGAACGACAGCAGGAAAGCGGAGCCGGGAGCTGAGAGCTTCCTAACAACTTGCCAGACTTTTAAAATGTTCACACTTTGTACCGAGGGCATGTTCGTTGCTTAATTAGTTTGACTTTCATTCTTCTTCCTGGCAAAAGCCGTCGGGATCCACAGGTTGCTCAAAGGGCGCGAAGTGACGCAATTATTTTTTGCTCCTTTTTTTACCTTTCTTAGGAGGTTTGTGTCTCTGACATCGGACTCGGGGGGATGCGATGCTGAAACGTCCTCGCCTACTTCGCTTTTGCTAACACGTTTTAGCCTGGTTTGTCATGGAACTGCTGGTGCCGTTGCTGAATTTGGTGGCTTTAGGAGTTTTTTAAGCGTGCTAATCATCACCACCTCTCTTACTGCTACCCCGGTGCTACGAGTGCAGATCCACAAGTTATAAAAAACCCCTGTGATTTCCAATGGGGCTGCTCCTCGCAATGATCCCTGGCTGTGTACGAGGCTCAGCCCCTTCCCAAAGCGCTGCTCCATCCCCCTGGGGCTTAGTTAGCGAGCGGCGTTGAATTCCCCCCGCTCTCCTTCCACAGACCGACTCAACCCCTCAGGAGAAGCTCTGGCTTCGTTTCTCCTTCTTTCTGTCCCCAGAAAATGAAGATCTCTGTAGCCAGCAGGTCTGCAGAGGAGGGGGTTGGTTGGAAAGCTTAATTATCGAGCCTGCTCTTAATTAAGTGGGGAGCTTCAACCGTGAAAGTAAAATATTTGTGATTCAAGGCGAGGGATACGGTGTTCTCTCCCGGTCCGATGGGTGGAAGTGGCATGCGTGCCGTAGTGCTGGGTTAGTCCTGGCTGCAGCCAGGGTCTCCGCCGGTGCGACGCTGCTGGGCTCCCCGCGGGGTCCCACCATGGCCCTTCGCTTTGCAGGGCTCTGACTGCTCCCGTCCCCCTCTGCTTTTCCCGGAGGAACCCGCTCTGCTCCCGGCTTTCTGCCAGCCAGAATCAGGTATCCAAGGTACGCTTAAAAAGTTTGTGTTCTTAGGAAAAGCTTGATGACACCAGGATACGTGGGTGGATGGTTGGGAGAGCTCACCACGTTCATCCTCAGCTCCTGCTTCTCCTTGCGGTGGTTTCCAGCCAGGGTGAGATCCAGACAGGGCCAGGGCTGCATCTACATCGAGAATTCCCTCTTTTCAAACATGATCAGTGCGATGTGCAATGTCTTCTTTTGACGTGCCTTGCCTGAGGCTCCCAAGTTGCCCAGGTAGCTGTCAGCGGCTTTGAGGATCCCTCCCAGTGCTGCTTTTATCCACGCTGCTTTCCAGACCTGCCTGGGAGTTGCACATAAACGGAGGGACGTGATGTGTGTGTATGTGTCTGAAATGAATAGGAATTACTGGCTATGGGATGCTGTTCACGTACTTGGGTCTGTAGTCCGTGGTCCTGGAAGACTGGGAAGGGCATCAGGGCACCAGTTTGCTGCTCCTCGGCCACATCTCCTGCCATCATACAGCTCAAAGTGATGAGTGGGTGTAGCGGCAGTGCAGCACTCACGACTGCTAGGCTTTTGTCCTTGCACAGTGTGATTTCCACTAGCATTTTCCATCCGTAGCCTCTCTACCCATGGCTGTCATCCTCTGCTTAATCCATGTTTGCCTGCGTCCTCGCAAAGGGAGCGCCTCTCCGTCTGCTCGAGCAGCTCCTGGAGCAGTTCCCCACGGGCTGAGTTTTGTAGGGGCTGGTGTTTGCGGGACATTTCTCAAAAGGCAGTAGGATTTGTGGTTGGGCTTCCTCCTTCTTCTCAGTCCAGCTCTGGGGCCCCCAGCATCAGGACACGGACCTGTTGGGGTGAGCCCAGAGGAGGCGACAGAGAAGCTCCGAAGGCTGGAGCCCCTCTGCCATGGGGACAGGCTGGGGGAGTTGGGGGGTTCAGCCTGGAGAAGGGAAGGAACCGGGGAGACCTTAGAGCCCCTTCCAGTGCTTGGGGGGGTACAAGAAAGCTGGGGGAGAGTTTTTCCAAGGGCAGGGAGTGACAGGACAAGGGGTAAGGGGTTTAAATGGAAAGAGGGAGATTGAGATGGGCCATCAGGAAGGAATTCTTCCCACAGAGGGTGGGGGGCACTGGGACAGGTTGCCCAGAGAAGCTGTGGCTGCCCCATCCCTGGGAGTGTCCAAGGCCAGGCTGGATGAGGCTTGGAGCAACCTGGTCTAGTGGAAGGTGTCCCTGCCCATAGCTGGGGGTTGGGGCTGGGTGGGCTTTAAGGTCCCTTCCCACCCAAACTGTGCTGGGATTCCATGATTCCCCATGTGTTTTTTAAGACCTGGAAAGTATCTTTTAAAAACACTACCTTGCACTGTGTTGGCAAAAGCTGTGATCCTGGGGGGTGGCAAGTGCAAAGGGGAGTTATCTAAAGTCCAGTTGTGACTTCAGACATGTACAGAAAGGACATCCCAGGAGGACAAGGGACATGAAGCGGGTGTAGGGGCTCTTTGACCCATTCTGAGCCATGCTGCCTGCTCGCTGCCCTGTTAAATTTTCCATGGAGCAGTTGGATGGGAGAAAAGGGGTGTTGGTGTGGTGGAGGGGATGGAGGCTGGAAGCTGGAGAGTAACGGGATGTCTGTGCGGTGTTTGGGCAACGCTGGAAGAGCCAAGGTACCATCCTGCTCAGCAGCAGCGTTCAATAAGCAAGCAGTGGATGATGGAGACTGGTGCTGGGGGGTTTCGGGGGTTAAAATGCCGGATGGTTTCCCCCCAGAAAAAGAACCCAGCAGTTTGTGGGCGCAACACACCGTAGTGTAAAATAAGGGTAACCTCTGCAAAGATGCTGAAGTTAATTACATCTTTCTTCCCCCTCCCTCCGCCCCCCCTCTAAGTTTTCTACTGCCTTATTTACCTCTTAATTATATCGCATCAACTGGCTCCGTAAATACCTCAGGGCAGGGATCCTCGTGTTTTGGAGACGTCTGCTGCCGCTGTGAGTGATGGTAATAAGGGATTAATAATGATGCAACAAGCTACGACTCTGCCTCCGTTGCGCACTACTGTTGCTGGGTGGTGGGTTGGGTTTTTTTTTTCCCCTTTTCCTCCATATGGTTAGTCTAAAATATCAGCTGAGAAGAGAGGGAGGTGTTTGGAAATCTAAGCCCTACACAAATGAAGATAACTGAAGACAGGAGAAAAAAAATCTGCATTTTTGAAGTGCCACTCGCTGCAATTTTCCCAGTTCCTCTCAAAGAATTGCGTGTCACCCCTCCTCATTTTGCTCATCATGCTTCCTCCTCCTGCTTCACCGTGGCATATTGTCACCGTGTGTTGGGATAGGTGTGACCTCCACAGCTTGGAGCTTGTGGGTGGAGGGCTCTGAAGTGCCAGGTAAGCCCCTGCCGCTGGCTGGAGGGTGGTACCGCCGCAGGCTGGCAGCTCGGCGAGGTGGTACCCGCAAGGATGCCCAAACCTGGTCTGTCTTACTTGGGATTAGACCACGGAGCTTAATTTCTGAGCCTGACTTGAATATTGGATGGTGTCTCAGCGGCAGGACCTGACTCGCTGCATGACCTCAAATGTACCAGTCATCGCCCCAGGGCAATTTTGCCATAGGATGTGTTTTCCTTTAGAGATGCTTCCAGGCAGCAGCTGCTGCATCCTCCCCGTAGGGCATCATGTAACGGGTCCTGCTCTTGCACAGGACCTGCAGGCATTGCTAAAATGCAAATAAATATGAAGTGAATCAGGCCACCTCCTTACTGTATTACCTGCCATTCATTGCTCTTTCATAGCTTTCTAGAAAACCCTTTTTTTGGTCCTCTGCCTGCTCCTGGATGCCCAAGTATCTGTAATAATCAGGAGAACGCGGCTGCACTTTGGAGCCTTGCTCAGGCATCAGTGGCAGCTCCTGTCTCCCCTTGCTCCAGGGTGGCAGGAGGTCAATGCAACTCGAGCTTGAAGGTGATGAAACCGTAGTTCTTCAGGCTCGATGTCGGCTGTGGTAACCCACGGTGCGATGCTGGCAGTGGAGGAGGCAGCGGCCTGGGGGGCTGGTCCTGCCCCCCAGCTGGGATGCAGCAGGGGGATGCAGGTTGGGATGTTGTGCAGGTGTTTCTGGGCTTCTGCTGTAACACAGGCAGGTGTGTAGTGACAGGACAAGGGGTAACGGGGTTAAACGGAAAGAGGGAGATTGAGATGGGACACCAGGAAGGAATTCTTCCCAGAGAGGGTGGGGAGGCCCTGGGATAGGTTGCCCAGAGAAGCTGTGGCTGCCCCATCCCTGGCAGTGTCCAAGGCCGGGCTGGATGAGCCTTGGAGCAACCTGGGCTAGTGGAAGGTGTCCCTGCCCATGGCAGGGGGTGGGGCTGGGTGGGCTTTAAGGTCCCTTCCCACCCAAATCGTTCTGGGATTCTGTGATTGCCAGCGGTGGTGAAGTTGATGATTTCTGAAGCCAAGTGCTCTGCAATTGCACCCATGAAAGTGAAAATAAACCTTTTGCTACCTCCTTCCTTCTTCTTCCCAAAGCGGGATCCTGCTCCAATTAGTCTAAATAATTCCTGCACCTCTCCTGCCATGCTCCTTGGGAAGCTCCTTGGTGATCTTGCTCTTCCAAGTCAAGGCTCATCAATCCAGGTCATCTCGGTTTGAAAATCCCCCCTTTGCCTCCACCCTATGGATGACGCAGGGGCCGCACGTCCAGCGGGATGTCCTACGCAATCCAGAGCTGTTGAGTTCAAGCAGCTCCTCCTTTCCACTGGGCTTCGGGCAAACAACACCCACTCTGTTGTTTTAATATTTTTCTTATAAATCCCTTTAATCGCTTTGTCATTCCCGCTGCTCTTTTAGGACCAATCGTGGCTTTCTGTCTGCTGAGAAAGTGATCTCAACTGTGCATAATCCTCTGTTTGCTTAGCTAATTATGCATAGATAGCTACCAAGCCGTCTAAAACCCCGAACCCTTCATTCTGCATGCTCTGCTGACCGTGTCCAAACATCCGTGAGCGCTGCTATGTCATTGCTGCGTTTCGCGTTAAGTTCTTACCCGGTGTCTTGCTCGGGATTATCTGACTTCTGCTAAGTATTTGGAAAATAGACCCCGTAACACCACCCCAACCCAGTCAATGGCAGTAGGAGCCACTTCTCCCCACAGCGGAGGTTATTTCCTCCTGTGGCTGTTGATTAAAGTTGTCTTTGACTGAGTTTCATTTTATTTCTTGCCCATATTTTTCAACTCCCTGGGATGCCTCATAATCCGTTTTTGTTCTCCGCGACGGTTACATCTCTTCCAAATCTGGCATTGTACGGAAATTTAAATAGCTCTCTGATCCTTAATTAAGTTAATAACTAGGGAAGGTATCCTGTGAGCACCGTCAGCTACCTCTCGACACGCCGCAGAGTGGTTTCGCAGGTTCTTGGTGATGCTCTGCGAACCTTCTCCGGCTGGTGGAATAGCGTGCGTTGGCACCGCTGTCTTTGTATCTCAGTTATCATCTGCTCGAGACTTAGATCATGATATGTTGCTTATTTTTCATACATTTTGAATCCCGCCCCCCAACTGCAGATGGTCAGGAAACCTCAAGGATGCAGCTGCGTTTCTGTAGGGTAAAGTCATGAACAGGTAGCATCAGTCTTCATCCCCTTTGGCAGCAAAATCCAGCGGGATATATTTTAGAGACTGGAGGCTTCCCTTCATGCTTATGAGAAGGATGGTGACCCCATCCCACCATCCACACACAGGGGAGAAGGTGGTTTCTGCCCTGGCTCCGGCACCAGCGGTGATTGAGAAGCTGGTTGAGATCCTCTGGTCACCGATGGTCTCGTGTAGCTCAAAATCTGCCCAGGTGAAAGGCAGACGTGCCGCTTCTGTCCTGCATCACCACAACTGGGGTAGAGGATAAGGATGGAGCTGGTGGCAGCTTGAGGTTGTCTCTTTCACACCAATAATCCAATTATTGAGGAATTTCCCTGTGTAGACCATCAGCAGGTTTCATAAGGGCTTGGCTTCATTTGGAAGAGGCTGTTAGTGCTTTATTTTTCAAGCTGCATTTTTCTTTGTGGGTTGTTTTATCTTTTTAATATCTCCCTCTATGGCCTTTCAAAAGATTTACTTTTGGCAGAAAAGAAACCCAATTCAGTGGTTGGGGTTTTTTTCATTCTGTCTTACTAATGGCTTTCCTTCTGTCTTTAAAAAGCTGCAGCACAGCACTTCGCTCGTCTTGCTGATACGGTTGGTTACGTCAGGGTAGGACATTAATTGTCAAGGTGAAACACTTGCTTTGATGGATTGTTTGCGTTGGTCAGGGGTGAATTAATGGTCAGTCCTAATGTCCTGGTGAGCAAAACCTTCTGCTTGTGGCACCAGCAGAGAGGGGACACTCATCCCTGTCCCCGTGAGCCATGGGACCTTTTCAAAAAGCAAAATAGAGGATTGTGTCTTCTCAAGTCTTCGAAATGCACTGGGAAAAGAAATGCCTGTCAGAACAGCAATCGATAACGTGTTCAAATCGTTGGGATGCGCTGCTCGGGGAAAATTTGGGTTGAGCCCTGGAGCTGGGCTGAAATGGGGAGCTCTGGGCTCATGGGCAGCAGGTACCGAAGCACAGCGTGTCGTGCTGTGGTGGAGGCTGAAAAATTAAAGAACCGTCTTTAAGAGAAGTAGTTCTGTTTGGGTTTCCAGGTGTCAGCGCGTGGAAGTGCCTTCACAGTCACTTGGAGCTGCTGAGGAATTCGGAAGGAAAGTCATGGAGGGCCATGTGTACCTAATAACATGGGGAAATAACCAGATCCAGCCAATGAATCACCGGATGGTTTGGGTGGGAAGGGACCTTAAAGCCCACCCAAGTCCCACCCCCTGCCCTGCACAGGGACACCTTCCACTATGTGGAAAACATTGATTGCCCTTACCCAACGCTGGATCTAAATACCGCTCCAAAAAACGTCAACCTGAGTGTGATTCCCCACCAAATTTTGCTCAAGCCATAACTGGAGAGGGGAACTAAAGTTAAACCAGGCCTCTTGGGGCGTTCCAGTGGGAGTGGTGTCCTGCTCCAGAGGGATCCTCTGGGTTGGAGCGTCCAGGGTTGACACCTCTGTCCCTGGTCTACACCCAGCCCAGGGGGTTGTGCATCTCCACACCTTCTTTGGTCCCCTTTGTTAGATTCCTGGGTGTCTGTTTGGTAAGAAAAGGGTATTGGTGGGTGATTTTGGGGTGAGGACCCCAAAACGGTGGGTAAGGACTTTCAGGAAGCAGATGGTTACTGCAAGCGGCAGCATACGAGATGCCATCCAACATGGCACTTCTACCTACATACTTCTGCCTGTTTTCTAAAGCTTTGTCTTCTGCAATCTGTCTATTTATTTTTAATTCTGTGGTTAAAAAAAGTATGGGTTTTATCCTTTAACAAAATCCTAGTGGTGGCCAACACTTTACCATGGGTGGTTAAGCCAGAATGATATCTGTGACTTGTCTGTTAATCCTCAGATAATTAGAGATCAAGCAATCTAACTAGAGTTTCCTAATGGGATAGTGATCAAGGGGTTACGAATACACAATACACGCTTATATGTTTTTATTTTTGGTGGGCTCATTCAATCTTGGTCAGCTCTTCAAGCTGTCATCTTCCAGACTTCTTCTGCGGCAGCCAGCCAGCAGCTTGCATCTTCAGAAGTGGAGCCATCAGTCAAGAATTTAGCATCAAGTCTAATAAAATTGATTAATTTATTCACAGGGAAAGCACAGCAATCTTTCCAAAAGAGTTCTGTAATACAGTGCTTTGTTTTGGTAAGTGAAAAATTCTCTCTGGCACATAAAACGGCATTTTGGAGACAACATCAGAAAGGCTTTTATCCAACCGTTGCTTTTCATGAGAGCTTGGAGATGTTGGGCCTCCTGCAGCCGGGGTTTTAGTGTGCCCATTCACAATTCTGAAGGGTCTCCTGGGGTTTTTCAGCCTCCTGTTGGGCCTGTCTCTGCGGCTTGACCTTGTCCCTGTGTGAGAGGACGGTAGACAGCACCAGAAGGCAGTAGCCCGTCTTCAGGCTTGTCCAGTTGGAGAGGGTATTGCAACTTCTCCTTGAGAAGGTTCTTGGTGTGACTCGTTCTTGGCATTAGAAATCTTGATTCGGTGCTTCCTCAGTCTAGCAAGACCCCATGGCTGTTGAGCTCAGTAGGGCCAGGCAGAGGTGGCAGCAGTGACAGCTTCTCTGGACCGTGATCCTCCTCTGAGTTGTGCTGTTGGTGGAAAATGATGATGTCCCGTCGTTGGAAGTGTTCAAGGTCAGGTTGGATGGGGCTTGGTGCAACCTGATCTAGTGAAAGATGTCCTTGCCCGTGGCAGGGGGTTGGACTAGATGACCTTTAAAGGTCTCTTCCAACCAAACCCATTCTATCATTGTATGAAAAATTCACATCCCACTAAGACAAATGGTTGTCAGCTCTTCTCAGGATTATATCTCACTCTGGCTTGTTTGACCTTGATGCCTTGACTTTTCCTTCCCCAGTGAAGACTATTTTTGAAGGTTTCTTCTGTCATCTTTCCTTTTCCACCCACTTAAGTCTTTCCACATTTTCACAGCTCCCATTGGCAATCCTCGACATTTTGTCTTTCCTCTCTCAGATGAATTGCAGCTGGAGAGCTGGAGAGAATAAAATAAACCTACAGTGCAGTGTGAGCACCAGAAGTCCTACGGAGGGCTTAGGAGAAGCAAATAAGAGGTAGCAAGTGGAAACCAGAGGTCTCAGGTGGTGGTGGTGGGGGAAGCAGCTGGCCAATGTCAGATAGTGCCAGAAGCACCTGCAGATTTTTTTTTTTTTCTAAATTTACCTTTTTTTTACGTTGGAAGGGACCTTAAAGCCCACCCAGCCCCACCCCCTGCCATGGGCAGGGACACCTTCCACTAGCCCAGGTTGCTCCAAGCCTCATCCAGCCTGGCCTTGGGCACTGCCAGGGATGGGGCACCCACATTTGCTGGTGGTGGGACCAGGAAAAAGCAAAAGCATTTGACTAAAATCAGGACAGATGTGAATAAAGAAAATAAAGCAAGAAAGAGCAAGAGAAGGGGCAGAAGAAGAACTGGCTAGAATTTCTGCTGGTGCAATAGCCCTCTTGTAGATGTCTTCAGAGCATGGCTACAAGGTTAGTCATGAGATCTGAGGTCCCAACCCTCCCGCCAGTTCAGCGTCTTGGCATTTTTGGCTTGTCAGCGGATGTATTTTATATCGAGTCAGTGTATGGTGTCTTCCTTTCTGTCTGATCCACCAGAACTCTCTGAGTTTGCTCAAACTCCCTGCTCAAACAGGAATATATGGCTTAATCCAAGAGCTCCCCACACCAGCATTCCTCCACTGTCGGGGAATGTCAGTGCTTTTTACTGGGCTTACAACTGAAGTTGACCCAAAATGAAGACAGACGTGATGGGTATCAGGGGCTGGATTTAGAATCACAGAATCATAGAACGGTGTGGGTTGGAAGGGACCTTAAAGACCATTTGGTTCCAACCCCCCTGCCATGGGCAGGGACACCCTCCACTAGACCAGGTTGCTCCAAGCCTCATCCAGCCTGGCCAGGGAGGATTTTAGGGAGGAGTTTTAGTTTGCCTAAACGTAGCGTACATGATAATTAAATACTCTTTGTCTTCCAAAGGTGTGGATGTGTGTGGCTGCTTGGGAGCTGCCGTTTCACACCGTACCTTCCCCAGAACATGTGGTTTGGATGAGCATCTGGAAGATGGGGGCTGCTGGATGTCCCTCACTGGCGTTATGTTGGCTCTCGGCGAGCTGCTGGAGTATTTGCTCTGCGGCTACTGGCCAGCACTCCGGGTTTGTTCTTTAATCCATGCATTTGAGGTATCCAAGAGGTTGTGAAAGTACTGAAACATGTAATAGCCAAATCAGTGGTGGTGGTGTATATCTGGATAAATAATTTCTGCAGATTTTGGGTAGAAGAAGTGACCTGTAGCCCAGCATCCCCCTTACAGCAAGTCCATAACCAACACGGCATGGTTACGGCAGGTTCATGTGGGCACGGACCCCCACACCACTCCTGAAAAAGGGTTTTTCCCCACTCCATCCCGCTCTCGTCCTTCTGGCCGAAGGCGTTGGGGCTGGCTTTGCCGGGGAAAGCCGTTGCCTTGCCGGCAGCCGAGTGCCATCTCTGCTGATGGGGTTACCACGCCACGATCCGAAGTAGGACGTGCCGGTGCCTCTGCTGCTTGCGCCTTACAGCGATTCTCATGAAGCCGCACGCGCTTGTGCCGCGGTTTAATTTGTGCTACATGAGAACCTGATGTATTTGTACGTTCTGCCAAATACTTTCTTCTCCCCATAGAGAAAATTGTGTAATTGCAACGTGTAATTCACGAGCGTAATATGAAACCAAGTGTGTAATGTTCTGTGACTGCGAGGGAATTAGCCTTATTTTTCCCTTTCAGAAGCTGTATAAATTAACCCACTTTTCCTATCAGTTACTGGGAGAAAAGGTTATGCTTCTTGCAGTTCTGTGTTGTATCTTATCTCCGCTGTAAACATTGCCGAGCGATGCTTGCCGGCGTCGAGACACCAGCGACTCCGTGAGGAAAGACTGCTCAAGGATGGCATCTCAGTTGCGTATCCATTTCTGGGTTCACCTCAGTTTGTGTTTGCAACGTATTCCCATTATTAATGCAAAGCAATTGCCAAAAAAGCACCCCACAAATCATCTATATTTTTGTGTTGATAGAGCAGGGTTCCCGCTCGCAGTGTAGGGAGGAGCATCCTTTCCCAAAGGCACGGCACAGAGCTGTTGTGGCGTGCAAGGGTCGACCCTCATGCGGGAGCCCACCACGAGCCCTTGCTCCCCTCTAATTTTAAGTGGAGCATTCCCATTTTTCTCATCCACCAGCTAAATTTCCCTCTTTTTCACTGATTGTAGTGTACTGAGTAGCACTAAGAGGAGGTGGGCAATGAGAAAAAGTATTATTTATTCATCAAATTACACACCCCGAACCTTCACCCACCTTTTCAGCCGTTTTTTTTTGCATCGCTGCTGGTTCTCTCCGACACCGCACATTGATTTATCTCACTTTGCGACCAGCCTTGCTGCCTCCAAAAATATATAACCATGCATGATGCAGCCCTGGGGGGACCTCTGGGGCTGTCAGTCCCAAAATGAAAAATAGTGAAAGAAATCCAAGCGGGACAGCGCTTAAACCCAGATCTAAAAGAGAGACTTAAACCTCACGGTGTCCACCACTGTAGAGACCATGGCAACCATCCCATCACCTGGCATGATGGGATCTTCAGCCTGGCTGATGGCTCTTGCTCAACCCACGTGGGTTTGGGTTTCCCGTCCCATGGAACGCTCCGTGTCCGCTAACAGCAGCGGTTGAGTTCCTTTCCTCTGGTTTTTGGATGTGCAGAGATACATGGATGCAAACCCTCACGGAGTACGTGCTGACATTCGCGAGCGGCTCTGTAATAAGGCAGTTGGCATGCTTTGGGAAAACAGCTGGTGTCAGAAGAAATTTGAATTTCTATTGGGCATTTAATGAGGATAAAAACCAAAGAGGTTTTAATACTCTGAGATCTTCACATAGGCTTAAAATACCCAGAGTCAGTTTGAATGATGCGTCGTCAGGCTTTTAAACAGACCTTTCCCATGGGTCTAGCGGGGTTGGGGTGGTGGGAAGGTACAGAAGGACCCTTCCTTTCTGGGGAAGGCGTAGAAGGACCTATAGGACAGGATATTTTAGCAGGAAACTCTTGCACTAATAATTAATCAGCAGCATTTCAGTGCTCCAGAAATTAATGTGGAGAGATGAGGTGCAGGATGGCACTTTCTGAAGGCTTTGCTGGAGCTGGTGGGCTCTGTTCCCCTCAGCCCGGGGCCGGCAGCATCAAGGATGGTGTCAGGAGGCGAGTCGTCCTTTTAAGTTTTCCTGTATTGTTTTGTACTGAAGTAGAAGGACAAAGTTTGATTTCTGTGTTTTTGTCCTTCCCCCACGATTTGGTTTGGTTTGATGTCCCGTTGTTCTTCCAAACAACCCCCAGAGCAGCTCAGAAGGTGAACCCTAGGAAGTGAGGGCAGGCAGCAGGAGCTGTGGGTGATGATTTACTCCTGAAAACCCTCCATGGTGCAGCGTGATTCTTACCGAGATGGATGAACATGAGCTGGCGTGTGCCCAGGTGGCCAGGAAGGCCAACAGGATCCTGGCCAGCATCAGGGACAGCGTGGCCAGCAGGACCAGGGCAGGGACCGTCCCCCTGTGCTGGGCACTGGGGAGGCCGCACCTTGAGTCCTGGGCTCAGTTTGGGCTCCTCACCCCAAGAAAGACCCTGAGGGGCTGGAGCGTGTCCGGAGAAGGGAATGGAGCTGGGGAAGGGGCTGGAGCACAATTCCTGTGAGGAGTGGCTGAGGGAGCTGGGGGGGTTCAGCCTGGAGCAGAGGAGGCTCAGGGAGACCTTATCACTCCCTACAGCTCCCTGACAGGAGGGTGCAGAGAGGGGGGGTCGGTCTCTTCTCCCAAGGGACAAGTGATGGGACAAGAGGAAACGGCCTCAAGCTGTGCCGGGGGAGGTTTAGGTTGGATCTTGGGAAATTCCTTCCCGGAAAGGGCTGTCAGGGTTGGAACTGCCCAGGGAGGGGGGAGTCCCCATCGCGGGAGGGGTTTCAGAGCCGTGTGGATGTGGTGCTCAGGGACATGGGTCAGTGGGGTCTGGGCCGTGCTGGGGTGACGGTTGGACTTGATGGTCTTAAGGGTCTTCTCCAACTTAAAACGATTCCATGATTCGATGATTTGCTTTATTTTTGGGGTGGGTTTTTTTTTAGCTTCCTGCTTCCTAATCATCATCCCTGCATTTGGAGCGGTGTCACTGGGCCACACGAGCGTCATGCGGTAGCACGGACATGTCTGGACAGAAGTGGGATGCCGGGAGTGGGGGGGAGGAGGGTAGAAAGTCACGTGCTGTGACAGTCCCTGCCCCTCGGAGCGCAGGATCTAATTAAGACAGACAACAGATGGCTACGACAAACAGATGTGGGTGAGCACCAGGTAACAAGGAGATGATTGCAATTAGTGTAATAAGCAGCACATCAGTTATCTCCTGTCTGTTGTATTTTAGCTGAGATGAGTTTTAAAGAGAGCTTGGGAAAATAACAGAGCGGCGCTGTGGATTTTCAGAGGTCTCCTTAGGCATCAAATATTGATTACCCACAGCTGGATTATTCATTTTCATCGTGCTAAGGCAAAAGCCCTTTCCCACATTTTCCCATTCATTTGTAAAACAAATTGGCTGCTGGAATTATCCCCCGGCTAAAGGGGAACGACTGCTGGGGGTTGTAAATACGATAGAGACGATGGGCGTATTAAAATTCACCCCTTCTCTTTGGTCCGTCGCCTCTCTAAGGGTGAGACCTAGTCCGCAGGACTTCGGTTTATATAGCTCTTTCCCTTCTTTTTTTGTGTTGTTTTAGGGATCATGTAGACAGCAAGCACTTAGAGAGCTGGCGTGTGGCTGGCCCATGCTTTCATCCTTAAGGAATTCACTTGGATGCGTGTATTTTTTGTTACGGTATTCAAAATTCCCTTTGGCTGAATAGGCTCGATTTTATGGGTTCTACGGCCCGTGTTACCTTTCCAAAGCAAATGATTTCTTCTGGGCAGAAGGTGATGGAGAAGCCTGGATTTGGAGAGCAAAGCGCGTCATCTCCATTGTGCAGTAGGGAGCAATTCCTGGTGCTCAGAATTAAAATTACAAGGCTAATGGGGCCCTGGAAGGTGGGATTAGTGTCCTGTCTTTCTACCCTGTTAGCATGAGGGTCACTCCTTCCTACGGCTGCTCTGCAGAGGACACGGATCTGTAGGACCTGTGCTTGAAGGACTTGAGTCTTGGTGCTGGCTGGCCCACGGGGGCCACGATGGGTGGCTGGGAAGCCAAGGGCTACTCTCATTCCCCCAACCAGCCAGTTGGCATTTTTTACCTTATCATCTAGTTGGAACTAGATGATCTTTAAGGTCCATTCCAACCCTAACCATTCTGTGATTCTGCAAAACCTTCCGCAGTGGTGAACGCAGGATGGGTTTGGTGCCAGGAGTTCGGTCTTCCTCTGGGATGCGTTGGGTTTCTCTGACAGGAGCCGGGAGCAAACCCACCTGGGTCTACAAGGTGGGAAGAGACCGTCAGCTCTGCCCCCATCTCCTTGTTTGGTCCTGAAGAGCAAATTGTTCCTGGGAGGTTTGGTGCCAGGTCATGGACCGCTGTTGGGTGACGCGTGGCCGGGGTGCTCGCTGCGTGCCAGGGCTGTGCGCTTCCAGGTGCCCTTCGCAAGAGGATTCAGAGCCGTTTGTAAACATTAAGTCAGTTAATTCCCGGAGTTTGCCAGCACTCGGGGAGCTACTTGTTCGATAGAAGAAAGAAGCTGTGGCTGCCCCATCCCTGGAAGTGCCCAAGGCCAGGCTGGATGAGGCTTGGAGCAACCTGGTCTAGTGGAAGGTGTCCCTGCCCATGGCAGGGGGGTGGAACTGGATGATCTTTAAGGTCCCTTCCAACCCAAACCATTCTGTGATTCTATGGTTCTGTGATAGTCGGGAGTTGTATATCCGTGTGTGAAAAAGAAAAAAATGCGTGTGTTGGTGGAGTCTAACCCCGTACACAGCTTGGAAGAAATTAAATTAAACTCTGATTTGTCATTCCCTGCATCACACCCCCAAAATCCAGAGCCTGTGCGTTGTCCTCCTTGCCGAGCGAGCAGGTGCCATGCTCCCTGGGCTGCAGCTGCCCTCACTGCCATGGGAGGATATGGACCCGTGTCTGGGTTTGGTGCCCCATCATTATTCCCTCAAGACCTTGGTTTGTACCTCTGCTTCCCTCTGCCACCGGGAATGAGTCCTCTCTCCCCCTGCTGCAGCCCCCAGAGGGAGCGGAATAATGGGGCAGAGAAGTGAAATTCATCTTCAGAAACATTTTTAGCTGTCAAAATGTTAAATCTTGCCTAACATTAATCTCATGCAGATCAGTTGAGTTGTTGATCAGTGGCTTTTAAAATGCATTGCATCAGCTATCTTTATCTCCTTCATGGCATAGCGGGAGTGGGGCAGAGATGTTGACCTGCTGGGGCCGCCTGACCTGCCGTGGACCGTCCTCCTCCGTGACGGCGGCAGTGGAAAGCCTCATCCGAAGGGTGTAGGCATCTCCTGCGTCCTCCCTGTCCCCTGCCCCACAGGACTGGCAGGTGGGTGCAGATGCGGGGAATTGAGATGGCAGGGTTTCACTCCGCCGCGTCCCCAAGCTGACAGCTTTCATTAGGCTGCTGCCTCTGCAGAGCCGGCAATAATTAAGATTTCGGCACGTCCTACTTATCTTCTAGGAAGAAAAGCAAACACTGGCCATTCAGGCTGGATGGACGCAGGGACACCGGAGCGTGCTGCTCTCTCCCCAAATTCATCCTCCCCCCAATACCACAGGCTCCGCTAAAGTGGCGATGCAGGAGCAGGCAGGGTGGATCTCCCCACTGCCTTCACCTCTAGTTTTCCCCCCAAGACCAGTGAAAGTAAATCTTTATTCATCAGCTCCCTCCTCCGACAGCCCTAATGACCGCGGGCTCAACGTAGGGTTGCTGCAAGGCCTCCTGGTGACCTTGAGCATGTCCCATCCAGCCTTGACTTGAGCATCGTTGTTATTGCCGTAACGATGGAAGCATCGCTTGATGTCGTGAGGGAATGTTCAGGCCAGGATGAGTAATGGGAACAAAGGAAAAACCCTGTTGGTCACCTGTGCAACGCAAGTGGGTTGGATGTCCCAGAGCCAAAGGGTCCATCTGGCAGCATCTCCATGAAGAGAAGGCAGAATGTAGGTAGATTTAGGTTAGACACAAGGAAAGGCAGGTAGATTTAGACTGGGCATCAGGAAGGAATTCTTCCTGGAGAGGGTGGGGAGCACTGGGACAGGTTGTCCAGAGAAGCTGTGGCTGCCCCATCCCTGGGAGTGTCCAAGGCCAGGCTGGATGAGGCTTGGAGCAACCTGGTCTAGTGGAAGGTGTCCCTGCCCGTGGCAGGGGGTGGGACTGGGTGAGCTTTAAGGTTCCTCCCACCCAAACTGTTCTGTGATTCCGTGATAAGAAGGTGGAGGGCTCACAGGCATAGGTGAGAGGCAGGAGGAAACGAAGCGGGGAAATTGGGGTAAGGTACCAAGAAAAGAGGATTTAGCTGAAAGGCAGACGTCTCCGCGGGCTGGAGCGATGGCATATGGATACAGGGCTTTCCACACCCCCTCCAAGGAGTGTTGCACAAAACAGATGTGACATTTGTTTTTGACAGCTTCAACCACCAAAAAAACCAACATTTAATCAGGACTTTATATCTTTTTGTGTTGGGGATGAGGTCAGAAAAAGAAGGTTTTTTTAAAAATACCCACCCCGGAACTAACACCGCATGCAGTAGGTTAGCAAGTGACTCACTCTTTCTCACCCGTTGCCTCTTCTCTATCTACATCCCAGCTCCAGGGTTTCTTCTGTGATCTGCAGAAGTTTAAAAATTTAAAAATTAAGGTTTTTTCTGCCCCCAGTGATGAGAGGAACAGCTGATGATGAGCTTGGGAGGGGAACACTGTAGACGTGTCCTTGCAACACTCCAAGTATGCTCTTAATTACCTCTAATTGAGATTGTGTATGCACAGATGGGTTACATTTTGGAGATAAATGGCTCTAATACAAGGGACTTTTCCAACATTGTCGTTTTCTTAAAAACAGCCGTCTAATTGTGTTTCTCTCTGATAGATGTTGGTGTTATTTTGTAAGCGTTTGGGTCAAAACCGTCCAAAACGTGGGAAATATATTTTAGAAATAGGCATTTCTGTTAGAATTAAGTAATCGGTGGCCAGCTTCATCTTCCACACTGTCGGTTCAAATCACTCGAGGTATTTGTGTCTGCTGGAGGTAGGGATGGCCGTCTTTGGGAAGCGATTGAAAATCCGTCAGCGTTATTAGGGGAGCAGAAACACACAGGCTCAATAATTCACATCCTTTTTTGTCGGTTTTTGTTAACATGGAAGTTGCGTTCGTGTCATGATCGCCAAGGCTGTGTTGGAATATTGATGTTGGCTGGTGATTCATCCTTTCTGTCAACGCTCTGGTTTCTGGGATATTTGTCAGCATCCCAAAAAGCAACATCTTCAGGTAGACACTTCGGTGTGGCTCGTTGCAGGAGCGACGGAAGAGGGGAGGGCATAGCGTTGGGAGTCTGAGGGAGTTTCATCTGCCTGGGCATGGGCAGGTCACTTCAGCTCTTGTGCTTCGTAGCCATTCCCCTTCTCCTTCTATTTTCCTTCTGATTAGTCTCTTTGAGACTAATTAGTCTTTGGTGAGCAGCTGCCGTGGTGCACTGGGGTGCTGGTCCTTGGAGGGACCAGGGAGTACTGCTCTGTCCGGATCTGTGGACTGAGGACCAGAGGAATAACAACCACCTGGATGCGGAGAATCACCTTTGAGAAGCTCCAAACCTTCGGCCTCGGCGGTGACAGGAGTTCAGCCCTGGTTTAGCTGGAGCTGGGGAGCTGCAGCCTGTACCACAGGTACTTGCTTTGCTGCTAAACGCGGTGCACATCACAGCTTTGCCCGTCGGCACCGCTGCTGCCGGCCGACGGCCTTGTGCACCAGCGGCACACAAGACTAAGCATGAAGCTGCCAGTTGCAATGATACACCCATAGTTGCTGAAAAAACACCACTTGAAGTGTGGGGTTTGCACCAGGACAGGGGTTTTCTTCAGAGCAGCAGGTTCAGGGCAACTTTGGGATCAGACTTTGCCCATGAGCACGTGGAGGAGGGCGAGAGGCCGATGGTCTTTGCCGTGATGCAGCACTTGGGTCTTGCTCCTGCCATGGTCAAACGTCTCCCAAGGAGCCCTGGTGAGCGAGCAGCACCGGCGGGGACACCAGCAGCATTTTATACTGACCCTTAATATATTTTTATTGGCTGGTGGCAGCCTCTTCCCCCATGCCCCAACCCTGGCTGAACTAATTAGCTTGTTTTCATTACCATCCCGCCGTCCTTCTGCTGCCTCTGTTTGCTTTCCTAAGCCAGCAGAATATTAACGTTTTTACAAGAAGCCAGTGTTTAGAAATCAGGTTTCCGGCGAAAGGGCCCAGAGCACGGGCAGCGGCAGGCAGGGCTGCCTTTTGCCGGCAGCCCAACCCTTGCCCTCCGCGGGGGACATCAACCCCTGGTCTTGCCCTGACCCATCAGGGTTTTCGAACCGAGTCATCCCCGTTATTTTTAGATCAAATGACATTTTTTGGCTTGTCAGCCCTGGCAAGTTTTGCCGCAAAATAAACTACTTTTACAATAAAAAGAAACATTGAGTGTGTTACATCAAGGGCTTAACTCAAGCCAAGGATTTCAGCTAAGGCTGCAATGTTGTCCTTAGTTCACCTCTCCAGGGCATATGGTCGCTCTTGCCAAGCCACAGTCCTGCAGCGGAGCATCCCGGTGGGACAGTCAACTTTACCTGCCATATCCACGCTCACTTTTTTCTTTTAATTCAGTTGCCAAGAGGAAAGATCAGGACCTGTCAGAGCAACGCCTCTTACAGAGACTCTGCGTTTTGGTGAGAGCAAGTTAAACCTTCAAGACGAAGGTTTAAACCCCGCTAAGCTTGTCCGAAACCTCAGCGAGCCCTTCTCACCCAGAGCAGATGATGCAGCGCTTTTAGTTTTCCAATCTCTACATTTTTTCAAGAGTTTGCTCTTTTTCCCTTTCCTTATATTTGCGTTGGCATCGTTCCTTCTTGCGATCGTGCCAAAGGCGGGCGGGATGAACTCGGATCCGTGGTCACGGCTGGTTTGCTGGCGTCTGTTCAGAGTTCCTGATTTCGATGGACGAGCTCTCGTGCCTGCGGCATCGATCGCCTGCGCTAATATTGCTAAAATGATTTCAGGAACCGCGTTTGCCTTACGACCGATGACACGAGTGTTAGCAGAAATGCTTGCGTGCGCCGTCCGACAGGCTCTTTCCCCGTAGCACCGTGTTAAGCACAGATATTTCAGTTATTTTGGAGGAGAGGTTTTCAGCGCTGAGCGTGGAGGTGGGTCAGTGGGCAGCTGAAATGTGTAACAGCCGCCTGGACACCTCAGGAGTAGGAGATAGCGAAGCTGGCAATGCTGGTTTTCATAGAATTAAGGTGGTTGGGGGAAGGGACCTTCAGAGGTCGTCTAGCTCCTGCCATGGGCAGGGACATCCTCAACAGGATCAGGTTGCTCAGAGCCCCGTTCAACCTGGCCTTGAATGTTTCCAGAGATGGGGCATCTCCCACCTTTCTGGGCAACCTGTGCCAGGGTTTCAGCACCCTTATCATCAAATATTTCTTCTGACTATCTAGCCTGAATCTCCCCTCTTTTAGTTTAAAACCATCACCCCTTGTCCTATTGCAACAGGCTCTGCTAAAAGTCTGTCCCCATCTTTCTTCTGTGCCCCCTTCAAGTATTAAAAGGCTGCAATAATGTCTCCCCAGAGCCTTCCCTTCTCCTGGCTGAACCCCCCAACTCCCCCAGCCTGTCCCCATGGCAGAGGGGCTCCAGCCCTCGCAGCATCTCCGTGGCCTCCTCTGGACGACAGCTCCATGTCCTTCTGCTGTTGGGGGCCCCAGAGCTGGAGGCAGAACTACAGGGGGGGTCTGCCCAGAGCGGAGCAGAGGGGGAGAATCCCCTCCCTGGCCCTGCTGGCCACACTGCTCTGGATCCAGCCCAGGATCCGGATGGCTTTCTGGGTTTGAATACGAACACTGGGGTCTTCAAGCAACCAGGGAGCAGAGGAGATGCTCTGCACTGCTCTGAGGTCAGGAGAAGCTGGTCTGCTGATGTGGTTTGGGACTCAGAGGACTTTCAAAAGCTGGTGGGACTTTAATCGTCTCCTGTCTGAGCATGAGATGAGCCAGCGCCGATGACTTTCTAGGAGCTGGGCTGGGCAGCGGGTGGGAGATGCTGGGCGACTGAAGACATCCCACTGTGCTTTCGGGCAGGCTGAATAAAACGGGGGGCGTGGGGTTGTGTGTGGAATCTGGGCTGTGGGAACTGTGGATGTGCCTTCTAGGGTTCGTTTTATTACAATCCGTCAGCAGTTCAATCCTCGTTAAAATTCCAGCTTTTAGAAAGTAATGGAAGAAATTAAGGGCATTAAGAACTTAGTTCTTTTACTCTCAAAACTACTACTTTCTTGTCCAGGATCCCGCTGCTTTATTTGTCAGGGATTGTATCATCACACAAGGATAAACACTTCCAAAAACGCTAACATAAAGAAAGAATTTGGAAGGTGGCATTATCCAATGCTGAGTTATTGTGGCAGCTGAATGAAAAATCGCTGCATGGCTTTAACAAAGCAAGGGAAGCAGCGTGCATAGCTGATTTCTCCCCTGGAGAAGCTCCGTCCCTGGATTTAATGTCTTGTGTGATGTTTTGATGCTGTCCTCTATATGGGCTTAGTCCTGTTTAGGCGGTCGGAGGGGACCGGCGGTGTTCTCGGGTCAGAGTGTGCCATGGTCTTTGACCAAAACTGTTCCGCACTCTTGAAGGTGGAGTATCCAGAAAGAAGCCTCAGTTGGCTTCCTTGCCCTTCTTGGTCTTACACAGTATTTTATTCAGTTAAATAAAAATGTATAATTCATTGTTAAGTGGCATTAACATGTTTGATATTGCAGCGTTGCAGTTCTCAGGACTTCTGGACCTTCTTTGGTTGCTTAGACCTCATGTTTGCCTTTGCATGGAGTAGTTTACCCAACATCTGTTGACAATACGCCCAATAATAAGGGTGAAATGTCAGTGTGTTGGAGAGAGCTGGAACCCAGGAGATGCCCAGTGTTGGGACCGGCCAAGAACCGGCTGTGGTGGGAAGCTCTCTGCCAGGAGAAGGTTGGGGTTGGGAGGACCGTGCGTGGGAAGCAGCCTCAGCGGGAGGTGGCGAAGGGGTTCGTGGGAGGGTGTCGCATCCCGTTAAGTGATGAGTCAGTTTGCAGCTCTAATTAAAGCCCAGGCCATGTGCTGAGGGGAAAGGAGGTGGGGGGGGGAGCAGGAGCACAGACACAATGCGAGGGGTGGAGCGTCCTCTGCCAGCCGTGAGTCAGAGGAACCGGGGGGAGATGGCAGAGAAGCCAAGGATGGGCAGAAGGAGAAGCGTGCAGGAAAAGGAAACAAAACAAAAGCAATCAAACACACTGAAACAAAGCATTGAAACGGGTTGTGTTTTGATAGTCGTTAGAATGCTGTAAGGCTGAGAAGCTAAAATTTGCAGGGATCCAGGGAAGAGCTCAGGCTGTGATGTAAGGATGGTGGTGCTGGGGATGAGGGCTTGCTTGGCCAAATGGTGCCCGCGGGACACCAAAAGGAGGGTAACGTGATCGCGTGTTGTCTTCCCTTCACAGCGTTTCCTTCACAAACGGAGCATCGATTCAGTAAGAAGGACTTGCGTTGGGTTAGTTACATCGTCAGAGGTCGCTTGGTCCGTGCGCCCTGGCTCTGCCGTGGAGGAACTGCTTGTCTTTACTCTGTCTCTCTTTGGTTCCAGGTGCAAAGTAGGTCAACCAACATGAGTGGCCTTGGGGACAGCTCAACGGACCCTGCTAACCCCGACTCTCGGAAGAGGAAAGGCTCGCCCTGCGATACAGCCCAAAGGTACGTTCGCCGCTCCCAATGCATCCCCTGCCGCGGCTACTTTGTCATTCCTGCTGCGTCGCTCCGTCCCGTCTGCTCGAGCAGATGGAGCCGGGTTTCAGCCACTCGGAAACGTTCACACTTCCCACCAGAAAACTTCGCTTTGCTTTTAGCGGTGGCTGCGGTGGAAGATGGAGCACGATGGAAATGCGGCTCCCCATCTGCTCTGCTTGTTGTTAGGTGGCAAATGATGATTAGAGGCTCGTTATCAAAGTTAATGTATTGATTTTATAAATTGAGAGCGCTCACTGCTGGGGAGGAGCATCGAGAAAGCTTTCTCAGGTTAAATTTAAGGCAGATGCTTTTGCAAGGTCTGTAGATCATCCCAAGCCTGCTGCCTCTTGACGTCAAATTCCAAAAAAATCCGTGTTTTTGTAATATTCAGAAACTTTGGTGAAGACCCTCTTGTTCCATGGTGCAACTACAAACCAGAAAATATTTCTGTCTGAAATATCTTCACTCCTGCGTGCTGCTGCAGGCTGCTTCAAAGCTCAGCTCACTGCAGAACGGCACCTTTTGCTTACGACCGAGCCTTCCCATCCCAGCTACCTTGCCAAACGACGTAGGACTGTAGAGTCCGAGACACAGGCAGTTGTGATCCCCTTCCACAGGCTTTTCCAGGCTCCCTGTAACTCCCGTGCATCTTTTTCCATGGGGATCCTGTCTGTTAGTAAGGATGAACGTACGGTGCTGCTTGTCTCTGCCACCCGGGATGCTGTTTTGCTCATCGTTGCAGAACACTGAGGCACTGAGCAGACCTCAGGTGTATTTTCGATCGCTTACAGCTCATACGTGATATTCTAGACAATAAATGTAAAGGCTGTGGTGTACCAGCAGAGACGCATTAAGGGGTTGTTTGAGGATTTCTGTTTATTGCATTTTTTGGTTGCAACATCTCCCTCCTTTAGAGTTCACACACCTTCTTACAGAGGCTCTGTGGTTCGGGGCCTAGCTGGGCCATTAAAGGGGTAATAATTGCAGAAGATAGCACTTGTAGCGGTCTCATTCCTCACAGAGGCTT
This sequence comes from Rhynochetos jubatus, assembly GCA_027574665.1. Taxonomy (NCBI): domain Eukaryota; kingdom Metazoa; phylum Chordata; class Aves; order Eurypygiformes; family Rhynochetidae; genus Rhynochetos; species Rhynochetos jubatus. Next base: position 124,289,002 of record CM050650.1, read on the forward strand.
CTGTAATGATGTGAAATATTTCCCCTTTCTGGCTGAGTCATTGAAGTCAGAGCTCTGCAGCCCTTGCTGCTGTCTCCGGGCTGGTCTTGGAGCTGGTCCTTGCCCCGAGGGTGAGTGTGGAGTGAAACTGTTGGTCCTTGGGTCCAAGCAAGGAAGCAAGGTGGGCTTGAACACCGCTTCTTGAAGGAACTGCTCTCCAGATGGAGCACACACCTGGCTTTGCTTCCTCTGGTCTGCCTTTGGAAAGCAGATCTCTTGTGGATTGTTAGAATAACAGAATCCCAGAATGGTTTGGGTGGGAAGGGACCTTCAGGCCCACCCAGTCCCACCCCCTGCCATGGGCAGGGACACCTTCCACTAGACCAGGTTGCTCCAAGCCTCATCCAGCCTGGCCTTGGACACTTCCAGGATGGGGCATCCACAGCTTCTCTGGGCAACCTGTCCCAGGGCCTCCCCACCCTGTGCGGGAAGAATTCCTTCCTGATGTCCCATCTCCATCTCCCTCTTTCCGTTTAAACCCGTTACCCCTTGTCCTGTCACTCCCTGCCCTTGGAAAAAGTCCCCCCAGCTTTCTGGTAGCCCCCCAGGCACTGGAAGGGGCTCTAAGGTCTCCCCAGAGCCTTCCCTTCTCCAGGCTGAACCCCCCAACTCTCCCAACCTGTCCCCATGGCAGAGGGGCTCCAAGCATCTCCGTGGCCTCTTCTGGACTCACTCCCAACCCCCAAGCACCCCAAGAAAGCCTGCTGCTGCTGACATCAGGGGTCTTTCAAAATATGTAGGACGAGGAATGAACTGATCATAGAGAAGCAGAAACTTCTGGGTGGAGGATTCTCCATCCTTGTCCAAGCACAACGAGTTTTTACATCCACAAAGCACCTACAGGCATTTTTAGAAGACTTGACTCAAATGCTTGTCATGGGGTTGGCTGTCCAACCCCCAACACTGCAGCTGAAGCATTTTACCGAAATCCAGAAGAGAAGTCCTCACCAGTGCTGCGTCTCCCTTCAGACCATCTCCCGACTCGCAGCCGTGGTGGGGAGGGACCTTCTCCTCCTCCTCCTCCCTGGGCTGGCCAGAGTCTTCTGTAACATACTCCGAAGCAAAGTGAACTTCAAAACTCCTTTGTTAAAACCTGGGAGGTTTTAACTATTGCTTTTGATGATACTTGGGAGTCATAAAGAACAACCCACTGCTGTAATACTCTCATGATGCTTTTATGTAAGGAAAATTGGCCAATTCTCCCTCCTACAATTTGAAAGTTGCCACAGCAACAGCGACATTAAGGTTTTTCATGAAATGAGCTCACCCACAACAGAGGGATTTTTTTTTTCCCCTCTCCCCTCTGCTATTGCTTTTTGGTTCGCAGGGAGAGCTAGGAATTAATTTGACCTTAATTAAATACTCAGCTCCTTCGAGAGGCGTTTGCCTGCCCATGACCAAGGAGCGTGCCAGCGCCGGTGTCACCGATGCCTGTGCAAAAAGAGGCTGAGGTCCCTGGCTGGACCCCGGTAGACACCCAGCCTAGCTCCGTGAAGCTCTTTTTGCTGCTTGCCAGGGAAACAAAGGTGCTGTGCCCAGCCGAGCCCCTTGCAGAGGGGTTTTCAGGTCACATCGCCTGTCTCCCCTGGAAGGTCTCGCTTGTGACTTCACGAGACCGGTGGCTGGAGCAGAAATACAGCCTGTGCGCTCTACACCCGCAGCTGGCTTTGCCTTTTCTTCTTCCTTTCCTTCTTCCTTTCCTTTTTGATTCTGTTGCTCTGCTGAGTTAAAGGAGGGTGAGTCATTCCTGTCGCTCCTCAGGGCAGTCACACCGCCGTGGGACACATGGACAGGAGAAGTGAGGTGATGGAAAGGGCCTGCAGGGATGCTGGAGGGGGACTTTTTCCAAGGGCAGGGAGTGACAGGACAAGGGGTAATGGGTTTAAACTGAAAGAGGCAGATTGAGATGGGACATCAGGAAGGAATTCTTCCTGCAGAGGGTGGGGAGGCCCTGGGACAGGGCTGCCCCATCCCTGGGAGTGTCCAAGGCCAGGCTGGATGAGGCTTGGAGCAACCTAGTCCTGAACTTGGGAGGCAAGGGAAGGTTCATCACAGAGGCTCACCCCTTCGGTTGTCAGGCATTTTCATGTGAGAGCAAGTTTAAACAGCAGTAAAATGCCCAAGAGACAACACCTACCTGTCAGACCTGGATATTGAGCTCAAAGACGTGTGGATGTGGTGCTCAGGGACATGGGTTAGTGGGGGGCTGCGCAGTGCTGAGGTGACGGTTGGACTTGATCTTAAAGGGCTTTTCCAACCTCAACAATTCCATGATTTGATGATAATGAGGTGTCTGGAATTAGGAAAAACTAAAGGAAGTCTGTGCAGCCTATCTGAGGAGCTCCTTAGAGGGGAAGGGCGGGTGTTGTCTCATCCCCTTTCGGACAAATACACTTTATAAAGGGTCTCTGTAGAGTTATCAGAGTATACTCATGCTCTGGTTGACTTCTTCTCTCAGCAGATGTAATAAACCAAACCTCTTCTCGAAGCTTTCAGCTGCTGGAGCTTGTTTGGCCACATAACACAAGCCAGGGCACGTCTGCGGTGGGACACAAGTCTCCTACCAAGTTGGTCTTTTGAATCAGCTTTTGTAACCAGTTTTTTCTCAGCCCCTCCGTGAGTGGTGGGGCCTCTCTGAGGCCAGAAACATCCTGCCATACCCACAAGCATCTCAGCAGCTTCTTGGGGTCCAGTAAATAATAGGGATTTTCAAACAGTACTTTGCTCATGGAGTGCTGGGAGTCCTGTGGAGGTTGTAACCAAAAAAAATAAAATAGGTGGCTCATTGAAAATCAACATGATAAAAGGCATCACGAGCGCTGCGGAGCCGTGTTGGGCATTTTGAGCTGTCCTCATTTCATCCCGTGGTGGATGGAGAGGCAAGGTATTTAGGGAAAAAGTGTGTCTGTCCCATATGCACAGTTGGTTTTGGTAGTTTTGATGCCTACAATGTCTTTGGTAAAGGAATATGTTACCGTGTTTGGGGCAGCTTCGATGCTGGCCATGTCGCAGCATGTAAATCCCTGGCTGTCTTCAAGGCCAGGCTGGATGAGGCTTGGAGCAACCTGGGCTAGTGGAAGGTGTCCCTGCCCATGGCAGGGGGGTTGGAACTGGGTCATCTTTAAGGTCCCTTCAAACCCAAACCGTTCTATGATTCTAAGTAATGCATTCTGCATTCCCAGAATTTAGAAATACTTGATGGGAGAGAGTTGGGCTTCTGCAGCAGCTGGGAGCTAAAAGGAAAGCTGCTTTTGCTGGGACCAAAAGCTTGATCTCATGAATATTTTTCATCTTCTTCTTGTCACCGTTGATTCAGATTTTTCCTTTTGTGAACTCCAGTGGATGTTGTTAAACTTTATGTGTGAATTTAGGATTAAACTTGGCAACCGCTGGAATAGTAGCTGTGGAAAAACAAGAGGCTGTGTATATTTAATTATTTTTGTTACAACTCATTTATAACCACTTTGGAGAGGAAAGCAGAGTCCTGGATGTTAGGGATCTGGTTGTGTTGGGGGTGTCTGGCTAGCCCTCTGTATCCCCCTTGACATTAATTTTGATTATTTTGATTATTGAGGGTGGGGAGGCACTGGGAAGGTTGCCCAGAGAAGCTGTGGCTGCCCCATCCCCGGAAGTGTCCAAGGCCAGGCTGGATGAGGCTTGGAGCAACCTGGGCTAGTGGAAGGTGTCCCTGCCCATGGCAGGGGGGCTGGAACTGGGTGATCTTTAAGGACCCTTCCAACCCAAACCGTTCTGTGATTCTGTATTTAAGTGCATAAAAATACATAAAAGCCTGAAGAAATTCTCAGTATTTTGGAGATATTTGAGTCATTTGGGGGTTCTTATCCAGTGCCCAGGTGTGATTGGACTGAGCGGTAGGAAGAAATCATTATCACAACTTTTAATTGTCTCTTTCTTTCTCTAACAGCAATGAAAAGCGGCGACGGGAACAGGAGAACAAATATTTAGAGGAGCTGGCGGAGCTGCTGTCTGCAAACATTGGGGACATCGACACTCTGAGTGTCAAACCTGACAAATGCAAGATCCTAAAAAAGACGGTTGATCAGATCCAGCAGATGAAGAGGTTGGAGCAAGGTAAGGCAGCAGCCTCCTGCCCTGTCTTGTTGGGAACCTTCGGAGTCGAAGCGTTCTCCTGGTACCCTTCAGACACTAAATTGTAGCAGATAATTAACTTAATTTATGAAAATGGTGACATATTCGTTCCATTTGCAAGAGTTTCAGAAAGCACTAATACAACTTTGCCCTTGTTGCTTGGCTTGTTTAAGACGCCACCTTTGTTTCTGGTGCCAGGTGGCACTTTACTCCGTGTTTGTGATTCATCTGGAAATTATTCCTTCAATTCAAATGTTCAGAAGTTCTTGTTAAGCTCTCAGGATCAGGCCCTTTAAGTGCTTATCAGCAACGCTGCTATTAACTGCACGCAGAAAAGCCATTCGTGGCTGGGTGAGGCGAAGGACAGACCTCTCCGCCGCACGCTGCGCGAGACTTGGTGGAGAACCACGTACCCTTGTCAGATCTGTTCTGCCAACCCAGCAGATTAGAGGGGGCATTAATCCACCTCCCACTGGTGAATACAGCGGTAAACAGAGAAGAGGTGCTTGAGAAGCCATAGAAAGGTTAAAATTCAGACTGAAATGTAGGAGTCCAAAGGGCTCAAGCGATGTACAGGAGGAGGAGTGAGGTGTACTGACAGGGAGTAGGATTTGTTCGGTTCCTTGCAACCCCAGCATCCCTCCTGGAGATGCTGCAGGTGGGTCCAGCTTGCTCGGCAGCGTGCCCGCTACAGGCTGCCCACCTCGTGCGCTTAAATATTTTGTCCTTCGTGCAGTATTTTTTTTCTTCGTTCAAATACTTCGTCCTTCGTGCTAACACTTTGTCCTTCTTGCACAAGGTGAATCCAGCCAGTGTTAGCGCTGAGAGCGCGTCATCCGTCAAGCGTTGCCTTTGCCAAAGCTCCCGCCGCACGCTCCGAGCGGAGCCGTGTTGCCTGATAACAGATGTTAGATTTTTCCCAAACCCTGTGGGTGTGCACGTACAGGCGCTCCGTAGAATCACAGGATGGTTTGGGTGGGAAGGGACCTTCAGAAACCATCCAGTCCACCCCCCTGCCCAGGGGCAGGGACATCTTCCACTGGGTCAAGTTGCTTAGAGCCCCGTCCAACCTGACCTTGAGTGTTTCCAGGGTTGGGGCATCTACAGCTTCTCTGGGCAACCTGTGCCAGGGTTTCACCACCCTCAGTGTCAAAAATTCTTCCTGCTATCTAATCTGAATCTCCCTTCTTTTAGTTTAAACCCTTACCCCTTGTCCTATCGCAAGCCAGGCATGGGCGTATGTCCTCCCAGCTCGCTATTATTTCAGGCACCGGATTTTGGGGCAAGCACGGTGGCAAAGCATTCGGCTCACATTGCCCGGACTGCCCGGGCTTCCCGATGAACCAGGACAAACTGCATTTAGATTTCATTCACGTCGTGCCCGGGCTCTGAAAGGAGTTTGGTAGCGAGTGAGTACGCCCAGGTTCCTGCTCGCTGCCACTTCACTGTTCATTAGTTTTCTTGACATTGCACAGCAGGGCTGAACATTAACTAGGACAAGCACTACTTAAAAATATTATGCCTTGAGCTTTGCTCTGTGTTGCCGGCTTATCTAGTACGGCGCTGAATTACCAAAGAAAAGAAACTTCACCTGTATTTGTTCTTAGTTACTGCAAGATCATTTGACACGAGGCGGTAGGAAAAATACAGCAAAAAGTTAAAATATTTGTGGCCAGAGACAATTTTCTGTCCTTGTAGTTATAGCGAGTTGTTGGACATCGTATTTTCCTGCCCATACCCTTCCTCCTCCTCTCTGTTTCTCAGCCATAAAGCTGATTAATATTTGCTAACTGCTGAGGATGTGGTTTTGTTGCTGAAGTCTTGTGAACGGCGACGTATCCCGCAGCGCGTGGTTGTGCTCCTTCATACGCTCCGTTCGGGAACCCACCTGGAGACATGATTTCATGTAACAGAGAGGAGCCGGGGAGTGTGGACTTCGCAGTGATGCGCGCTCAGGACATCCCAGCAAATCACAGGATCATAGAAATCCCAGCAAACGATGCTCTTCAGCCCAATAATAAGCAAACTCCATTAACACCGGGAAAAATCATGCTAAACCTCGTAGCAAAGCAGATTTCAATGAAAAAAAAAATCAACGTCCCATTAGTAATTTAATTTGGAAAACGTGCCAGGCGCTGATCTGGGGAGCTCAGGAGGGGGCAGGTGGCAGTGTCGGGGGAGAGGGGACAGGCTGGGGGCATCCTTCCCACTACCAGCCCTGGAGGGTTTGGGGGTCCTATGCCACCGGCTCTCCCCACCCCTGGCACCTCTGACATGGGTCGTCCTCGGTTTTAACCCACAAAGGGGTGGAGGAGCCGGCAGCAGCTTGCAGATGGATCGCACGCAGGGGCTGAGCCCTCCCTCCCATCCCCCTGCCTGCTGGGCTGCTATTTAAAGTATGAAGCAAATGCTTTTAGAAAAGATTCCTAGGTCTGGACACCTTCCAATGTTAGTAATGTACAGTTGGCAGAACAAGCGGTTTGCGGCTGTGGCAGCAACCTGAAATTCATCTGCCAAGACAGCAATAAACGCAGCAGAGGAAGAGGCCAGACGGTTAATTTTTCAGTCTTTGTCCATCCCGCAAAAGTTTTTCATAGAATGAATCATTGAATCCCAGCACGGTTTGGGTGGGAAGGGACCTTCAAGCCCACCCAGTGCCACCCCCTGCCGCGAGCAGGGACACCTTCCACTAGACCAGGTTGCTCCAAGCCTCATCCAGCCTGGCCTTGGGCACTGCCAGGGATGGGGCAGCCACAGCTTCTCTGGGCAACCTGTCCCAGTGCTCCCCACCCTCTCCGGGAAGAATTCCTTCCTGATGGCCCATCTCCATCTCCCTCTTTCTGATTAAACTCGTTGCCCCTTGTCCTGTCACTCCCTGCCCTTGGGAAAAAGTCCCCCCCAGCTTTCTTGTAGCCCCCCCAGGCACTGGAAGGGGCTCTAAGGTCTCCCCAGAGCCTTCCCTTCTCCAGGCTGAACCCCCCAACTCCCCCAGCCTGTCCCCATGGCAGAGGGGCTCCAGCCCTCGGAGCTTCTCCGTGGCCTCCTCTGGCCTCGCTCCAACAGCTCCGTGTCCTCCTGCTGTTGGGGGCCCCAGAGCTGGAGGCAGAACTGCAGGGGGCGTCTGCCCAGAGTGGAGCAGAGGGGGAGAATCCCCTCCCTGGCCCTGCTGGCCACGCTGCTCTGGATCCAGCCCAGGATCCGGTTGGCTTTCTGGGCTGCCAGCGCACACGGCCGGCTCATGGCCAGCTCCTCACCCCCAGCACCCCCAAGTCCTTCTCCTCAGGGCTGTTCCCCATCCATTCTCCACCCAGCCTGTCCTGGTGCTTTTCGATTTTTTTGAGTTGGTTGGTTTGAGTGTTGGAGCCCTGAACTGTGCCTGCACCTGGGCACCTGTCAGGGAAGGAGGAGAAAGGGCCACCAGTATCTCCTGGCAGTGTGGAGGTCAGCAAGGAGAAGATCTCTCTGAGCATCCTGCCATGGTTCCCTGGGGCATTGGTCTGTCCGTGCAGACCTCCCTCCCCTTTGCCTTCAGATTGGCATCTGGATGCTGGAGGTCCTCTCCTGGGGTGGGTCCTCTGCTGTGGAGCCGTGCCATGAGGTGGAGCTGATGTCCATCCGTCACACGGAGGTGAGCTCACTCAGGGTTATTTTATTTCAGAGCAGTGCCGCTGCGGTCAAAACCCGGTGGATGGAGGCAGCTGCACAGCTTCACTGCTCAGCGTGTGTCACTCTTTGGCTTGTAGGGTTAGCAGAGGTGGCGTGAAGGCTGTTAGAAGAAGCCGTCAGGGCAGCGTGGTGGAGATGCGATGGAGTCAGGAGGCTGCAGGTCAGGGAAGAGGCTTAGTTGCCGCTGCGAAGGCGGCCAGTGCCTAGCTGCAAACGCAAGAATAAGGCATCTGGGTCATACAGGAGGGTACAAAGATGAGCACAGATATTGGAAATGCAGTGCTGTTGTGTGGACCACCACTTGTTTTCTTCCCTTCCTCCCTGTGGAGGCTAGGATCACCCTTGCCCCAAGGAGAGGCAGAGCCTTGGCATCCATTGCCCCTGTGACACCAGGCTCTGCAGTGGCACACGGGCTCCTGAAAGGTATTTCCTCTTTCTTCCAGAAGAGTGTTTTAATTAAACACCCTGACTCTTGGGGGGTGATAACCTTTGGTTTCTGGAAGGGGTGGTGAGTGGCATGAGGAGATCTGACAGAGACAGGAGCTGGTGGAGTGGTCATCCCATCTCCCTTGTAAAGCTCCCAACCTTGGCAGTGTCCTTTTTAAGATGAAGCCACCAAGTCTTTTCCCCAAAGCCCTCTCCATTGATAGGCTGCTTAATTTCCTTCCAGAGCAGGAGGATAAATGCAGCACCTTAATAGAATAAATCAAATAGCATCGAGCTTTTCATTACGCTGCCTACAAACTCAAACAGCCGCAGAGAGTTGCCCTTGAAACATCTTCTAAGGCATCGCAAGCGATTCTACCACCGCCGGCGTCCAAGGGACCTCCTTCCCCTTGTCCTTCCTGCGTCTGCTCATCGCCGCTCGCTGGCGGTCTCTCCCGCTGTGCCGCCGTATGTTCAGCTTCCACGGGAATCGGTGCGCAGAGCCGGCAAGCTACCTGGTCCAGGAGCAGCCGCAGCACGTCTCCTGGCTGCGCAAGGACCCGTGGGGTGATGCTCATGAGTTTCTGGTCCTGCGAGATCCAAAAGACCCAGCAGATTTACTCTGTGGTTGCCAAAAGGAAGGATTTATTCTGTGATTGCTTGGGTTTCTACAGCTTAGCTTGTCTCTTGAAGGACCCCGAGTTATTGCTTGCCTTCGCAGTGCAGGGCTTCTTATGGCGATGGAGGGTCGTAGGACCCCATGTATGACCCCAGTGAGGCCTGGCTTTTCAGTGGTGGAGCTGCTGAACTTATTCTTAAAGATATACAAGGGAAAAAAGATTAATCAGACCCTTAATATTGCAGTTTTATTCTGTAATAATGGTACAAAGGGGTGACCTGATTTCAGGACGTTTTAAAATGGCACTAGGGGAGGAATTCGCTTCCCATCCTGAACGTTACTGCGTTAACCTGCAGAGATGACCCTCAGCTTTTACACTGAGTTACTTTGGGCAGGGAGGGGGGGAAGGCTGTTTCTTGAGCCTTTAATAATTTTCAGGGTGTTGAGAGATAAGAGCATTTCTGTTTCTTCCCGGGCTACAAAAACATTCCAAAATTCTCCGTCTGCTGCAATGAGGTTCCTCTTCTGGCCCCAACCAAACCATGGAGCAGTTGTGTCTTCCTGACACCCTTTTATCTGTGTTTTTTTCCCTCAAGTGTGGCAGTAATGAGATGGGCTCTTTCAGGCAGGTTTGTTGTGCCTTGTCACTAAGGCACATCAATCCAAAAAGCAGAGGACCCTTAATTTAAGACCACCCCGAATTTGGATGTTAATCTATTTGGGGAAGTTAATTTTCCTTTTGGGTAAATACAGTAGGTTAATTAAGTGAAGTATATGAAATAATTATTGATTTTGGCTGCTCAGTTGCATACAGTCATTGGGCTGTCAGTGGCTTTCCTTTAATTAAGTTTCCCTGCTGTCTTGTCATATGCTTAGATTTGGCCCTGGATGTATTTTGTGATATACATGTACGGCTTCTGGCACAGAGAGGTCCTGGGTCCGCAGTGGGACGTATGGAAGCGTCCTCAAAAGGAATGCTGAGTCTCGTCTTGGGTTGGGAGTACCAACATATGGTGAGCTTTAAAAAGAGAAGACAAAAAAGCCTTGGCTTTGTATTTAGCAGTGGTCAGAAAACGGTGAAGTGGTTTGGGAAGAAGCTTCTCCCACAGCCTGAGATGGTGGCGTGAGGTTTTGTGAGGAGGAGACCCTGTCCTCAGGCACTGAGTCGAGAGCCCCTTCTTGTCCCAGCAGCCGAGTGATGTGGTGCATTATTAAAGCTCATAAAATTACTCCCATAAAACCACAAAGCGAGTAATTGCGTGCAGTGTGTGGAAGCAAGTCCCAGAGCTGAGGCCCCTCGGCGAGCTCTTTCCCAGAGCAGAGGAACCCAGTGCAGAGCGGTTAAAGCCTTTCGACTGGTTTCTTCTGCCCAGGTCCAGGCTCCCACGTTACCCTCGGTCCACGGCGTTTTGTATCCGCAGCCCTTAGGGATGGTGCCCTACATGGAATTTCATTACCTTTGAGGAAATATCTACCCACGTCCATGTTACTGAGCTGGCAAAGGAGCTGGACGTCTCTGGTGCGGGAGTGGAAGGAGCCTTTGGGACGTTCTCCATCGCTTGGCTCTGTTTTGCCAGGGTAATGTAGTGAAAGTCTTTAGGCTTTGTTTTTTCCCATTTAGGATCCTCTTAAATTGTCTGCAGAGCTTGCTTTCACCGACTCCAATTTAAACACATCTTTCTCGACATCCGTTGAATCTCAGGCGGCGTTTCCAGTTTCTGATTAAACTTCTGAGGTCCTTGGAGCAAAGGCACTGCCGCCGTGTCGCCAAGGGAAAGTACCTTCCGCATAACGTGCTCCGCCTCGTTTATGCTGGTATTATTTCTTGTGGTTTATATTTTTGAATACTTTTTCACTTCAGCTCTTCCCTCTTATACTGTAACCCAGTGTCCTCTTGGAGAAGTCTGACATTTTACCTGGGTGCTGGCGATCTCTCTGTCACTCTGGAACCATCTCGTTCTCCATAAAGCTTATTTCCACCTCTGATAGTGGTGGTATTTGACAAATGGGCTCAAAGCAGGGTCAGCTCTGGGATCAGCCCAGGTTGCTGAGGGCTTTACCCGGTTGGGCTTAGGAAGCCTCCAAGGATGGGGATGCACCAGTGCTCTGGGCAACCTGCTCCAACACTTGGCTGTGAAAAAGATTTTCCTCTCATGTCACCTGAGCGTCTCTTGCTCTGCTTGCACCCATTGCTTCGCCTCTTCTCACCATGCATCGCTGTGAAGAGCCTGGATCCGTCACCTCTGTAACTTGTAGGCGTGGGCAGGCTGCTGTCAGGTGCCCCAAAGCCGTCTCTCCTCCAGGCTGAGCAAACCCCTTCCCTTGTCTCAGGATCAGTGCCCCAGCCCAGAGCATCTTGGTGGCCTCCACTGAACTCGCTCCCGTTCGTCCTACACTGTGGTCCCCAAACTGGACACGGGATGTGGTGGTCACGTAGATGTGGTGCCCAGGCTGGCCATGCAGGTGGAGCAGGCTGAAGACAGGAGACAGTGGTCGCTCTGCCAAGGGCAGGTTGGCATCAGAAGGGACAAGAGGGAGAGTCCCCAAGATGGACTCTGGACCCCAGGGATGTTCTGCATCCAGTACCTGAAGGGTCTACAAGAAAGCTGGGGGGGATTTCTCCCAAGGGCAGGGAGTGACAGGACAAGGGGTAACTGGTTTAAACTGGAAGAGGGAGATTGAGATGGGCCATCAGGAAGGAATTCTTCCCGGAGAGGGTGGGGAGCACTGGGACAGGTTGCCCAGAGAAGCTGTGGCTGCCCCATCCCTGGGAGTGTCCAAGGCCAGGCTGGATGAGGCTTGGAGCAACCTGGTCTAGTGGAAGGTGTCCCTGCCTGTGGCAGGGGGTGGGGCTGGGTGGGCTTGAAGGTCCCTTCCCACCCAAACCACTCTGTAATTCTGTGATCCCCACACCACATCTGAGCTCCTTCCCTGATGGCCGGGAGAGCTGCCCAAGGTAGGTGTTGCTGCCAGGAGGGCAGGGTGACAGCACGCCGTCACTGCTGCCTTTCCGCCTTGCGTGCAGACATTGAGACAAACTGTTAGATTCAGAGAATTCAAGTGTAATTTTGGTAGCTTTTATGTGCTGAGTCTACAGGGAGGTCCTTCAGTGGACCCAAAAAAGGACATTTTCGTGCAGTGGAAGAACAAGTTGTAGAGTTTTTGCATAGTCAGAGAAGAGATGGAAACCCCATTAGCTGGAAAATGTTTAAAGGCAAAGCTCAAGCAATACCCTGAGCTCACAGCATCCAGCTTTCAAGGCCAGCGACGTATTATAAACAGGAGTTTGGGTCTAACATTTGAGGTTTGACTGAAGAACAAAAGCAAGCAGCTGAGGAGCACTGGAAGTGGAAATGTCTCCTGGAAATGGAGTAAATGAAAACCGCTTTAAGGGGTTTACATTAATTAAAAGATTTTTTTAAAAATTAATTAATTAAAACCACATTAAGGTTTGTGTCAAATCTAAAATTAGATTGGAATCTCTTCAGGCTACAACTGTCAGCCTGGTGCTGTAGTCTCCTTTTTAAATGCATTGACTTTATCGGAGTTATCCTGATTTTATTGGCTTCAAGGGAGGTCAGGAAAGGGGAACTTTGCTTCTGCCTGAGAGCAGTGTTTTGCAGACTCTGGGTTCCTCCACCTTCGTCCCCGAACTCAGAAAGGACCTGCTCGGCCAGTGGCTCTGTCGCGGGGTGTTCGCAGGTGCTGGGGACGAAAGCTCTTCCTTTGTCCCAGATCTGGTGGTTGGATTAACCCTGTCGGAGCCGCTCATGCTACGAGAGGGAGGGATGCACACAGTTTTCATCCTCTCTCAGTGGCCAACTTTTCACTGTATGTGAGGGGGCTACTGTGTTCTTTAACAGCCAAGCCCCGGAGGCCAGCTTAGACATCAGCAGCGAGGGGGAATTCCTCCTTGGCTTTGGTAGGTGCCCACTGAAAGCTCTTAAGTGTAAGCTTGATCCAAGGTAAACAGAGTACAATGAGATCCAGTCCTTTTAACTGTTTGACTTCATCCTTCCCGGGATTCTTCAGAGATCTTGAAGAGGAGGAAACCACCTTCTGGTTTTCAGTGGAAATGAGTTTTCGGATGATCTCTGTGCCAGCGTTGCCCTTTAATTTGGTTTATTCTTCCTTCTGCTTGGTAATTACCGTCCTTCCCTAATGTATTTTTGTGAAGTTGTTGCTCTTGTTCCCTACCTTCGCTTGACTTGTCCAGCAAACCAAGATCTCCCAGGATCTTGGTGTCGGATAGTTATGCCTTTCCTTTAATCAACCCAACAGCTCTTTTCTGTACTTCTTCCAACTGAACTTCATTTTTCTTGAGTGAATTGGCTCAGACTGTCAGGATTTTTCTTACCAGATCTTACCCCGTAGCATTGGGTTGTTGCTGGTACCACTCCTGGGACGCTGGAGGTTGTTGTCTCCTCTTGTCATCTCCATTAAGCCATCCCCAACTTTCAGCTCATGTTCTTGGTTGATGAGGGCGTGAGCTTCAAGTAGGAGATAGTGGGAGAAATCAGCACGGTTTAGCAGAGCAATTGGGTAGGTTTTCTACCAGTTGGTCCACTTTCATGTGAACGGGTCAACCCACCCTGGAGTTGGTGTCTATTTTCTCCCTGCGTGACTTACTTTGGGTGCCAGAAGAACACCGCTGGTGACCTCTCCTCATCCTGATGAAACACCTTTATTCTGAAAACTGAGTTTCCTGGAGCTTCTTGAGGATCTCTGCTAGATCTCAGTGCTATTCATCATCTTCATGGATGTGGAAGGACATAAAAAATCATTGCTAGACCAGGATGGGCATACAGGAGTGCTGGATGGATGGTATCCCGGGAGATGGTGCTTTCCAAGAAGATCTGGAGACCCTGGAAGCGGAGGCAGTCCGTGTGAACTTGGGATGTGATGAAAAGCAAGGTGGGCATCTCTTGGGTGATGCTGCCTGTGCGTGGAGTTGGTGGGACAAAACTAGAGCTCAGGCCTGGTATCCATGCTGGAAGGAGGTTGCAAAATCCACAGAAGGCAGAGAGGAGCGGCACGGAAATGAGCCAGGGGCTGCAGAAAATGTCTTGCAGCTTGGAAGGTTGAAGAGCTCTGTTGAATGTATCCAGGGGAAAAAAAAAAAGGAGTGGGGATGTGGTGATGACACTATAAACACTAGCAAGAACGGAAAATGCTGGTTACTAAAGAGGTTTTTAAATCCAGCGTAACAGAGGATGACTCAAAGCCAAAGCCAGACAAAAACAAATTAGGACTCGGGCCCAGAGTTACAACTGGGAGGGTGATTGCTTTGGGATCCAGCTGCCAAGGGAAGCGGTGGGTTGCGTCAGGGTTTGGCCAAACAGAAGTGCTGGGCTCACAGTGGTGGAAGTGGGTGAACCCAGACGGGCCGATCTCGTGATCTCTACTGGCCTTCATCTCTATAAATCTGAAAATTCTGAGTTTGAAAAACACCCTGAGAGCCGGATCCCACCCATGGCAGTGACTTCTGCCAGCGCAGAGCCAGGGTGAGAGTCCTCCCGCTGCTTCCCAAGCATCCGCTTGGGTCCCCTGCCTCACGCTCCATCCTGCGCCCTTCCCGGGATTGAAACCTCTCCCGTAGCAGAGTAATTAATTGCGCCTCGTGCGCGAGGGGTGAAGAGTGTGTTGGAGCAGGTTTGGGGAATTTCACGCCCTCCCCTTCTCCGCAGTTTGGTTTCAGTGTGAAATGTTAAACGGATTGCATCCCTGCCCACGCTCTCCGCAGACGTTTGCGAAGTCTGTCTCTCCGTATCCTCTGGAATCCGTTTTATATCAGGGATTGATTTCAGATACAAACTCCCCCAGGTCAGCACTATAAAAATCTCTGCCTGTGCAGCAACACCAGGGAGCATCCTCTGTATATGTTTATTTTATGGAGCCGTACCACCTACAAAGCATGTCAATAAAATTCTCATCCCTGCTCTGACAGTTTTAATCTAGCTGGCAGCTTAAATATAGACCGAGGGGAAGGGGAGGCTGCTAAGAATTGCTCCAAACGGTGCCTTTATTTTAACAAGTGAACATTTGGTTATTACATCCTCAAGCCTTTAAGCATCTCACACTGTCAAGAACTAATAAATCCTTTAGCACCTCGCCGTAAGAAGAGGATCTGATAGGATGTAACAGGCGTGCGGATCATGCGGAGAGTCATAAACCACCTGTAGAAATCACTCCTCCTCTTGCCTTCTGCTGTGCTGGATAGGCTTTTTTTTCCTCCTTTTTTTCCTTGGTTCAGTCTCGTTTTTAAGAGATGCAGGAAAGGAGGAGGAAAAAAATACCCTTTTCTTCAAAGCTCTTTTTCTGACCCTTCGTAGAGATGGGCAGAACCTGTTTTGATATTCTTCTTCCCCTGGAGTAGCACCCCAGCAGGATTTTGCCTCCTCTGAACTTACCCTCCCTCTGCTCTGGATCCCGGTTTGTTTGGTTGATGATCAGAAAGAGGTTCGTCCATCCCATGAGCTGGCACCCCTTTGGGTGCAGGAGTGGAACAACGGATGTCCGTCCCACCTCCCTTCTAGCAGCCGCGGTGGAGGCGATCTGAGCTAGTCATCACGGGTCCTGTGCGAGAGAGGGGCTCCAGAGGGAAGCTCACCCCAGCACATCCCTGCAAGTGCCCATCCCAGTTACCCTCCCATCAGGGCACTCGGTGGTGCAAGTGTTGCCACGCCTGAAAAACAAGAAGCAACACAATAAATCTCTTTATTATGGAGGAAAAAACCCCAAACTTGGAGCTGGCCATGCAAGTCCTTCCATTTTCATTGCAGATTTTCCCCTGAACAAACTTTTATAGACCTTAATCCTCCTAACACTCCTACGAGCAGAGGAAATAAAGGGAGATTTGTGTGAGGAGATAATAGCTTATAGTATGCCGAGCGGTATGGTTGGGCAAAGCAAACAAACTTGCTGGGACATGAGCGTGAGAGATGCAGGAGCCGTCTTGCTCCCTCTGGGGCCAAGTTATTCCCCAGTGCTCAGCTGCCGAGCTCCTCATCTGGCTGCTTCTGCTTTCCCTGAGCCCTGGGATTTCATCACGGGGTGTTTGGTGGGACTTAAAACCTCCCCAGAGCCTTGGGTAGAGAGCCAGTGACACCATTTGGATGGTTTACATGATGTTTCTCACCGTTCCTTCTGCCCTGCCTATTTAGGAAGTCCACCTTCGTAGTCAGGTTGTCATTAATTAATTAAACTCCTGGTCTCAACTAACTCCCCTTCAAATCATTAAGTCCGTATTGCGATGAACGGGTTGACTGACGCTGGAGAGGTGGATCAAGTTTCCCAGGCTGAAGTTTGCACTGGGTTTGGTGCAGATTCTGTGCTAGACAGTGAGTTATGTGCATAGACAGTTTTGGATGGGAGCAGGGAATAGTTTGGACCATCCCAAATTTTTGAAATAATGGATACAGTCCTTAAAAATGTAGTTGCAGGTAGCTGCACCTTGGCCCTAGGTGCAGAATCCCGTCACGTGACTCTTCGTGGTATTTCCCAGAGGGAAACGAAGAATGGATATTCAGCCTTGTTCCGTACTCTCCCAAGCACTCGCCTGTTTGGGGAGAGCTGTGCCTTTGTGCACCCACCGTGAACATCCAGCCTCTGGCACTGCACCCACAGCTCTGCAGGTAATGGTGACACTGGAGGAGTTACAGTTCGTTTTGGAGGTTAGGTCCTCCTGAGCACAGATTGACAAGAAAGCAGTCTTGGTCTGTCTTCCCATACCCCATGGCTTCCTAAGTAGCTTCCTATACCCTGTGGGTCCATCTTCTCTGGGTGTCTTGCTGTACTAGGAGGCTTCATCTTCTCTGGGTGTCTTCCCATACCAGGAGGATCCTTCTCTGGGTGTCTTCCCATACCAGGAGTCCCCATCTTTGGGTGTCTTTCCATACCAGGAGGCTCCATATTCTCTAAGTCGCTTCCCATACCACCTGGCTCCTTCTCTGGGTGTCTTCCCATACCAGGAGTCTCCGTCTTCACTGGATGGCCTCCCATACCAGGAATCTCCATCTTCTGTGGGTGTCTTTCCATACCAGGAATCTCCATCTTCTCTGGATGGCCTCCCACACCAGGAATCTCCATCTTCTCTGGATGGCCTCCCATACCAGGAATCTCCATCTTCTCTGGGTGTCTTCCCACACCGGGAATCTCCATCTTCTCTGGATGGCCTCCCACACCAGGAATCTCCATCTTCTCTGGATGGCCTCCCATACCAGGAATCTCCATCTTCTCTGGGTGTCTTCCCACACCAGGAATCTCCATCTTCTCTGGGTGTCTTTCCATGCCAGGAATCTCCATCTTCTCTGGGATTCTTTCCATGCCAGGAATCTCCATCTTCTCTGGGAGTCTTCCCACACCAGGAATCTCCATCTTCTCTGGGCGTCTTTCCATGCCAGGAGGCTCCATCTTCTCTCGGTCCCTTCCCATACCACGTCTTGCTCCTGCCCATCCCCGTCGCCCCTTGGGGCATCTCATGGCCCGGAGCTGCACTTGCACCTACCGCCCATGATCACAGGCACGTGTTGCAGCCACCCCTCCGTTACTGACACCGCACCGCGACGTCCGCCTTTGCCTCCGACCCATCCCTTCGGCGCAGGCGAAGAACCAAGCCGATCCCCTCGGTAGGAGCCGATTGACAGCTCTCCCTTCGCAGCTGAGGAGGGACAGACGGGAGGCGCGAGAAAGGCGGGTTTTAGGAGCGGGGCTGGGGGGGGGGCGAGTGCTTCTCTAGCATGGGAAGCGTCAGCTCCCCCCTCGCCGCGCTCGAGCTTTGCATTGTCTGCACGCTTCGGCAGGAGTCTCCTTGCGGGTGCAGCTTACGTTTGACGGGCCTGTGCGACTTGAGCATCGAGCTGGTTTAACGATTGACACGAGTGAATTTTTAATAGTAACTTCCTCTGGACTTCAGCGTGCAGCGTACCAGGGCTTCAAGATGCTACATCTTGAGAAAAGACAGTTTAATTCTTTGCAAAATTAATTAAGTCAGATCGTTAAAATGGTGTTGCGATGTATTTTATGCCTGGAGGAGGAGAATGAAGGCTATGCCAGGGCTGAATTAAAGTCTCAGGGGGAGCTACGTGTAGCCCTTTCTCATCTCTGCAGATTTGGCCGTGCAGAGTTGACACAGTTTTTGAACGAATTAAATTCTTCAGATTTGAGATAAAAGTTTTTTTCCTCCCTTTATTCCTTCCCCCAGCAAGATGGAGATGTTCTACCTGCTTGATCTCAGCGTCGACTATAAAAAAGTCTCAGCTTCTTACGCCTGTTCTCTCCTGTCAGCATTCAGCGCTCATTAATTTTGCATTCACTCAGCACCGTATAATTTTTCCTGACATTGTTCAGACAACCAGTCTTTTTTTACTTAAGACATCTCGACACCATTAATGTTTAACTCTAAAAGGTGTGAAGACAGAAAGAAATACCCTTTTCCTTCTGTTTTAGCGGCTTTGCTCTGCGCTCTCCGCCATTGCACAAGGGTTTTGTCAGAAGCAGAAAAATTGATCTTTCCATATAAACTTTGTAAAGAAAGTGATGTTCGCTGGTCGGAGCAGGAACCGGTGTCTTGGCGCTTAATCCGTGCCCCTGGTGCTGTCGTACACTGATGGTACACGATGCTCTTTGCCCTGGGGCATGGACAGATGTGCTCTTGCTGCTCCTTCTGGAGGCCTTCAAGAGAGAAGCACCAGTTGGTGAACCACCATGGTGTGTGAAAGCAGCGTCGGTTGAAGATAACCCTGGTAGCTTTTGGATTGCGAGCGTTGGTATAGCGTGTAACAGCGTCTCAGCGCAGATGTCAGTGAGCTTCTTAACCAAGAAGTGTGTGTGGTTATGCGTCGGGTTTCCTGAGCTAGAAAAGAGGAGGGTTAATGGGGAGTTGTATCTTAAGCTCGTTAAAGGGAAGCACGTGTTTTGTCCATCCTCCCTGAGGTCCTCGCTTGGGTGGATGTCACAGGTTGCCATTCAGTTGAGCGCGTAGCGGTTGGTTAGGACAAGGGCAACGCTGGAATATGTTCTTTGCAATTTATAGTAAGGGTCAAATGGGTTAAAACAAGAGTTGATTTATTTGCCCCATCCCTGGCAGTGTCCAAGGCCAGGCTGGATGAGGCTTGGAGCAACCTGGTCTAGTGGAAGGTGTCCCTGCCCATGGCAGGGGGTGGCACTGGGTGGGCTTGAAGGTCCCTTCCCACCCAAACCGTTCCGTGATTCCATGTTTTGTATTGTATAGTCCTGAGGAACTTGGTTGTGCCTGTTGCTGGGTAGATATGTCTTTAAAAAATAAGAAAAAAAGGTTTTAAAACCCCCAACAAATTTCCTGCCCTCAAAATCCTTATCCTCTGTGTAGGAACAGAGGGGAAGTACCAATCAGAGGAGCAGCCAAAACTGGGGAGCAGCCCATAGCCATGTGGAAGGTTAATGTTGCTTGAGCTTGGGATCACCAGGCTGAAGACCTGGGACGGAGTTGGGTTGTTGCCCACCGGGAGTGACCGTTTCCTCACCATCCATGTGGACACTAGAGCTGGTTTTATACACCCCGAGGACCTACATTCCTCCCTTGGCTGTGTGCCTGGAGACGTGTTCTCCTGACACGGCCTTTGCACGCGCATTGATGGAAGACCAAGGGTTCAATGTGTGTGTGAAGAACCACTTGAGACGTGTCGCTGAGGTTGTTCTCCAGAATGGCACATAAATGCTGGAGTTGCATGGGTTATTTATTCCAGGGCCGATGTTGGAGTTGGGTGATGAAGTGAGGAGTTCAGTGATGAAGTCAGGGGTTCAGCTGTCACTGGAAAAGAGAAAGAGAGAGCAAAAGCTGGTTGACTGCTTGTTGTGGAGGAGGGTTAGGGGATAACAACCCCCCAAAAAACCCCAAATGAGCCCATATCATAGGATAAGAATATAAAATTAATTGGGCGAATCTCCTCTAAAAATGGCTTTTTCTCTGCTGTGGCTGCAAGAGGAGGATGAGGCGAGATGCTCCGATGGAAACATCTCCCACCCTATGCTCTCTAAGACGGATCTCATCCCAGTGTCCCGGTGCTCCCGCCTGGCGTTAGGCACACGGTGGGGGAACACTCTGGGTCTTATTACCGACACACCATCGCGACGGATGGTGTAAAGCAGTGAGCTCTGAAGGAGCCGTGCGGATTTCTGAAAGCCAAGATCTGCTCTTCTGTTTCCTGCACTGGTATTTTCAAGCTCTGCATCTCACAGATTGTATTTTTCCACAGTTTTTTAAATTCATAGATCAGATAATTTCCTTCCTCCTACTAGAATAAGAAGTTATACAACTGAAGAGCTGCTGATTTCCATACAGTGTTTTAGAGGAATCTGGTATTTGTGGAAGTGAAGCTGGGAGGACTCGGGGCTGGGATTTCTGCATCTGCCTCTGTGTGAATATGCTGGCATGGTGCAGGGCGGCATTGGGCAAATCTCAGCTTCCCCAGCTTGAATTTTGGGTTTGAGTACCTCCAAAGAAGCCATCCTTGCTATGGTCCAAGTGTGTGTCCTGTAGTCTACGTAGAACGTCTTCTTTGGAAATTGCCTTCATCCCACAGTTGAGGTTGAGTCTTCCGCTCTTTATTGACCCCTGGGGAAGGGGAGAAGAGCACTTGGGCTTGCTGGGACTCAAGAGGAGGCTGAAGGTCTCCCCAGATGGCTGGGCCACCGCCAGCATCAACAGCCAGTGGTAGAATCATAGAATCACAGGGCGGTTTGAGTGGGAAGGGAACTTAAAGCCCCCCCAGCCCCACCCCCTGCCACGGGCAGAGACACCTTCCACCAGACCAGGTTGCTCCAAGCCTCATCCAGCCTGGCCTTGGACACTCCCAGGGATGGGGCAGCCACAGCTTCCCTGGGCAACCTGTCCCAGGGCCTCCCCACCCTCTATGGGAAGAATTCCTTCCTGATGTCCCATCTCAATCTCCCTCTTTCAGTTTAAACCCGTCACCCCTTGTCCTGTCACTCCCTGCCCTTGGAAAAAGTCCCCCCCAGCTTTCTTGAAGCTGCTTTCCCATATCAGTGTCACTGTTGTCTTCTCCTCTTGAGGCTGCTGTAAACCAATTTCTTCATGCCCTGCTGGAAGGTGCCCTCAGTGCACACCTTCTGCCAAGGGGTTTATTTTTATGGCAGGTTTTTTTTTTTTTCCTATTGGGTTTATGGACTGATGAACCCCATAGTAGGCACTAATTAGTGGCACAGCTTTCCGTCACGCTCTCGATCCGTGGGTGCACCGAGTCTGTTCCGTCTGATTTTAATTAACTAAAAATCAAAGCTCCTCATTTGGGAAATTACAGATGTGGATTTTTTTTTTGCCTCACTCATCGTTCAAAGAGCAGATAGAGCAGATTCTGGCTGAGACCTGAGGGGGGTTCAGCCTCAGGGCGGCTGTGGAGCTGTGCCGTATGGGAGAGGGAAGGGGAGCCATCGCCTCTGGTTTTTCAGGCATCACACCAACTTTTCCATCTTGCTCTGCTTTGCCATTCTTGGTACCCGCTGGGATAGCCAACACGCTCTGGGAAAGGCTGCAAGTCCTCCTCGGTTGGACTTTTTGCCTTCAAGCTGTTGAATTTTTCATAAGAGAAGTCAAACCCCAAAGACCTTTCGGGCTTGTATCATAAAGAAATGAAAAATGAACATTACCCATAGAAATTTTGGGTTGAAAAAGTGCCCTTGGAGAGCGCGGGGCAGTGTTTGGGTCCCAGCCATCATGCCCGCAACCGTGGGGGCCTCTCCGTGGGGGCTTCCTCAGGGAACGGCAACGAGCTTCAAGCAAGTCAGGGCAAAAATGCAATATATTACAAAGTTTTTGCACTGGGCAAGTGGAAACAATTGTTCTGATTTTCTGTGTTCGTGGCGTTTCTCAACAAAACCCTATTTTGAATTTTCTTATGTCCCGGTTTAGAAGACCCACGTGCAATATATTATTTTCCAGATATTCCTTTCTGCTTTCTGGGAAAAAAAAAAGGCATTTCAACCCCAAAATCTTAAATGAAGAGCAGAATCAGACACCTGGCATTATTTTCATTTATAAGTGCAGATTTCAGGGAGGGAGGGTTGGGAGTACTTGCCCTGGGCGCTATGGATGGAGCTCCATGCGATGGAGCCTGCGGGGCTGCGGATGACTGCTCAGGACATGGCAGATGGACACCAATGCTGGAATTCTTCCCCCTTTTCACCTATATTTTCCTTCTCCTCCCACCTTATGCCTTGGAGTGGCTCTGGGAGGTGTCCCCTAAGCCACCAACCCCCTTTCCCTATGGTCCTGCCATCACTGTGGTGGCACATCCTCACTTCTCTGGCCCTTTGGAGTGCAGGTGCTCTCCAGGCTGCAGGGGTTTGTCATGTTTTGGGTAAAACACTCGGAGTTAAGGCCTTTTGGGGACTTTTCCCATCATGTCCTCGAGTGCCATGGTTATGGCTCCCACCCTGCGTGCCCTTGGCATTGCTCCAGGGAAGATCTCCAGCTGTGGATGCTGGAGGAGGTCACAGCTCCTCTCCAACACTCTTCCCTACCTTGGATGCTTGATTTTCTCTGGGTGTGGGTTTTGGGTACAGAGGTCTTGAGGAGGAGCAGGGCAAGTGCAGGATCCTGGGGGTGGTTTTGCTGCACCCCATGTCACCAAAAACAGTGGTGGAGAAAGAGCAGAAGATGTGCCAGCGGGATGGAGGCAGCTACAGTGAACAAGGGAGGTTGGGGAAATAAAAAATAACAATGCAAGGAGGGGAAAGAGACAAAGGGGAGACGACCAGTGACCCTACACCCGTGTGGGCAGGGGGGTGAAGCCACGTCCTTCAGCGTTGCTCCATGTGATGCATTTTGAGGCAGAGGGTCTGAGCCAGTTTTTATGGGGGGATGGGATATTGCACTGTCTCTTTTGGAGGAGCACAAATAATGCCCCAGATGAGCCGTTTGCCTTTCTCGTGTGTGCTCTTCTTGTTATTAAAAGTTTCGGGCTTTTAATACCAAATAAAAGGGACTTCCTACATCTATACTTTCTCAGATCAGGGAAGGGAAATGCTCTGAACGGGTCGGCTGCCCATCTGCATGCCTTGACTTGCAGGCCTGGGCTGCACCCCACCGTTTCAGCAGCTTGTCACCCCGCCGTCAGCCCTCGCCTTGCCAGGGGGGTTGCTTTTTACTCTGTTTGCTTCCCAGACCAGTTTTTTCCCTCCCCCAGCCTTGCTCCATGCCTTCCTTCCATCGGGCCAAGCCCGGGAGGAGCTGCACGCCAAGAGCAGCCTGGCCGATAGCCCTGGACGCGGCCGGGTACCGCCAAACTGAGGGACCAGGAGAGCGGCTCTCGGTGATGCAAAATCTGTTTCCCGTTCCCTTGTGCTGCTGCCCATCGCTTCCAGCGTCAGGGCATCGGAGTATTATTATTGGAGTATTAACTACCTGATCTTTAAGGTCCCTTCCAACCCAAACCATTCTATGATTATGTGCTTACTCCTCTCGCAGTCCCGGCGTGCTTTAGCAGCATCCTCCATCCCTCGCCAGCCTTGTTCCTTCCCCATCCCTTCATCTAATCCTGCAAAGAATCAGCAGCTTCTAGCCAGGAGGCTCGTGTGGCTGCGAAATAGCGGGGCTGAGCTGGAAATGTCACCTCTCCCCGTGCCAAGCTTGGCTGCGCGGGGTTGGCACGGGACGAGCTTGTTTTCAAAGTGACCGTGGTGTTCCCTGGCACCGCAGTGAGCATCGGATCCCGCGCCCGCTGCCGTATCGCTGGTGTTGGGTGACCTGGTTGTAACACACGGATCTCAGGGTTCAAGCCCACTGAGCTGATAATTTTGGTGTGTCGAGGACCCCGCGGCTCCTATAGACTCCGGAGGCACCCTGGATGTCTTAAAATCAGGGCATAATTTGAGGGATACATTTAAAATAGTTCCTCTCGGTGCTGCAAGAGAAAACAAAAATACTGTTTTAATCACGTTTGCAGTGATTAGGTTCCAGTCGGGGCCGTCGGCATGCCTGGCTTTTATTGTGCGATGGGGATTTACGATGCCCGAGGCTGCCAAAGCCCCCGCAGCTGCATCCCGCCAGCCTCAAACGGCAGCAGCGCTGGGGCTCATGTTGCTCCCCTTGGTTTATTTTCATGCGGATCTGTCCGTCCGGCTTGCTAATGAGATTACGAGCCTGGGGAACCGGGAATTTGCTCTGTGTTTGGCTGTGTCGAGCGCAGGGGATGCCTGGCCCGTGACCGATACTCCCCGAGAGCATCAGCCTGTCCCTGAGCCACCGCTGCAATTAATGCCGGAAAAAAGGAAACTGGAGATGAATGGGTTAAGGTACAGCCAGCGCTTTGCTTGTAATGTATTCCTTGGATTCTCGGGTTGGAAAAGCTGAAGAGCTGCGTTTAAGCACATTAACTGAAGTGCTTAGGCGGGATGTGCTGATGCTTTGAAGGCGTTGTGCATCGCTGGGACGTGCCGCCCCGGAGAAGGTGAACAGGAGCTTTAAGGGATCTGTCTGCTCCCGAATCCCGGTGCTGCAAAGGTGGGAAGGAGAAGGACTCACGCACGAGGGAGACGGCAACGGCACATTGCTCTGCCGGCTAATCCTCACGAATAACGGGCTCGGAGCTGACAGACGAAACTACTTTGCTAAAGCAGGAGGAGGATCCTGCAGCCCAATTAAAGAATTAGTTGAAAGCCAGTGCGTTGCCTCTAAGTGCATCAATTTATTAAGAGCAGAAGAAAAAAGCCATTTCTCATCCTGTGGTACCTGTCAGCTCCCGTGGGTTTGGGTCTGTGGGAAGCTCTTCCATCCCTGGAAGGGATTTGGGCGTCTTCCTTGGGAGGGTGCTGCCCCTTCATGATTTAGCCGTGCAGGGATGCTGGGTGGGAGGCAGGCATCCCTGCTCGGAGACAGCTTGGCTGGGGTGAACTCCGGTTTCCACTTGGAACAGGGGAAACTGAGGCCCGTGGGGATGAGAGGAGCTGCCCGAAGGATTTCATAGCAGGATGCAGAGGTCAGGTATTTTAGGGTTGAAGTCAGACCGTTGTTTGAGCACCCAAAACCGCTGCGCGTGTGCTCAAAACGGGGCGTGCGTCGCCTGTCGTTTTCGGGGCTGTGCCAGCAGAGGCGAAGACATGACCTTTTTCGGTTGATTTCTTTTCTAAAGAGAAAAGAGCCCCTGGGTGAGAGGAAAAGCAGAGGCAGAGATTACTCGATAAATCAGTGGGGGAAGCTGGCGGCCACCTCTGCGAGAGCGAGCATTGAACAGATGCTCTTCCAAGCTCCCTCTCCTCGGAGCTGCTTTAGGAGCGATGCATGGGATGAAGGACAAAGTCAAGAAACACCCAAAGTGAGTTTGAAAACGGCTGAAGTCCTGGGAGGACGCAGAGGTGTAGAGTTTCAGATGACACATCTGTAGGTTTTGCAGACGCGCTTTGCTGCCGAGTAATGAACCTCGCGTCCGATGCGCTGCAAACCACCAAATGCAATTTAGCTTTCGCTTACGGACAAGTTGAGGGAACGGCTCCCTTGGTGCTGGGATGATCAGAAATGTAGGACAGCATTGAGAGGGACAGGCAGTAAACCTCCAGCAGTCCTAGAAACCTCCACAAGTCCTAGAAACCTCTTGGCTTGCACCTTCGGCATGCACGCTGCTGCGCTGGACGGGTATTTATCCCGAGAAAACATCTCTTGCCCTCTGGGAATGGACTGACATAGGCTGGGCAGAGCTCTTTCACCAGCGTGGTGTGTTGATACACATATGTATTTGATTGATAAACATGTATTTATTGATGCACATGAGGGTTTCCACATCCTACACGAGGCACCCTGGGTTGAGGAGCCTTGTCCTGCCGTGCAGTAAAGTTTGCAACTTGCTGCCGTCCCTCTTCAAACCAGTTTGGGTGAGTTTCTTCCTCCAGCTCCCAGCACCGCACACGTGTGGTCCTCGGGATTTTTCTGAGCATCCCCTCTGTTTCCTGGCAAGCCTCGGGATCTTACTCCAGCTGTGCAGGGAAGCGCAGCCGGTGAGGATGTGGCTGCATCCCCCTGGACCGTGCACGTTGTCCACGTACCACCGGCTGCATCCCGGCCCCAGCATCTTTCTTTTTGCTGACATTTTGCAGTTATACAGAAAGAGCACGGCTTAATTTTCAGCTACTGGACTGAATTTATGGTTCTGGTACCTGGGAAAACCTTGTCAATGATGTAAAACTAATAGAGGGCCAAGTTTCAAGTCATTTTTTGAATAGCCACAGAGACTAGTTTTCATTTCTAATCAAAACCTGCTTCGAAGCCGTCCATGTGAGCCTGGACTGAGAGTGCTTCAGGACTCCTGTGCTGTTTCCCATCCCACACGGCTGATAACTTCCCTTGCCAGTGCCAACAGGCACCGACTGCCCCTCAGCTGTCCCCAGGAGCTTGTGTTTTCCCATTTCAGGGCAGAACATCACTGGGGCAAAAAGCATCTGCAACATGAGATATCCCTGCTTTTCCCTTGCTGAGTGATGCCCGATCAATGAAGCCAGAATCCTTTCCATCAAGGTTTAGCTCCCACATGCCTCTTTTTACTCTTATTCCACCCAAACTATGTGATTAAACAGTAATTAATCTCCTCTTTGCAAATGCATCTGTAGCCCAGACGTGCCCGGCCGGGGCTGGCACTGCCAGCCTCCTCAGTCACTCCCAGCCATCGGGGTTTATTTTCAACTGCGTCCTGCAGTGACGGAGATGCTGCTCTCCCCATCCTTCGCGGATCACATCTGGAGAGGCTACAGGGCTCTCCCAGCTTTCCCAGGGGAAAACGATCATGGATATGGAGGAGCAAAACAAACCAGCCCTGAAACACCAGTAGCATCGTGGCTCACTTGCCAGTGATTGCTGCCTTTGTCACATCCCACTTGCCACCCGCCTTTCGCTGCTGGATTTACCCTGAATTCCTCGGAGTAGCTGCGCGACGTGGCTAGCACCTTTTGGGGGAGTGCGAGGTAAATAACAGGGCCTTCTCGCCGGGTTTTTTGGGTTGGGTGTTTTTTTCCCAAAGGCGTTATTCAGCAATACAGCGTGAGAGTTTCTGGCAGGGCTGGGGCTGGGCTCCTCCAGCAGCATCACCCACGCCGTGTCGGAT
Organism: Rhynochetos jubatus; assembly: GCA_027574665.1. Taxonomy (NCBI): domain Eukaryota; kingdom Metazoa; phylum Chordata; class Aves; order Eurypygiformes; family Rhynochetidae; genus Rhynochetos; species Rhynochetos jubatus. Next base: position 124,315,948 of record CM050650.1, read on the forward strand.
GCTCTTCTCCCATCCCTGACCCCGCTGCCTCCCAGCTGACCGGCATCCAGGATGCTCCCGGCACATCAGTGGTGGGAGCTGCTGGTTTTTCTCTGTCAGGTTTCTTTTGGCACAGCCCATTCTCCATGAATTCCTCCCGGCAGTTATTTCTTACAACGTTGTCCGAGAAGTTCCAGATCAAATACTGTAGCTTGTGCTAAACTGGATATGCCGTTTCCTTTTCAAAATGTTGATTTTGGATGTTCCTTTATGCAGGCTGCTGCTTAAGATGGGTTTTTCCTTCCTGCTAGCAGTAGATTGTGATCTACGTAGTGGTTTTATTTTATAATAATTAACAAATATTTAGAAATAACATGAATTCTTCATGGGACTTAGGGGTGAGATGAAAATAATGGAGTTTTTTGGTGCACGTCCTGCACTGCCTGTACGACAAGCGGTCAATATTTTATTTATTATTGGTAATAATGCAGTAGTAAAACAACAGTGTTTGGGGCTGAAATGTCCCTTTTTCTTTGCTACAGAGAAAGCAGCTGATGATGAAGTCCAGAAGTCCGACATCTCGTCCAGCAGCCAGGGGGTAATTGAAAAGGAGTCTCTGGGACCTCTGCTTCTGGAGGTAGGTGCTCAAATGTTGCTGATGCTGCCAGGCTCCTGCTACAGCCCAAAGCAGCCCACCAAAAAAATTAAATACAGAGGAGGAAGGCAGTGGGGATGTAGTTGGGATGCTCTAAGCCCAGCCACATCCCTGGCCTAAGGTGCAAGTAAACTGATTTTAGCGCTTCCCTTTAGCAAATGGTTTGGAAAGTGAGGCTTAACTAAGATTGACTGAGCTTGGACTTGGTTGAGTCGAAGCTGTTCTGCAGAGCTGCGTAACATCAGCATTAAAATACTGACTTGCTTTGAAGTGCGGATTAAGTTGAGCCTCCCCTCATCTGGAGGTGAGCTAGGTAATGTGGATGGATAGTTTCCAGCAGATTTGGATCCTCCTGTCCTGTGAAAAGTAGGGAGGATGAGGAGGACACTCCATGTTTCTGTTGGCATCAGTAAATCAGAAATAATCGTGTCTCAGGAGGAAGGTCAGAGTTGGACCTGACGGGAGCATCTTGTGTGGAGAAGTTCGTTATATGAGGGTTATTGTTTCAAATCCTAAATCTTTCAGCTGGTAATTTCAAGGGGGGTGGTTGGGGTTGGGGTTTTCCTCCCTGTGGATCATAGAATCACAGAAGGGTTTGGGTTGGAAGGGACCTTAAAGATCATCTGGTTCCAACCCCCCTGCCATGGGCAGGGACACCTTCCGCTAGACCAGGTTGCTCCCAGCCTCATCCAGCCTGGCCTTGGACACTGCCAGGGATGGGGCAGCCACAGCTTCTCTGGGCAACCTGTCCCAGTGCTCCCCACCCTCTCCAGGAAGAACTTCTCCCTGATATCTAACGGCCAGCAGCATTCTGCAGCCACCTTCTTGCATTGAAACCACCTGATAAAATTACACATTTAAAGACCAAAAGGAAGCAACATCCTCATTTGATTCATTTCATTAACTTTAGGAGAGTAAGTTCTGGCATGACGCAGGCCAACGATCGGAGGTTTCTGTTGGGAGCCCAATAGCTGGGAAGTGAAATGCAGCACCATTTTTGAGACAGAAAGCCAGCCTGGGTTTCAGGATTCCTGGGGAGAGACTCTCCCTGGCCATGTTTTTGGCCTTTTCTGTATCTCCAAAGATGCTCAGAGGCCGTGGGCAGCTCTCCCGCATGGTAGACCTGCTTAATCCCCCCTCGTACCACACTCGTCTCCCGTGAGCCCTGGAGTGAAGGTGTCAGGATTAATAAAACCCTGCAGTAGGTGACTCTGCAGATGGAAGAGTTAATCCAAAAGGGATGGGAAGGGGGCCGGCCTCAAAGGAAGGGTCTGATATGTGGAATGGGTGGAAAATGAGTACTGGAAGCACGTGGATGGAGTCAGTGGGGAGTTGGCTTGGTCTGACGGAGGCAAAAATGCAGAAGGGTCTTAGAAATGAGGCTGGGAATGGCACGTGGGGTTTGAGGAGCGCGTTGGGTGCTAGGAACAGGCACGGGAATAGGAAGAGATGCAGGAGAAGGCGAAAAATCCTCAACAAAACCCCAGTATTTGGGTTATACTGGGAGAAGGGATCCTACAGGAGCAGTGGCAAAGCAAAGCAAACCGTGAGAGAGAGAGCAGCGTCCGCCCATCCACAGGGAAGCCCTGTATTTTGCAGTGTGGCTGTGGGAATGTGCCTTTAGGTCACTGAAATGATGAATGTGGGGCCATCGTTCAGCCAGGGCCGATCCCCTCGTATCCATGCCCGCACGTGGGAATATGCGGCTCGCTGTGGCCGGGAGCCCTGGAGGTAACAGGCATTTTGGGTGATGGGGAGCAGAGTGCCTCGGGGCGAAGCAGGGATGGCAGCACTTCTGTAATAGAAATGGCTCTGGAAAACTTGAGGTCATCATAAAGAAAAGGAAATTAATGAAATCCGCTAGCTCATGACTAAAAATTACCCCATGTGGGGTATCGATGCATCCTTTCTGTGGGAGGGAATGCAGAGGTGCGTTACTGCTTGGTCGATGCAGCTTTGTAAACAACCTACCCTGGATTATTTGATTGAAAATCCATGCTTAGATTATGATTATTATCTGTACAGGCTGAGGAATTATTTCCTAATTGGTCTCCTCCCGCAAAGGCACGTGGAGTCCGTGCACTCGATATGCTGACCCCGACCCATGCATCCACCACCTCCCTGGGCAGCCTGTTACGATGCCTGACAGCCCTTTCCAGGAAGGAATTTCCCAAGATCCAACCTAAACCTCCCATGGCACAACTTGAGGCCGTTTCCTCTCGTCCCTTGGGAGAAGAGACCGACCCCCCCCTCTCTGCACCCTCCTCTCAGGGAGTTGTAGGGAGCAATCAGGTCTGCCCTGAGCCTCCTCTGCTCCAGGCTGAACCCCCCCAGCTCCCTCAGCTGCTCCTCACAGGAATTGTGCTCCAGCCCCTTCCCCAGCTCCATTCCCTTCTCCGGACACGCTCCAGCCCCTCAGGGTCTTTCTTGGGGTGAGGGGCCCAAAACCGACCCCAGGATTCGGGCTGCGGCCTCCCCAGTGCCCAGCACAGGGGGACGATCCTTGCCCTGGTCCTGCTGGCCACACTGTCCCTGATGCTGGCCAGGATGCCATTGGCTGCCTTGGCCACCTGGGCACACACCGGCTCATATCCAGCTGCTGTGGACCAGCCCCCCCAGGTCTTTTCCCAACAGGCAGCTTTCCAGCCCCTCGTCCCCAAGCCTGGAGCGCTGCAGGGGGTTGTTGTGGCCCACGGGCAGGACTTGGCACTTGGCCGTGTTGCCCCTCACACAGTGCCCTCGGCCCATGGATCCAGCCTGTCCCGATCCCTCTGCAGAGCCGTCCTGCCCTCCGGCACATCCACACTCCCCCCAGCTCGGTGCCATCCCAAACTGACTGAGGGTCACTCGATCCCGTCCCCCGGGTCACAGATAAAGACACTGAGCAGAACTGGTCCCAGTACCGAGTCCCGGGGAACAGCACTGGTGACCGGCTGCCCACTGGAGTTAACGCCATTCCCACTGCTGCCAGGGCCCAACCATCCAGCCGGTTTCTACGCAGGGAAAAGCACACCCATCTAAGCCAGGAGCAGCCAGTTTCTCCAGGAGAAACCGTGGGAGACAGTGCCAAAGCCTTTAGTAAGTCCAGGTAGACAACACCCATAGCCTTTCCTTCACCCAGAGTGGGTCACCTTGTCACAGAAGGAGATCAGGTCAGCCAAGCAGGACCTGCCTTTCAAACCCTGCTCAGAAAGGCAGAGATAAAAGGACCTGTTGAAAAGCATCTCGTTCATTTTTAGGAAGGCTTTTTGCCTCTTGACTTATCATTGGGGTTTGACTTCCATGAGCAATTGAGCTGATAAAGTAACTCATTGTTTTAAACCATGGCGAAATGCTCAGCGTTGCTGCTGGAGCAATGGGGGTGTAGGGGCTGTGTGCACCCCTGTCCTCACCACCTGCCACCTCGGAGCTCCCCTGCCCATTCCCTGCTCCCCCGGCTCCCCAAAACCAGCATCACCTGGGGAGAAGGGTCCAGGTGAGGTTTAGCATCCAGCCTGGATCTTTGGGTTTTTTTGGGCACCCGAAGTGCAAAGGCTGGTTGTCTTGGCAACAGCTGGGAATAAGGAAAATTGCAGCCGATCTGCCAGAACCATTTTGACAAAAGATTTCTTTGGGTTTTTTCCCCCTTTTTTTAAATGCTTCCTCTTTCTTGCACTTAATGTTGCTCTACAGCGAAACCTGTTTTTTAGAAACTGCATTAAATAGAGCCCGGATGCTCTCCATCGGAGTCCCTCGCTGCTGGCACGGGCGAGCGGGCGGATGGGGAGGAGAGGGCGATGCTGCGGGTACCAGTTTTTGGCCATCACGAGTTTCTCCTGTCCCTGCACCACCCTTCACTCCGGGATATGGCCAGATCTAGTTGCAGGATCACGGTCCATCAAAACTTGCTGTTGACGAGCAGCATAAGTAGGAATTAAACCGCAGGAAAACCAAATCCTGCCTGGATGAAAGATTTTAGGTGTTGCATGCTTGCAAGAGCATAAATAAGCGATCAGCCTTCTCGAGGGCTCCTCACAAAAGCACTGAGCTTATTTCCTGGCACCAGAAGGCGTGACTTGCCCATTTCCACAGCAGTGAATTAAAACCCTTGATGGTCTCCTCGTTAAAATAAGCAGAAGATCTCCCCGTGTTGTATGATTTGGGCTGGGTCGCGCTTGTCTTCCTCTGGTTGCAGGGCTGAATTTGCCTCTTGCATCCTAAATGCATGAAAAAACCTGTTACTCTGCACAATGCAGAGGCTCTGTCATTCTTGGGCCGTAATTAAGCACACAGGGCATATGCTTAATTGCAGTGGCTTGCCAAATTAGAGCCTTCCTGCCTGCTCTGGCCCTGGGAAGAGGATCGTTTCTCCTCTGCTGGCACCGTCCTTAGTGGCCGGGACATCCTTAGCAGAGGAGGTTGCAGACCTGAATACGTGTTTAGGCAAATGTGTTGTTATTTGATCACTGCTGTAATTCAGAGTGGGGATGACACCACGGTGTGAGAGGTGGAGGAAGGTTGCCCATGGCCAAGGAGCATGCCGACCCGCTCCGGGACCCACTGCCTGGGTTTATTCCCCTTACAGGCGTTGGATGGCTTCTTCTTCGTTGTGAACCGCGAAGGGAGGATCGTCTTCGTCTCTGAGAACGTGACCAGCTACCTGGGTTATAACCAGGAGGAGCTCATGAACACCAGTGTCTACAGCATCCTGCACGTGGGGGATCACGCGGAGTTCGTCAAGAACTTGTTGCCAAAGTCTCTAGGTGAGAAAACCCTTGAGGTGGGTTTTTTTGTCATCAGAGAACGCTGTCAAAAATGCTGTTGCAAGTTCAGTGATGCTGGTCTTATATTGCTTTTTATATATTTTATTTATATATATTATTATTTTTATCTTGTTCCCTGTGAAATTCAATATACCCAAGCCAGGTAATGATCCATTTTGCCTAGTGAAATACATCCTACCAGTGGAAAATCACTATTAGATTTTTGAATCAATAGCTGGTGGATGACAACGTTTAAGCCATCTCCCCTTTGTCTTTCTCTGCCAAGAAAACCTTTGCATTTGACTTTTGCTTGTGGGTGGGAAGAACCGACTTGTCTGCCCAGTGCGACACGCAGGAGCTTTAGGGACAGGAGGAGGAGGATTTTGAGGTGCTGATTTGGGGGACTGAGCCCATTGGCTCATCCCAACTTCATTTAGGATGTCCTCCCAGCTGGAGGGGGTTTGTCCCCAACCGGTTTCAGAGCCCAAGTGTCCAGCATGGGGATGTTCTGCACCCTGGGATGGGAGAAGAGGTCACGGTGTGAGCAGTGAGCTCGTGGTGGTCCCCTGCACCGGGAAAACAACCAGCTGGGAGGGCGGGAGGAAGCGTCGTATGATGAAGGCACTTGTGGGTTGTTGGAAGCAACCGAAGCAGGTTTTATTTATCTGAAGAAACAGAAAAGGAAGATGAGCCTTTTCCAAGTAGCTCGAGTTAAAAATATATATTTTATGGAAATTCACACTTGTCCTCCTTCTGGGTAAATACAATGATGTCTTAAACCACCTAAATCTATGGGCACTCATCAGGTTGAGCCCATAGAGGTTCAGGCATCATCTTTTCCCTGTGGTTACCCAGTTTAAGGCTCTGTATTTTGTCTTCCCTTGGATGTTACAAACCCCTCAGCTCTTCTTGTAGATCAGGTTGCATGAAAACTTGATAACCTGCTGGTGGCAAAATCACTTGGGTTGGATGCGGATATGCACAAAGATGTTGTAGAGGGTTCAGGAAAACCTTTCGACTGGTGCCCGGTGGCTTTTGGATAAGCCAGGCTATAGGAAAAAATCAGAAGGGGAAGGTTTTTGCTGCTGTGGTGCTAGAAGGTCTCACTGCTGTGAGAGCAGCGGGAGGCACGGACCCCAGAAATGGGGAGGAAGCAAAGAGAAAATTCATTTCTATGGAGATACTCAGCTGGACTTGCTGGAAAAGTACCATGAGCATCGCTTTTGGGGGATTTCAAGTACAACAGCAAGAGGCAGGAGCCCTCTCAAGCTCTGGAAGGACGTTCCCAAGCTCTGAGACCCCGTGCCTCAGTTTCCCTCTGTAAGATGGAAATGATAGCACCTACCGGTGATGTAAGGAGCAGTTCATAAAGGTCAGCACGATGACTCTCAGGACAATGTGCTGGTCTCATTTGGGGTTGTAGGGGCTCTTAGGACCTGACTGGCAGTGTGGATCGGGGCACAGGGCTCTTCAGCGGGTCCAAAGGAGCCCCAGGGGCTGGTGGGGAGGGCTCTGCCCTCAGCTCTGCTCTTGGCTCACCGCTGGCCTGTGCGGCGAGCTGCTTTCTTGTCATAGAATCCCAGAGCAGTTTGGGTGGGAAGGGACCTTAAAGCCCCCCAGCCCCAACCCCTGCCAGGGGCAGGGACACCTTCCACTAGACCAGGTTGCTCCAAGCCTCATCCAGCCTGGCCTTGGACACTCCCAGGGATGGGGCAGCCACAGCTTCTCTGGGCAACCTGTCCCAGTGCTCCCCACCCTCTGTGGGAAGAATTCCTTCCTGATGTCCCATCTCAATCTCCCTCTTTCAGTTTAAACCCGTTACCCCTTGTCCTGTCACTCCCTGCCCTTGGAAAAAGTCCCCCCCAGCTTTCTTGTACCCCCCCAGGCACTGGAAGGGGCTCTAAGGTCTCCCCGGAGCCTTCCCTTCTCCAGGCTGAACCCCCCAACTCCCACAGCCTGTCCCCATGGCAGAGGGGCTCCAGCCCTCGCAGCATCTCCGGGGCCTCCTCTGGCCTCGCTCCAACAGCTCCGTGTCCTCCTGCTGTTGGGGGCCGCAGAGCTGGAGGCAGAACTGCAGGGGGGGTCTCCCCAGAGCGGAGCAGAGGGGGAGAATCCCCTCCCTGGCCCTGCTGGCCACGCTGCCCTGGATCCAGCCCCAGGATATGGTTCTTCCCCCATGCCAGCACTTTTCCTTCTTTCCCCCTGTCCGAGGGGTCCTCGGGAAGTCAGGGGGGATGTGTGCATGGCACGGCTCCTAACAACCCCTCCCCTCCTCCTTTCTCCCTCCCCAGTAAACGGAGTTCCTTGGCCTCAAGAAGCGACCAGGCGCAACAGCCATACCTTCAGCTGCCGGATGCTGATCCGGCCTCCCGACGAGCCGGGCGCGGAGAACCAGGAGGCTCGTCAGCGCTACGAGGTGATGCAGTGCTTCACCGTCTCCCAGCCCAAGTCCTTCAAGGAGGAAGGAGAAGGTACGGGAGAAGGTTCCAACCCTGCGTTCGGGGCGGGGAGGGCAGGGAGGCAGGAGGAGGGTGGGATGGAGATGGCAGTGCAGGCAGGAGGAAGAGTGGGATGGGGATGGCAGTGCAGGCAGGAGGAGCAGGGTGGGGATGGCAGAGCAGGCAGGAGAAGGACCAGGGTGGACAGGACAGGCAGGAGGAGGGCTGGGATGGGAATGGCAGAGCAGGCAGGAGTAGGACTGGGATGGGGATGGTAATGCAGGCAGGAGGAGCAGGGTGGGGATGGCAGTGTAGGCAGGAGGAGGACCAGGGTGGACAGGACAGGCAGGAGGAGGAGCAGGGTGGGGATGGCAGAGCAGGCAGGAGGAAGAGTGGGATGGGGATGGCAGAGCAGGCAGGAGGAAGAGTGGGATGGGGATGGCAGTGCAGGCAGGAGGAGCAGGGTGGGGATGGCAGAGCAGGCAGGAGGAAGAGTGGGATGGGGATGGCAGTGCAGGCAGGAGGAGGGCTGGGATGGGGATGGCAGTGCAGGCAGGAGGAAGAGTGGGATGGGGATGGCAGTGCAGGCAGGAGGAGCAGGGTGGGGATGGCAGTGCAGGCAGGAGTAGGACTGGGATGGGGATGGCAATGCAGGCAGGAGGAGCAGGGTGGGGATGGCAGTGTAGGCAGGAGGAGGACCAGGGTGGACAGGACAGGCAGGAGGAGGGCTGGGATGGGAATGGCAGAGCAGGCAGGAGGAAGAGTGGGATGGGGATGGCAGTGCAGGCAGGAGGAGCAGGGTGAGGATGGCAGAGCAGGCAGGAGAAAGACCAGGGTGGACAGGACAGGCAGGAGGAGGGCTGGGATGGGGATGGCAGTGCAGGCAGGAGGAAGAGTGGGATGGGGATGGCAGTGCAGGCAGGAGGAGCAGGGTGGGTATAGCAGAGCAGGCAGGAGGAAGAGTGGGATGGGGATGGCAGTGCAGGCAGGAGGAAGAGTGGGATGGGGATGGCAGTGCAGGCAGGAGGAGCAGGGTGGGAATGGCAGTGCAGGCAGGAGGAAGAGTGGGATGGGGATGGCAATGCAGGCAGGAGGAGCAGGGTGGGGATGGCAGTGTAGGCAGGAGGAGGACCAGGGTGGACAGGACAGGCAGGAGGAGGAGCAGGGTGGGGATGGCAGAGCAGGCAGGAGGAAGAGTGGGATGGGGATGGCAGTGCAGGCAGGAGGAAGAGGGTAGGGATGGCAGTGCAGGCAGGTGAAGGACCAGCCACCACCCTGCAGAGCTGCCTCGTGGGGCTGGTTATTCCTCGCCCGGCACAGACGATGCCCAGCACGAGGGAGATCCCAGGGGAGGGGCCTGAAGTTGGCTGCTGGATTCTCACTCACCCAGGCCAGTGTCCTCCAGCCATCCCAGCATCCTTGGCCCTCAGAACTGCCTCTGGGATTGCTTACCATCGGAATTCCTTAAAGAAGGAGTAATATTTTATTACCCACCAAAGCCCCTTGGCTGCAGGACCTTCCCAGCGAGTGACATGGGTGCCTGACACCCCACCTTGTGCCCTCACCGCTGCCAGGGCATGGTGCTGCCCACACATTTTGGGGCTGGATTGGCTGCCTGCAGGCAGATCTCCCCAGGAATTTGGAACAGGCAGGCCATGGGGGCTGTTGCTTCCCTGCAAGTACCCTAACTCTCCTTTCCGTGTCCCAGCTATTATTTTCCAGCACATTAGCTGGATTAATCCATTGCGGTTTACACAGGAGATCATGACTGGAAGGAATAAATTATGGTATTTTATGACCAAATACTTTGCCTGAAGCCGACAGTTGCTGGCTTTTAGTGCTGACTTTTATTGTGCGATACTGCCAGATCTGAAAAGCCTGTACAATTAATTTCTCCGAGCACTGGAAACCTCTTTTCCAGATAGAGTTTAGAAAGAGCCTACTTGCTTTGAAGGGCCGGAGGTTTGCTCGGGGTAAACCCTTCCAGGGCAGGACGTGGCAATCAAGCCCAGTGATGGTGTTTTAATTAAAATGTTGAATTGAAATCGGTGGTTGTAACGTCAGTTTTTCACATTCCCGGTCCCTTCTCCTGCTTTGGCAGATTTCCAGTCGTGTCTGATATGCATCGCGAGACGATTACCTCGACCGGCGGCCGTCACCCCTTCCGAATCCTTTGTGACCAAGCAAGACACCACAGGTAACGTCCCAGCGAGGCCGGGGGGTCCCGGCTCCAGAGGATTTGTTGTCCCTGGGAGTCAGTGATGTCGTGCAGGACCCCATACCGTGAGCACGGTCCTGACCTTCGCAAACGCAGCGCTGCCTGCTAGGACCGATGGGATTGACGCCTCAACTGGAGGCACCTCAACTGTGTTTAGACCACAGCTGATCCAGCACACCGGACCCACGCCCTGCACACAGCCCCTCTGTGCTCCGCTGGCTTTCAGTAGCTGCTGAGGTTGATAATTTTGGGAATGAAACAGTCGTCACCTTTTGGATTTGGGTTTGCTCTCGGCCAATTATTGCTTTCTAGCCATGCCGATGACCGCTTTCAGGTAGTTAATCATCACCCTGGACTTGCCTGCAGCCTGAAAATCCTTAACAAATGTTTTCTCTGCCCGCTGTTCTCTGCCCGTGGCTGTAAAACAGCCAGCAAAGCTGCCTGGTGTTCCATGTCGAGGGAGAAAGCAGGCGGCCGGTCCTGCTTGGAGAACCCTTGGATGTGAACAAGGTGGCTGGCAGGGTGTCCCACCGAGTGAGGGAGTGAATCCGGGGACCCCAGCCCTGGAGGGGTGAGGGTTCCTTCGCACGAAGGTGCTTCCTGTTGGGTTTTGCATCCGCCTGGGCTGCCCAAGATGTGCGTAGACGTCGGTGCGTGCTCGGGAGCAAACTCCTTGGACCGCCGTCTCCTTCTGGAGGACAGCCTTGTGTGCCTCTGACGCCAAACAGGACGTGGCTTCATTTTCCACATTTACAGACCTGTTTGTGCGAGTGTTAGAGCTGAGGGACTTCTCATGCCGTGCTCGAGTAAGGTGGCTTCTCTCTCTCCGCCCAGGTAAAATCATCTCCATTGACACCAGTTCCCTGAGAGCCGCCGGCAGGACGGGCTGGGAGGATTTGGTTCGGAAATGCATCTACGCTTTCTTCCAGCCCCAGGGCAGAGACCCTTCGTACGCCAAACAGCTCTTTCAAGAAGGTAACTGGGCTCCTCTTCCTCGCTGGCGCGCTCTCCTGCCGAGCAGCGGGAGCTGCACGGAGGAGCCGGGGCAACGTCCTTGCGCGAGAAATGCTTTCTGGATAAACAAATGCTGCAATAACCTGCCGAAGGGAGGGGGCTGAGTAACGCTGGAGGAGCTCCTCCAGCTGGGAGGTCCCCTCTCACCCTCCAGGAAACACAAAATTGAGACAAATATGGATTAAATATGATCGGTTTGATTTTGTTTTCCTATGCCATCTGCAAACGCCATCCCCAGTGTCTGAGCAGAAGAAGCAGAAGCTCTTCCGTGAGCATCTTTGCTGAGCTGGCGAGGAGGCTCACGACAGGGATGTGGGGAAGGCAGGACGTAGGAGCAGGAGGTCACTGAGCCTCCGGAGGGCTGTAACTCTGCCAGGGTTGCAGCAGCAGCGGCCCGGCCTGGCTGGGCTCCATCAGCTCGGACATTGCACGCTGGTGATTGAGTGACGGCCCCTTCGGAAGCTCTGAGCGCCTGAGGCTGGTGCTGGATGGATTTAGGTTTACCCGCTGCAGGACACGGGTTTGGAGCTGGAGAAGCAGCTGGGGGGATTCTCTGCCACCGTGGTTATTTGTAACCCTCTTACCCGCTGGGTCTGTGGCGTTAGCCAACACGCAGCACGTGGTGGTGTTGGTAGGGAATGTGGTTGTCCCAGGCAGGTTCTCCCTCTCCTCTGCTCCCTCCGTCCTCCTCCTGGTGCCTGTGGAGTGTTGCAGGTTCTGGCTTGAGTTTCTAAGGGGTTTCTTGTGTTTCTGGTTGTCTCCTTCAGTGATGACCCGCGGCACGGCCTTCAGCCCCTCGTACCGATTTACCCTGAGCGACGGGACGGTGCTTAGTGCCCACACCAAGTGTAAGCTCTGCTACCCCTCCAGCCCGGAGATGCAGCCCTTCATCATGGGCATCCACGTCATCGACAGGTACGTCCCCGTCCGGACACTCCTGAGCCATACCAGTGCCCAGGTGGGCAATCCAGGGATCAAAGTGCCCATTCCCTGCAGTGGAAAGAGGATCCACTGGTGATGCTGGTTTGGAGATGGGATCCCCATGAGGGATCTGAAGCTGAAAACCAGCACGATGGCAGCTCTCGATCATTCTTGTTTCACAGAGAAGTGGTCCTGGGAGTTCAGGTGGAGGTTTATAGTCATGATTTCTGCCTTGCCCTGGAGAACTTAAAACATTTGGGGAAGGAGAGGCTCTGACAAACTGGCAGGACAGGGAGGGATGAAGAGGACAGGGAGGAATGAGGCTGTGGAGAAATGCGAGGGGGCTGGGAAACGCTGTCGGAGCATGGTGCTCCTCCAGCCCCATGGGAGCATAAGACCCAGAGGTGATACCTTCAGGGTTTAGCTGGTGAGTGACTGTGATCCCGAGCAGTCACGTTTCTGGAGAGATGTTAAAGCTGCTGGACTCTGTCCATGGACTGAAATGGATCCAGAAGCACTGGTGGAGTCGGAAGGCTGAGGGCACAGGGGGTTGTGAGCCTCTCCAGGCTCCAGGGCTCTGCAGCACGGATGGGGGGCAGGAGCTGCCAGAGCAACACTAAAGGATTGGACAAAGCCTCTTGTGACTTTTCCTCTCTTTTTCTCCTCCCACAGGGATCACGGCATGCTCTCACCCCAGGAGAACACTAACTCCACGATGTCCCTTCCCCGGGTCAGCCCCTCGCTGAACCCCAGCATCTCCCCGGGCCAAGGCATGGCCCTGCCACCCTCCATCCCTCCCTCCAACGGCAGCATGTTGGCCACCAACGTGAACCAGCAGCCGGGCGCCGGCCTCCACAACACCAACTCCAACACCAGCCAAACTAGCTTTGGATGTTCACCTGGGAACCAGATAGGAGCCAACGTTGCCTTAAGCCAGGGACAAGCTGGTCCCCAGAACAGTAACCACACTTTGAACCTCAATAGCTCCCCCATGAATAGTCCAGGGATTACCCCGCCGCAGTTCATGTCTCCGAGGCATCGGGTCAGCCCAGGGCTGGTGCCCAGGCCCAGAGTGCCCAGCAACCCCTTCTCGCCCACCATGCCCACCATGCACTCCCCGGTGGGCATGGCCAACAGCGGCAGCGGGGGCGGCGGGAGCGCCGGGGGCACCAGACCCTTTCCCAGTGCCCCCATAAACTCTATGCAGGGCCTGACGGAAGGTCCCAGCACGCCAGTGGGCTACTCCACGCCACCCCCCGTGCTGAGACAGCTCAGCTCCCAGAGCTCTCCTGGCCGCCTCGCCATGCAGCCCATGAAAACAGAGTCCAAGGACAGCAAAGAGATCGCCTCCATCCTGAGCGAGATGATCCAGTCGGATGGCGGGTCGGGGGACAGCAAACCGCTGGACTCAGGCATGCTGCACGCCAGTGACAGGCTCTCAGAGGGGGACAACAAATGCTCCCAAGCCACCAGCCACAAGCTGGTCCAGCTCCTGGCCACCACGGCGGAGCAGCAGCTTCGGCACGCCGATGCGGACACGAGCTGCAAAGATTCGTTAGCCTGTGTGGGCACCGCTGGGCCCTTGGCCTCCGGCAACCCTCCCAGCAGCACCTGCCCTTCCTCCCACAGCTCGCTGACCGAGCGGCACAAGATTCTGCATAGACTCCTTCAGGAGGGCAGCCCTTCCGACATTACCACCCTTGCCATGGAGCACGAGAAGAAGGAGAACGCCCCGAACCCCGCCACCACCCCCACGACTCAGAGCCAGCTGCCAGGAACCCCGGACATCAAGCTGGAGCCGGACGCGCTGAAGAAAAAAGATGTCAAGGATCACCAGCTCCTACGTTATCTGCTGGACAAGGATGAGAAGGAGCTGGCTGCAGCCCCGGCGCTGAGCCTGGATGATGTGAAGGTGAAGGTGGAGAAGACGGAGCAGATGGAGCCCTGTAACACGGCCCCTGTGCCGCTTGCCAAACCTCCCGCTGCGGAGGAGGTCAAGCTGGAGACGCAGGGCCAGGTGAGTTGACCCGTCCGAGTCCGTGCTGCTGGGATGCTCTCGGCAAGTTGTGTTCTGGGGGCAGCATCCCCCAAACCTGCTGGTGTGCTCCCTCCACAGCAAGGCGGTGGGGCTGGGAGAAGTGTGCGGAGGTGTCCTGTGGATGCTGCAACCTTCTGTGCTGGTGTCACCCTCTCCAGCGCTGATGCCACCCTCTCCAGCGCTGGTGTCACCTCCTCCAGCGCTGGTGCCACCCTCTCCAGCGCTGGTGCCACCCTCTCCAGCGCTGGTACCACCTCCTCCAGCGCTGGTGCCACCCTCTCCAGCACTGATGCCACCTCCTCCAGCGCTGGTGTCACCTCCCCCGGCGCTGGTGTCACCTCCCCCAGCGCTGGTACCACCTCCTCCGGCACTGGTACCACCTCCTCCGGCACTGGTGTTACGTCCTCCGGCCCTGGTGCCACCTCCTCCGGCACTGGTGTCACCTCCTCCGGCGCTGGTGCCACCTCCTCCGGCACTGGTGCCACCCTCTCCAGCGCTGATGCCACCTCCTCCGGCACTGATGCCACTCTCTCCAGCGCTGGTGTCACCTTCTCCAGCGCTTGTGTCACCCTTTCCAGCGCTGGAATCACCTTCCCCAGCGCTGATGCCACCCTCTGCAGCGTTGATGCCACCTTCTCCTGCGCTGGTACCACCTCCTCCAGCGCTGATGTCACCTCCTCTGGCACTGGAACCACCTTCTCCAGCGCTGGTGCCACCTCCTCCAGCACCGGTGCCACCTCCTCCAGCACCGGTGCTGTCCCCTTTCTGCCCAGACACTTCCTGCTCTGGCAGCTCAGCTCTTGAGGGCAGTGGTGGGAAGGGAGACCCTTGACTGAGGTGTATAAAACCACGAAAGAAAGGCAGCCCGTCGCTGCAGGTGGTGGGTTTGAGCGAGGAGAAGACCACGTGCGTGTTGCCATGTGAAAAGGTTCTTGATTCTGCATCTCTGGGCACATTCAGGGCTCGCGTCCCAGGGAATTTTCAATCCGTTGCCCTCTTGTTGGCTGAGATTAGCAATTATACGGGCCTTTTAGTTATCCTAAAAGTATTAAATTGAATAATCCAGTGACAGATCTCGGCAATGGAGATTTGGGTGTATAAATATTCATTACACGCAGCTATGAATAGAAGAGATTTCTTATTTTTGAAAGCCAGGGGAGATGGTAACATGGATAAAGCTGCTTAATCCTTTTTGAGCAAAAGGAAGAGAGCGGCTGACATGAAGAGCAGGGCTGATCGCCTGCTTACCGGCTGCGGCAAATAAGGCTGCCGGCGTTTGGAGATACGGGATGAATAACGGCGCTCGGAGAGCCTCGGATGACAAATGCACTATAAGTCTCTTAATAAGGTTAAGGGCTCAGTTGAGCTGGGAGTCGCGGTCGGTTATCCCGTAGGCGAGTGGGAATCGAATTCCTTATCTCCGTTCCGTACTTCCCTGGTGCCATCGGCTCGCTGGAGGCTACGTCCTCCCCCATCACCTCCCATTTGAGATCCGTCGTCTGGATTAACGTAAATTGCCTCCGGATTAGGAAGATCCAGCACAAGACGTGCTTGTTTTGGGAAGCACTTGGGAGCTTGGAGGTGGGGTGAACCTGCCGGAGGGCCAGGTGCCCACCACGATGCTCCAGTGGAAGGCACGGCATCCTTGCGGGAGGTGCACGGGCCCTTGTGCGGAGTCGCCATGACCTGTGCCGCTGGAAGGAGGTTGGGGAGGGCCGAAATCAGGCAGAATTCCAGGGCAAGGGCAGAGCTTTGCTTGCCTGGTCTCCCAGACATCCCCGTGCAGGATTCACTCGCCGGCCGGGGGTGCAGGCAGTCCCTTTGCCTACCATGAGTGGTGGTTCCAGGTACTCCATCCTTCGGAGAGGGCAGAACGCCCTATTAATTAAACGAGGCTGTGCTGGCTAATTGTGCTCTGCTCTCAAACAGGCACACAGAGCTCAGACAACTCGAGCCTGGATGTTTATAAGCCCCTCTCCTGCGCTGTTGGAAGCAGCTGAGCATTCTTTAGGCTCCTTCGCGGCTCTTCGGTTCCAAGCATCCCTCCCCAGGCAGCTGGAGAGGGTCAGGATTATACATTGGACCGTACCGAGCGCTTCCAAAGAGCGAATCAAAGAAGCTGGAGAGGGTTTGCGGAGTCTTAAAATGCGTTTTCTGAGGAGTGAACAACCCTTCACTGCTCAGCAGCTAAGAACAGGGTTTCCATTCCATGTGTTTTCTGGGAGAGGCTGCTTTGGTGTGGTCTGGAGAGGGGGAGGTGCCATTTCACGTCTCATCTGGCACTTGCCAGACTTTTGCTTCCACGTGTGATTACTTCTAAGAATCGACATGTCAATTAGGAGGGACATCAGTTGTGGGGCAGGCTCTGCAGCTCGCCTTCAGCCTCGAAGGATTTAGTTCCATTGCAGATTTATCCTATGGAAACGCCCCGGGTTTGCTCGGAGCCACCTGTCTGTGCGGCGAGAACAAAAAATGTTTGGATAGGGCTTGGGAAAGAGCTAATAGGAATTAGGAGAGTTTAAAAGGAATGAAAGAAAAAGAATAATCAAGGCGTGGGAAGGGCTCTTCATCCTTGTGCTTCAAGGCACGAGCTGAACTTCAGCAAGTGACGAGGAAACTTTTCTCCAGGTTGTCTTAAATCTGCCCTCGAGCGGGATGCCGGGGAGCAGGCGCGTGTGGAGGTGGAGGCCAAAGAGAAGCTGTGGCTGCCCCATCCCTGGGAGTGTCCAAGGCCAGGCTGGATGAGGCTTGGAGCAACCTGGGCTAGTGGCAGGTGTCCCTGCCTGTGGCAGGGGGTGGGACTGGGTGGGCTTTGAGGTCCCTTCCCACCCAAATCATTTGGTGGTTCTCTGATTCAGCCACCCTGAGCTTCCATCCCTCGTGCCATGGGTTTTCTTGCCCATCTGGGGACAGAAATAGGTCATGGAGGTCTGAGCCTTCTCCAAGCAAGACTGGATGGCCTGAACTGCTCCAGTGTGTTTTCTGTACATGGAGGAGAAATCAAATACCCATGAAAGTGGGTGCAGATTCCAGGTGCAAGTTTGAGTGCTCCAGAAAACAACTGAGAAGCGCCCTGCTCCTACCACGTGTCCTTCATTCCCACCTCTCCGTCTCCAACCTCTTCAGCGACCCAACGAGCGACACAAGAACTCCACTGCTCCTGTTCTGTCTCCTCTTAACGTCCGTTTTGGATGCTCACAGCTGCCTCTGTGCCCTTCTTCTCCCTCTGCCTCCCAAACCAATGGAGTCGAGGAGATCTATTTCTGCTGGATCGTGGGTGTCTCCCATTTGCTTCTTTCTCTCTGGTTTGCAAACTTGAACTTGGTCGAGGAGTTAGGTTATTTGGAAGAGCTGAGATTCAACTGCAGGAGTTGAATTTGCTGTGTTGAGTTCTCTCTGTGAACCTGGGTTTAGGAGGATATTCTCCTTCTCCGGGCTCTGGAGTCAGGATTTGATGGAAAAGGATACGAGGGGAAAGAAAAAGGCTGGTTAGTCCATGATTAATTGTCATATTGATGCCTCCTGCTCGTGGTGCACTTTGGAGCGATTGGGATTGCCATTGGTTTGGAGGATTTTCTCTGAGAGGTGAATTATTTCCAGCAAGGAGTTAGGGAGATAATTCCTGTGATTTCTTCTGGCAAGGGACAAAGCTGCCGCCTTGGAGAGAGGTCTTTAGCGCGGCTCCGTGAGCCGGGGAAGTGCAGAGGCATCCCAGGGATGCCCGAAGCCAGCGGCCTCCCAGCTATTTATCACGGGCAGGGGCTGTCGGCTGCCGCCTCTCGTCGGAGCCAGGATCCCAATTCCTGCCAGATTTCTCCAGGCCGGAGCTTCATTCCCTCTATCAAATACAAAGATTTTCTCTAACGCTGTCAAGTTGTCTGTTAATTACCCCGTGTTAATGGCCAGGCTTTCCTTAACGCCAAGGGGGGCTCTTCTGGAAGCCGTACGCATCCATAGATTTTAAAGCATTTGGTTTCCCTCGAGATATTTTTCTTTTTAGCCAAAGCTCATTTATCTCAGCCCCTTTAATCCCAACCTGCTGCTTTACAGCGCCGCTGTTACAGCCACTGGTGCAAATCCCTTCCCCAGTAACTTTCCCATTTATTTGAGTCCCCGGGCTAAACATCTCCCGCTCTTAGCGCTGATGAAGGCTGGAAAAGCTGAATGATATTTTACTACTCCATTGAGGGTAATTACTTGCCCGAGGCTGACGTTGGGTTTGGACACTTGTTCCAAAAAGTCACTTCTGTTTCTTAAAAAAGACCATTTTTTTAATTATTATCATTTTAGCGTAAGCATATGTGTATTAACAAAGCAAATTATCTCCCGGTTTTAAATAGCTGGAGGTTATATATACCATTAATAATCACGCTAATTGCAGCGCGTGAGCATCTCAAAGCTGCCGCTGAGGACCAAGCACCGGGGTGGGGACCTGTGCACAGGGAGGGGGCAGTCCTTGTCCCCCCAGGGTCTGCATCTGGCTGGGCAGAGGGATGCGGGGCTGGTTCTCTACCCGTGCGAGATGCTCAGTGTTTTGGCAAGCGAAGGGCTGGGGGGAGCAGCGTTGGGGGGTCTACGTGCGTGTGAAAGCAGCGCCGGGTCTTGCTGCTGCTGGTTTGGGCTGTGATATTTTTCCTTCCTTCCCTAGTTTGCTGCCGAACTGGAGCAGCTGGACCAGCTCCTGCCCTCGCTGGAGAAGGCGTCTCAGCTCCCCGGCATGTGCGGACCGGAGAGAAGCGAGAGCGGCGTGGCCGGCGTCGCCGTCAAACCGGAGATGCTGGCAGCCCCCCTGCAGCCCAGCGCCGCTGCCAGAGCCCCCACGGGACTCAACCGTATGTATCTGTCCCCGGGGAGCGCCGGTTCATGCCCCCCAAACCGGGTCCCTGCCGAGGGGTGGGACGGGAGGGTCTCTCTGTCCCTGGCTCGGCTGCAGGCGGATGGGGTACCACCTGGATCCGGCCACGGTGATGCTCTGAGGCACCCGGGCGTTGCAGGCTGGTGCAGGGCTGGTGGCGGGGAGCTCCACGGTCCCCCGGCAAACAGCCGTGATGTAAGAGGACAGGATGCCGTTCCTCCAAGACGTGGTGACGGGAACGGGCGGGCTCAGCTGGAGGTGTTGGAGGGTTCGGAGCAGACAGGGTGTTGAGAGTTCATGTGTTCAGGTGTAGCATCAGGACCTTTTGCTAGGCACCAAAACAAAAATAAAAAGACCTGATTTTTCTCTAAAGTGAGTAGTTTTACCAAAGAAAAAATTAGGATTTCTCTCCTGAACGAGCCTGCAGGCAAATGATAAATTCAGGGTGATACACAGCAAAAGAAGAAAGGCTGAGAGAGTTGGGGGGTTCAGCCTGGAGAAGGGAAGGCTCCGGGGAGACCTCAGAGCCCCTTCCAGTGCCTGGGGGCGCTACAAGAAAGCTGGGTGGGACTTTTCCCAAGGGCAGGGAGTGACAGGACAAGGGGTAACGGGTTTAAACGGAAAGAGGGAGATTGAGATGGGACATCAGGAAGGAATTCTTCCCGCAGAGGGTGGGGAGCACTGAGACAGGTTGCCCAGAGAAGCTGTGGCTGCCCCATCCCTGGCAGTGCCCAAGGCCAGGCTGGATGAGGCTTGGAGCAACCTGGTCTAGTGGAAGGTGTCCCTGCCCATGGCAGGGGGTGGCACTGGGTGGGCTTTAAGGTCCCTTCCAACCCAAACCATTCCCTGAAAAGCATACATGGACCCCATGGCTGGAGGCTCAAGCTGGGGCTCCTCGGGGTCGGCTTCCCTGGGCTGGCAGCGGGAGAGGCACAGCTATTCCCATCAAACCACCCACATCTGCCACGGGGAAAGCCAGCTTTTACCAACTTCAGCATAAATTCGCCCAAATACCTGCACCCAGCAGGACCCCTGTTGGGCACTTGCCATAGTGGATGTCGCCGTGCCAGCCCCAAACCCAGCAGCATGAGGGATGCTCGCCTTTGGTACCGCAGCATCCCCGGGGCAGCGTGCTGGAGCCGGTCCCAGCCCTGTGGGGCTTTTCCCATCCCACACTTGATTTTTCATGGATTTAATTATCTGTTGCCTCCCCCGTATCACTGCCACTGCAGATCATGAATGCTGAAGCGCAGCTTTCAGAGCGGAGGGAAGGCAGAGCAAGCGGCAGAACAGGGCCCAGTATAAACCAGTTAGCTACTGGTCCATGTCCTACACAGGGAGAGATAATCATCCTGTTTCTTATTCAGCAAGAGGAGATGATGAGGTTTTGGGTCCCAGCCCGGAAAGAAGCCTGCGAGGCGGCTCTGGCAGGCATGGCTGGGATGTTTTCAGAGGACTCGGGTTGCAGAAGCCGAGCCTTTAAAAGGGTAGGAGAGTTGTAGCAGAAGGAAAAGCAACGTGGTGGTGTGAGCATGGCCAAAACCGTGCCGTGAAGTGGGGTGAAGCCCACCTGGGTTGGCAGTGGGCTCTCGGGGGGAACCCTCTGAGGGCAGCGTAGCATTGTGCTGCCCAGCAATGACTTGCAGGTCCCTAAAGCCCCCAAAAAACCCCTCCGTGAGCCGCAGGCGGGATCTAGAGCAAAGTGCTACGGGCTGAAACATCGCCCTGCCAGGGAAATCACAGGGGATTTGGGGTCTCCCACGCTGGAGTATCGGCAAACAGAGGATGTACAGAGTAGGGTGTAAGACATGGGTGCTGGAAGGGCGATGAGCGACGGCTGCGTTGAGCCCGGAGGCTCTGGGGAGCCGTGCTGTGCCTCCCCTCCATGGGGAAATGTCTGGGAGGTGGAAAGGAGCTGTCAGCCCTGTAGCTGTAGCCAAGGACCAGCTCACCTCTGAGCCAAATTCATCATTAGGCTCAAGCCTAGTAGCTCCTTGCAAGGAGCCCCTTGTCCCAGGGCTGAGGTGGTTGGTACCTCCAGCAGCAGGGCCACTGGTAACGCTCCGACGTAATGAGGAGCAGGGCTTATTGCCTTCGGAGGAGAGGGAATCCTGCATCCAACTTAGGGCGGGCAGGGGCTGCGGTGCGAGTGTTTGAGATGCCAACTGCTGCCCTCCTGGGTTACAGCGTCTAAACCAGCAGGTACGGCCGAGGAGATCCACCCTGAGCCTCGCTGCCGGCGGGTTTAACTCGTGAGGGGCGGCAGCAGCGCACCCCGAAGCAGGTCCCTGAGGATTCAGAGGCGCTGCTGGCTGGGGGAGGGGTTGCCAACAGCCATGGCTGGTAGCCACCCGCTTGCAAGTTCAACGTGAGCGTTTAAGATGTGCTCTGTGATGGCTGATCTTGCAAAAACCCCTCTCTAAATAAAAATGGGAGTAATGCGAGGCCTACCAACATCATTTTAAGCGATTTAAAGCGCGCTGGTAATAGAGGAGAGCTGCACGGGCGGCAGGCCAGCATGGGGACCATCGCTGCTGAGGGTCCCCAGTTGCTGCCAGGCGTGAGGGGGGCACGGCTTCTGCGCCAGGGTCACCCCCGGAGGGAGCAAAGCCTGGTTAGGTGGCTACATGGAGTGAGGGAGCTGCGCTTCTGTAATCCCCTCTGGTGCCAGTGCCCTTTTAGCATCATTCAAAGCCTCTCTCTGTACCTTAGGTGGATGCAGCCCCCATCCCCTCTGCCTGTCTTACATCCTGGTGATTATCTTTATGTCCAGCTGGTTATTTTAAGCTCTGGCCGCTGGATTTTGGGAGCCAGCCCCGCTCCTGGATCCCCTTCCCTTCACACACCATGGTACAGCACACATGGCATCCTCCCCGTGGGCTGTTGTCACCATCCCCTATTGCATGAGACCCTGGGGGGTGCTTTCCCAGGGTGGCCACAGCTGACCGAGCCACACACAGGACCGAGCTCAGCTTCAGGCGAGGTGACATCCCACCACAACCCCCTTCTCGCTCTCCAAACATCCCGACACCAGCTCCCCGTCCTGGCAGGGTGAGGAATCTGCAGGGTGATCTCGCACCGAGCCGTGGGGAGAAAGCTGACTTGTGTTCTCTTTCTACAATCTAACGGATCTCTAGCCATGAACAGCGGGCAGGGCGTGCAGGCTGGTCGGACCCCCTTCGAGTTCTGCGACCCCCTGGAGCCAGCACAGCTGAGGCCGGTTCCTTGTCCTGCGAGCAACGGCAGCAGCCCGCACGCCCGCGGGCCGTCCCAGCAGGGCAGGGGCACGGTGACCGCACCAAACCCCTTCCCACCCGACACAGGTACGTACAGCCGCCGGCCTCTGCTCCTCTCCACCTCCTCCAGGTTACACTAAGGCTTTACAGGGAGTCCCACAGAAGAAAAGGCATGGCAGGGTGGAGCTCGAGCATCACTCTTCACCCACAGCGAGCTTCCAAGCTTGTTCTTTCCTCTCTTTTTGCATCAGTGCAGTTTTAGACCAAAGAAAGTCCTTTCTGTCCCTCCCGGTTCCCGGGGAGGCAGGCAGAGGAAGCTGCATCCCCTCACCCGCACAGTGACAGCAGCTCAGGCTCCCCTGGCGCTGGTTGAGGTTTAATTTCCACCAGTACACGGCTGGTGTGTCGGAAGAAAAGCTGCAGAAGGAACAGTCTCACCTCGCCCTGGTGAAATCACCGACGGCAAAACACCACAGACCTCGCCGTGAGCCATTTCCACAGCCTGGGCTCCGGAGGGTTGTGGATGCTGCTTCTCTGCCCTCCTCCGCTTCCCTTGGTGCTTCCCTTGATGCATCGAGAGATGCTAAACACGATCTGGAAGAGGGACCTTGCTTGCCACCATGCACTGGGGCTGTACGACGGCTTGACTGCAGGTGCAGAAAGCAAATCACCTGGATCTCCTCTTCCCATGATGGGTGGGACTAGAAGAGCTGCCAGATTCATCCACTGCCCCATCTGACGGTGACCAGGCTGCAGGAGGGCGTCAGCCCCGCGTCCCGCGCAGCATTCACCTCGGAGCACAGCTCTGGGCTCGCTCTTGGGGTGGGACTCCCCACCAGCCTGTGGATGCAGGATACCCGTGGCCGGTACTTGTCATAACTCTGGATAGCCCTGCACACAATCCGAACCCTGAGTCAGGTGGAGCTCATGGTTTGGGCAGCTTCTCTCAACAAGGAGAGCGTCACAGGACAGCATCATCCTCCTCCGAGTCTCAGAATCATCACAGAATCCCAGACGGTTTGGGTGGGAAGGGACCATAAATATCATCACGTTCCAAGCCCCCTGCCATGGGCAGGGACACCCTTCACTAGACCAGGTTGCTCCAAGCCTCATCCAGCCTGGCCTTGGACACTCCCAGGGATGGGGCATCCACAGCTTCTCTGGGAACGTGTCCCAGGGCCTCCCCACCCTCTCCAGGAAGAATTCCTTCCTGATGTCCCATCTCAATCTCCCTCTTTCTGTTTAAACCCCTTACCCCTTGTCCTGTCACTCCCTGCCCTTGGGAAAAGCCCCCCCAGCTTTCTTGTAGCCCCCCAGGCACTGGAAGGGGCTCTGAGGTCTCCCCGGAGCCTTCCCTTCTCCAGGCTGAACCCCCCAACTCTCCCAGCCTGTCTCAGGCTCTCTCAGTCCTCTGCAGGAGGGGAGGCAGAAATCAGCCCGGCAGGCCGTGTCCTTGCAGCTATATAACGTCATTATTTCACACCCTGCCCTGGTTCCCCTTAAGCCACAGCCGGGTCCAGCTGCCTCGAGGAGGGTCGCCCACACCCGGTAAACGAGCCGCCGGTAAATGATGCTCTGCTTGGGAAAATCTGCCACCTTCAGCACCGGTGAGCCTGGGGATCATTTTCAGGTGAATCGTGGAAGGATTGGGGATGGGCTGCACCACGACTGTGCCACGAGCCTCCCCGGCCCGGCTGGAGCAGCGGCTGCTGCTGGCACCGCCGGGATCCACCTGTTGCCGAGCAACCTTAAGGCTTTTTTAAAGGTATTTTGAGAAATAGAGGAGCGCCAGGCGGGGGCTGCCGTGCCGGTGCGGGCGCTGGGATGCTGAGCGTCCCCCAGCTGGACCTTCCTCCCCTCCTTCCCCTTAGGGCTCTTATTTCCTCTTCTTTGGAACACACCCCACGGCCCGGGTTGCACGTGAAGCTGGTGGCTCCTGGTGACAGCAGCGAAGACACCGGGCACTGAATAATCAAGGAAATAAAGCATTTTATCGGGAAAAGGATCGGCACAGCTGAGCTTTGTTACAGGAAGAGAGATTTTTCATCTTCAGCAACCGCCTTCATCAACTCTTCTCTTGGAAAGTCGGGGGTTTGGCATCGGGGCAGCCACCGACAACACATCCCGATGTGGCAGAGATGCCTTCCCGGCCAGAAACCGGATCTCCTCTGGTTTAACCGAGGTGCCATTTCAGCTTCAATCCCAAATCCGGTTTCAAATGGGATGATGTCAAGTCTCCAGCCTCATAAATCTCTCTGTCCTGGGCTTGGGCTCCAAGTTCTGCTACAGCTTAATTTAATTGCGTTGGCTCCTTTCCCAAATTATCTGTTTGCCAGAAGAGAGTCAGAAGATGCTAATGGGTGTGGGCTATTTTTTAACCTAAAGTCTCTGGTAGTAACAATTTGCCTTGAAGAAACCTTCTGCCTTGACTAGATTTTGAAAATCTTGCTAGAAATGTGCCGAAAAGGGAAAGATTTGGGTAGAGCTTGCACATACCTGAGGATGCCAGGTCACACGCTGCCGTGTGTGACACACGCATCTGCTGCGTGTGCAGTATCGGCATAGATTTTCACCCAGAATTTCACACTTAAAATTAATGGTTTGGAAACCATAACTTTGGGTTGAAAAAAGCCGTATCTGGTGAACCTTGGAATATCCCTTAGGGATGTTTTAGGATGCTGTTGGCATCCCGTTGCTTTGAGCTTGCCTGGTCCCCTCCGGCAGCACCCGAGTCGTGCCCACACACTAACCCTTCCTCCCCTCTCCCCACTTTTCCCCCCAGGAATGCCTGAGCTGGAGATGGGGGTGCCGGATCACCAGTTTGGACAGCCGGGAATGGGGGAGCAGATGCCCTGGACAGATAACAGCATGGCAGCCATGAATCGAGGCCCGCTGACTAAACCCGAAGAGTAAGTACCGCGGCACTGTTGGCTTCCCGACCTTTCCCAGGAGAACGTCGGGATGTCCCGGCAATAGCTGCCTGGGTCGAAGAGTCGTGTCCTTGCTTTGCTGCCCACCTGGAAACCCAACACGGGAAGGCTGGGACGAGCCTGACGGCCCGTCACCGTAGGTGGTGGTTGCTGCTGCTACCGTCAAAGTGCCGAGACGTGGGTTGTGGAGGGCGCTACGGTGCGAGAGGTGACGTCTGGTATCTCTCTAGGCACAGGGAAGGTGGGCGGTGGGAGACATCTGAGGTGTGTCTGGACCAGAATAATCCCATATATCCATGGCAGAGCCAAGGATGCTGCCATCCCTTGCCAGTCCCGCAGCCAATAGTTGGGCTCAAACCCGTGTTTGTGTTTAACGTGGTTGCAGCTCTTTGCAGTCCCCATGGGCTTGGCTTCAGCTAAAACGATTACAGCTCTAATCCAGGGTCAAATAACGCCCTCCGGTCCTCTAACCCCCTTTCTTGGGTCCATGCCCCATGGAGCAGCCAAGGGGTCATCACCTGCCTGAAGTGCAGCATCACTCCTTGGCTGTAAAGGCGTTGGAGGGACCGTGGGGGAGATATTTCGGGATGGGAGGTCAGAAGGGTGGAGAGCCCTGCTGACGGAGCGCGGCGGTCGATGCTCTGCCAGGCGAGGGGCACCCCAGAGCCCTGGCTGGGGCAGCGGCACTGGCCGCTGTGCCCGCGGAGATGGATTTGATGCGGGTGGGAGGTGAAACCTCCCCCGGGCCCGGGGAGGGCTTCAGGTACCGGGTTTAAGAGCCAGCAGTGATGAGCTCTGCACGGATCCTCTTGCCAAAGCCCAGCCCAGCTTTGCGGAGAGGCGGAATTTCCTCTATTAATTAAAGTCTTTAGCAGATGAGCACAGTCTGTTTTCCAGTCATGAAGAAGATGATACATCTAAGAGTTGTATCTGAGCGAGCCAGTAGCCAAATAGCTTTTTCTAGGGGCTGAATTTGGGTTCATTTCTAAAAGCTCTTCGCTCGGCCCGAGAAGGGAGTAGCCAAAGTGGTCTCCACTGCTGCCACTGGATCTTGGACTTCGCTCAGCCTCTTGGTGCTTGAAAGAGCTGGGAGATAAAACAAATCCCCGTTTCATCGAGCATTTACGTCGGCCCCAGTCCTTGCCACAAGGAAGTAACTTTCCTTTCAAGCCGTGCCAGCATCCTTGTTTTGTTGGGATGAGATCCGTGGGGCATACCTGGCAAAGGGCAGAGCTGACAGAAAAGATCAGCCTGGTTTTTAAGCTACGAACGTTCCTTAAAAATGCTGCTTATGGGGTAAAAGTGACCTTCCCTTACTCAGCAGCCATGTGCTCCAAGCACTGAGTCAGTCTGGCTGGCTGTAGACGTTTTCTGTCTCCCCAGCCAGTGCAGCTGGGAGGGAGGGAGCTGGATTTTCTTCTGGCTCACCCTCTGCAGCAGGATTATCGAGCGAGGACCCAGCTTGGCGTGGAAGGTTTGGGACCTGAGCACTTACCACGGAGGGAACCGTTTGGCGGCAGCGTCCCAGGATTCCCTCGGGTGAGGAAAACCCCTCGGGTGGTTTTCAGGGCCGAGCCGTGTGCCAGGAGACAAGGTCATAGCGGCGGAGCGGCAGCATCTGCCCGAAGCCTGGTGAGAAATCTCACAGTCCCTGCCTTTGGAGAGCGCTGGTTCCAGCCACGCTTTACAATCGCTGCCTGGTGAGGGTTTTACAGGGTAGTACTTGTTCTCAGCATTGAGAGGGGAGAAAGCAAGGAAAACCATGCTGCGTGGTGGGATTTCCCATGGCTCCATCCGCTCCCTGCAGCAAGGTTGGGCTCCCCACCAGTAAAGTCAGCACATGGACCGAGGCCACGAGACGACGGCAGGATGAGAGGTAGAGGGCCGCTCGTCCTGGGGAGCCTCCGTTCCTCTGGAATTAGCGTCTCCAGGCACAGGTGGTTCCTAAAAGAGGTGGTGAGCAGAGGAAACGCTGGAAGAAGCTGGCTCCCAGCTCAGTTCTCTCCGGGTGCTGAGGTCTGATGGAGCATCGTGGGTGAGACCTGCCTTGGGAGCATCTTGCTGGGGTCTGACCACTTCCATCTGGCAGCGTGGTGATCAGCTACAAAGCTCTGCTTCCATGGCAGCCGAGAGAAGAGATTCTGCCAGGGAATTTGGGCCTCAGGACCTGCAGATGTCCTCCGTCGGCAGAGGACACGCTCATCCTGGGAGATGCCCACGGTCCCAGCCTGTCCACCTGATGGAGACGGCAGTCGGAGCAAGCAGACGGCCTTTGCACCGCAGATATTACGGGACTGAGAAATACATTTTATCTAACATCAGCCCAACAGAGCTTTGGCTCTGGGGGACGTAAAGGTTTCCCGGCTGGGAGGTTCGTGTTAGCTGGAGGTGGGATGCGGTCCTGGCCTTCTTTAAGGAGCTGGTGGTGCCTGGATCTCCCAGCACCGGTTGTCCTGGGGAACAGGAGTTTCGTTTTTAAATCCTCCTGTTCCCCAAACCCTCTCGTGCCTTTGCCTCCTGATGAGGTGAGACAACAGCATCCCCTTTCATGTCCCAGGCATAAGTGCTCGTGCGTCTTCTGCAGAAGAGGGACACCTTGGGCCAGGCCCAAGGCTCCTCGAAGCAAGCCCAGGTCGCTGGTCTCGCACGTGTTCCTCTAATCCCCCAAGGTCAAACATCCCACCCGGGGCCCGGCTCGAGTGCCTCAGTGCTGGCATCCAGTGCCGTCCGAGATGCCTGAGGTTTCTAGGACATCTGTGCAGGGCCGGAGACCCACAGCCTTTCGGAGCAGCGCTCGGAGGCCATGCCAGGGAGATGTTTTATGGGACCTCAAGCAGCATTTGACACCGTCACTGCAAGGAGCTGAATTTCTCCTCCTCGCCATGTGCAGAATCAGAGTTTTCACCTTAAACATAGCCTGAAGGGTTGTGGCGGATAGGAAACCTTGGCAACACGGAACCGGTGTGACTGGGCACGTGATTCACGGGGTCCAAGGTCTCCTCCACCCCCCGTTACGTGCCTGGGGACTCATCTGAAGCCCACCATGGCGTGATGCTGGAGGAGAGGACGGGTGGGGGAGGCTCTGCAAGCTGGATTGGGCTGCAAAGCAGGACGGGCTGGAAGTTTATTTACTACATAAAGGTTGTATTATCCCCGTGATCTCGGTATAAACCATCCTCTGCATCCAGCGTGGGCTGAAGAGACGGTGCCAATGCGAATTGCTCCTCTAGCTGCCTGCTAATGTGAGGAGAGAGCCTGTCCTCCCCTTCCCCTGGAAGAACCACGCCCGTGCAGCAAACTTTGGCCTTGGCACTGGAAAACCGTGTTCGGTACAAGCAGCAAGTAGCAGGGACCTTGGCTGGGGAGTGAAACCAGCCCTGCCTTTCACCTCTGTCTCCCCGCTTCCCCCTCTGCTCCCGCTCTGCAATTTAAGAAATCCCAGCGCCGAGTATTTCTTTTCCCTGGATTAGGCTGCGTGTGTTGGCTGCAGCGGTCTCGGTCAGATTGGCTTCAGTTCCTTACTGTACATCTGGTCCTCATCTGGAGCTAAAAGGATAAACATGTCTGCTGCTTGGGAACTGCTGGCATGTTCGACCCTCGCCTCTGTGCCTCTCTGCGGGCGTGATGTGCCACGGCTCTCTCCATCGTGTCAGACCCAGCAAATCCGATTGACTCCAATTAGTCACGTCATTGGACTGTGTCTCATTACATATTAATCTTATTCCCAAAGAATATCGAGCGAGCGTTGCAGAAATCTTCTTTTTTGCAGCTCAGAGGTTCCCCTTTGCCTTCAGCTGCTTTCCTTCCAGCTGCTCCGGCTCCATCCAAGCCTTCCCGCTTTCGTGCCGGCAGAAGTTTCGCTCTGCCTCCCGCTGTCCTCCCCAAAACGCCTGCGGGAGCAAAGCCTGCAAAAGCACCGAACTCTTCCTCCCAAACATCACCGAAACACTGGAGAGGTTCATCCCTACAAGCAGGTTTCAGCACAGGGCTTGAGCTGGAGCGGGCTCGGCCCGGGTGGGAGCTGGGAGATGAGGCTCCATCCCGTGGGATTTGCAAGATGCAGCAGGGCGGGAGCGAGTTCCCGCGGCTGCAAGGGGCTGTGTGGCTCGAGCAGCTTCCAGCTCAGCCTCCTCCCTGCTTCGTAAACCTTAACGTGCCTCCTCTTGACTTGTCTCTCTGCAGCCAGTGCATCACCTCGCAGCTGGACGAGCTCCTGTGTCCTCCCACCACGCCGGAGGGTCGGAACGACGAGAAAGCCCTGCTCGAGCAGCTCGTCTCCTTCCTCAGCGGCAAAGACGAGACGGAGCTGGCCGAGCTGGATCGAGCTCTTGGGATCGACAAACTGGTCCAGGTAAAGAGAGAACCACTCGTGGGATGTACCGGAGCTCACAGACGGGGCCAGATGCTGAGGCTTGACATGAGCGTGGAGGAGGATTTCCAACATCTGGTGGGAACGGGAGGCCAGATGTGAGTGGGAACACACGAGCGCATCAGATTCAGAGACGATACCTAACACCACACCGTTCTCTGCCCCCACCAAAAAAAAAAAAACAAAGGGCTGGAAAACAGCCCCCGTGAAATACAATCTCTCCCTTCTCCCCTTTGCAAGCGCGTTTCCCCCATGAGAACCTGGCGAAGAGGCGGCCGAGCGGTTTCAGCCCCGGGGCGGCTCATGTAACGGGGAGAGCTGGCAAACTATCCCGCTTCCCCAGATTACCCGGGGGGGGTGGAATAAGGCACGGAGGAGCCTTCCAGCTGGAATCCCACAGCCTGGGATTCCTGAGCCCGGGTTGCGCTGCCTAATAATATATCCAATGGCCTGACTGGTATGAAACCGTGCAGACCTTGCTATCAAGATTGGCTGACAGCGCAGCTGCCCGGCTGTCTCGGGCCGAACCGCAGGGATACAAAAAAAAAAGGGGGTTGCTTTTAGTGGTGCTGTCGTCCTGGGATAGCGCTGGGGCCCTGCTTTCTGCAGCTCGGCTCCGGTGGAGCCTCCCCGCTTGCAGATATCGGTGGGGGTAGACGCCTCCGAAGGGTCCAGGGATTCATAAATAACAGGGCAGAAAGCTGGCTGCCAGGGGAGCTAGCGAGGGACGCGGAAAACGAGACGGATTGCTTGGGATTTGCCGTCAGGTGGTTTCTCTGTCCGGGCCCCATAGCGCTCACACACGTGCTTTTTCCAAAACAAGGAACAGAATGGGAAGCCCGTTAATAAACGCGATTCCCTAAGAAAGAAGTTTCTCAGAGCAAGTCTCTCTGGCTGCTCCGGGCCTGATCCTGCATCGTTTAAGCCCCGAGGCGGCACATCCCCTCGTGCCGTGCTACCGGCAGGATTTGTCTTTTCGAGCGATTTGAAGGACCTGTCCATGAGTTGATTCCCGTGGTATTAACCACCTCCCTTTTCTTATGGCCGTAGATGGAATTACAGAATCATCATGGAGAAGTTTGGGTGGGAAGGGACCTTAAAGCCCCCCCAGTCCCACCCCCTGCCATGGGCAGGGACACCTTCCACTAGCCCAGGTTGCTCCAAGCCTCATCCAGCCTGGCCTTGGACACTCCCAGGGATGGGGCAGCCACAGCTTCTCTGGGCAACCTGTCCCAGTGCCCCCCACCCTCTCCAGGAAGAATTCCTTCCTGATGGCCCATCTCAATCTCCCTCTTTCCGTTTAAACCCATCACCCCTTGTCCTGTCACTCCCTGCCCTTGGAAAAAGTCCCCCCCAGCATTCCTGTTGGTCCCTCCAGGTACTGGAAAGCTGCTGTGATATCCAAAATCACCACCTACCCTTAATTTTTGTGCTGGGGGTAGGGAGTTCGGCCTCTCTGGTACAAAGGACCAGAGATGCTCCTGCCAAAAATGCAGCTGCAACAACTCAGTCTTTTCACAAGGGTTTTGCAGACTCAGCTGGCACCGCGCCCCGGCAGCCCATTCCCGCACGGACAGGCTCCAGCAGCACCGGACCGCTGGACTGAGATGCCCCTGGTGGGCGCCCAGCACCGCCAAGCATCCCTGCGCCGATCCGGCTCTTCCCCTGCCGAGGAACACCTGGCTGGGGGGGGATTATCTCATGTTTGGACCCCGACCCAGCTTTGCTCCCATCCGGGGATCATTGCATTAATGGGAATCTTGGGCTTTTTCCACGGCTTTGGCTCAACCTCAGAAATATTTTGCATAGTTCCGTGAAATATTTGCTGGGAATACGTCTTTAGAGAAACAACACGTCAGCATAAAGGCATCTTTGGGAAGAAAACGTGTTGATGGTTCCCCCCACCCCGGGATGTGCTGTCGGCAGGTGAGGGGTTCGCATCCCCTGGGGCAGAGTTTGGGGATTTACTCTAGGCTCCACCGTCTTTTCCGTGCTACCGGAGACGTGGTGGGATGAAGTGCTGGAGGTACCTGCACCCAGATTAATCAGGAGGCAGCTGGAAACTGGGGAGTCTGGGGAGAGAAAAGAGCCTCATTTCAGCAGGTCTGTGGGTTTTGGCCATCCAGGCTGCCCCTTTATGTCCTGGCATCCAGTCCCTGCACCACCTAAGCACCTTAATTTACCTTAAGCAATTAATTTTTCCCCACCACCGTTCCCATATCCTCATCCCTGCCTTCAGGCCTTTGGTGGGCACCGTCTAACCAAATCCCAAAGACAGCGGGATTTGGAACGGGGGGGTGTTTGTGTGTGTGGTTTCTCATAACGCAGCTTTCTCTTAATCCGTGGGACTTGGATTAAGGATTTTGGCTCCAAGGTGTTACTTCTCCATGGGTTCATAGCTCAAACACCGGATTTCTCTGCCTGAGCCAAGCTAGAGCAGTGCAGAAGAGCTTCTTATCACGATGTTCCGGTGTGGAAACCACCCCCCCAGTTACAATACGGCTCATTTATATAGGAATGGCTGTACTAGAGGCCAAAAGGTCCTGTCTCACATGGCTTCCATGGGATGGAAGGGTGTCCATGGGCAGCACAGGACTACAGTCGTGCTTCCCCAGGAGCTCTCCCAATCCCAGGGGTCTGTGGATCCCACCCTGTGTCTGAGGTGCTTTTTGGGCAGAGGGGGACCTGGAATGCCGTACCCTCTGCCTCCAGCCGAGCCTCCGAGGCTGCATCAAAATAGGAAAGGAGAGAAAACACCAACTATTTCCCATGTTTAGATTGATCTTCCGAGCTTTAGGATCTATCCAACCAGGCACGCTGCTGTTTGGAGCCCAGATGGGCGGCTCAGTGCTAGCAGACCCTGCGGAGGGAGGCAGCATCCCCTCCCGCTAGCCCCCACTGGCGCGGGGAGCTGAGCCCTGCGCCCTTCCGAAAAGCCTGGCCTTGGTCTTCGCTCCCAAGCAAGCCCGAAGAAACATTTCCATCCCTCTGTGGATGCTAAGCCCTGGGGAGCGGGTGTTTGATACCCCCCTCGACACAGCGCTAGGGCTGCACGGGCTGGAGCCTGGCCCAAGGCAGCAGCATCCTTAGGAGCGAGCTGCGCCACGCCGGGCACGTCCTCCATCCCCTCGGAGCTCTCCCGGGAGCGGTTGGGTACCGGTGGGGCTCCAAAGTGATCGTTTTCCTCTGCCTTGGCAGGGCGGTGGGCTGGAAGCCCTGACGGAGCGATTCCAACCCCAACAAGCCACCCCGCCGCTCATGATGGAGCAGAAACCCGGCATGTACCCCCAGCCTTACTCCTCCGCCTCTCCCACCGCCAACCTCCCCGGAGCCTTTCCCGGCATGGTGCGGCAGAAGCCGTCCTTCGGAGCCATGCCGGTGCAGGTCCCGCCGCCCCGCGGCGCCTTCCCCACCAACATGGCCATGCAACCCCGACAGACGCTCAGCAGACCCCCGACGGCCCCCAACCAGCTGCGACTTCAGCTGCAGCAGCGGCTGCAGGGGCAGCAGCAGGTAACTCTTCCCCCCCCGACTCTTGCGCATCCCGGGGCCGTGGGGACGGAGGGACCCTCGGTCCTGCCTGCAGCCCGGTCGGAAGGGATCGGCCTGGTGGGAAGCTCGTGCTCCAGAGTTTTGAAGGTCTCCCTGGATTTTTTGTGTCTTCCTCCTCTCCAGTTGATCCATCAAAACCGGCAGGCGATCCTCAACCAGTTCGCAGCCAGCTCCCCGGTGGGCATCAACATGCGGGCGGGGATGCAGCAGCAGATCACCCCGCAGGTAACGGGGATGCGGCACCGTCCTCCGGTTGGGGAAAAACTGGGCGGGTTAATCCCAATTAGCACAGCCTGAGAAAAACACCCCCCGTGCGTGGAGAGGTGGCTGCAAGACGAGCTGCTGTGGGCGGGTTGGTTTTGCTTCGCCCTTATTCTGGCTCCTCTACCCGCTCAAGGTGTAAATACTTCCTTATTGCTTGGAGAAGAATGTGCTGACGCAGTTAATTGAGAAGGAAATTTAGGAAAATAGATGCCATCCCTAAAATACCAGAATCCCCAGTGAATCTTCTTAATGATCCTGCAAATCCCCAGGCCCTAAAGTTCTTGTTTGGCTTCTGCTAAAGTGGATGAAACACCTGCCGGGTCCGAGGAGGAGCTGGAAAGCGTAGCCGAGTTCCGGTGACTTTATTCCACTTCTCAGAGAAGCCTTTGCGGCGCGACGTCCCCGATGTGCCGCGGGGCGCGTCAGTGATAGGGAAGGGGAGCGGTTCCCGTTGCGGCTCCGATTTCAGCCGCTCATGGCTTTGTCAGGCTTTTTAAGGGGATTAATTCCAACACATGTGGCTCGGCCGTACGGGGAACGAGCCCATGGAGATGGAAGAGCTCGTGGGATGGGGTGGGTTTTTTGTAACGTCTTGCGACCCAGAGAGTCGAAGTCGAGGATCCTGGGCTCTGGCGGGCGGCGGCATCCCGGTGCGGGCACAGGACGTGGCTCCCGTGGAGGAGTGGGGTGGTTGGCGGCAGCCGGGTGACTCGGAGCCTGTTTTCCTGGCTCGGAGAACGCTCCGTCTCCCGGTGCTTTGCCATTCGGCACATCCAGAAGCTGATCTTTCAGCACCACCAACCTGCTCTGCCCTGCAGCAGCGCAAACGGGCCAGTTGACAGAATTTCAGGGGTTTTCCCGCTTTCCTTGAGAACCGAGGACGGGAATGCCAAGCCGGGAAAGGGCAGCTCTTGCGCCGGGGAGGGTCTGAGCTCTTTGCCGGAACCGGAGGGTAACGGTGATAATTAGGGCACCCCCCTCCTTCCCCGCAGCCTCCCCTCAACGCCCAGATGCTGGCCCAGCGCCAGCGCGAGCTCTACAGCCAACAGCACCGGCAGCGGCAGCTCATGCAGCAGCGGGCCATCCTGATGAGACAGCAAAGCTTCGGAAACAACCTGCCTCCCTCCGCCGGGCTCCCGGTACAAATCGGAGCCGCTCGCTTACCCCAAGCACCCCCCCAGCAATTCCCTTACCCCCCAAACTACGGTACGACCCCGGGAAACCCTCCCACCTCCACCAGTCCCTTCTCGCCGTTGGCATCCAACCCCGAGGCCGCGCTGGCTAACCGCAGCAGCATGGTGAACAGGGGGATGATGGGCGGCGTCGGAGGGCAGTTCGGCGCCGGGATGACCCCGCAGATGCAGCAGAACATCTTCCAGTATTCAGGATCAGGTACGTCGAGCAGTTGGTTGCGTTGGAAAGCTGTCCCCGGGGTGGGGAGGGAGAGGTGGAGGGCAGAGCTGAGACCGCCCCCGTGGTTACTGCAGCCCGGCTCTGCTCACCCGTCACGCTGGGCTTTGTCCCCAGCTGCCTCACCCAACCGGCGTGCTGGTGTGCTCTCTGGTCTCTGTCTCCCAAGGGGACTTTTGTAAAGAATTACAGAATCCCAGTATGGTTTGGGTTGGAAGGAACCTTAAAGCCCCCCAGTCCCACCCCCTGCCATGGGCAGGGACACCTTCCACTAGACCAGGTTGCTCCAAGCCTCATCCAGCCTGGCCTTGGGCACTGCCAGGGATGGGGCAGCCACAGCTTCTCTGGGCAACCTGTCCCAGTGCTCCCCACCCTCTGCGGGAAGAATTCCTTCCTGATGGCCATCTCAATCTCCCTCTTTCCGTTTAAACCCCTTACCCCTTGTCCTGTCACTCCCTGCCCTTGGAAAAAGTCCCCCCAGCTTTCTTGTAGCCCCCCAGGCACTGGAAGGGGCTCTAAGGTCTCCCCGGAGCCTTCCCTTCTCCAGGCTGAACCCCCCAACTCCCCCAGCCTGGCCCCATGGCAGAGGGGCTCCAGCCCTTGGACCATCTCCAGGGCCTCCTCTGGCCTCGCTCCAACAGCTCCGTGTCCTCCTGCTGTTGGGGGCCCAGAGCTGGAGGCAGAACTGCAGGGGGGTCTCCCCAGAGCAGAGCAGAGGGGGAGAATCCCCTCCCTCACCCCCCTGGCCACGCTGCTCTGGATCCTGCCCAGGATCCGGTTGGTTTCTGGGCTGCCAGCGCACACAGCTGGCTCATGGCCAGCTTCTCACCCCCAGCACCCCCAAGTCCTTCTCCGCAGGGCTGTTCCCAATCCATTCCCAGCCTGTCCTTGTGCTGGGATTGCCCTGACCCATGTGCAGGACCTTGCCCTTGGCCTGGTTGAACTCCCTGAGGTTGGCACGGTCCCACCTCTCCAACCTGTTCAGGTCCCTCTGGATGCCATCCCTTCCCTCCAGTGTGTCACCGCACCACCCAGCTCAGTGTCATCAGCATTTGTGGTTGAAGCTCAAGAAAAGCTTCTTTTAATACACGTGCTCTGAAAAAGGCCGAGATGGCTGAAATGAGCTGCACCGCCTCCTGCACGGGCACCGTGCTCGCGTGAGCCAGGCGAGCCAGCGCCCAACTGCACGCAGGACTTCACGGTCGAGCATCAGCACAGGGTCTCAGCAAGGTGGACACCCCGGATGAGCAGGGAAAACTGCGGTCGGGCTGCGACAGCCCCGCAGGAACCTCCTTTGGCATCATCTCGCTATGACCCTGGCTGTTTTCCAGCCAGGTGTGATGCTAAAGAGGAACACCCGCTGATGGAAACCACTTGAGGGGGAATTTCCCTGCTCCTTCATCCCTGAAATATTTGCACTGGAGCGATACAGCTGCTCCAAATGAAAACCAGAGACCCTGAGACCGAAAATCAAGGCTGATGCTTCTGGTTCGGTGGCAAGTGGTTGCAGGGGAGGAGGGGCGGGGGTCTGCCGGCAGGGGGTCTGGGCAGCGCTGACGCCATCTGTCCTTCCCCAGGCATGGGTCAGCAAAGCGAACCCGCCTTTGCTCCGTCGCTCAGCCCCAGCAGCCCCTTGATGTCACCCCAGCTCCCGCCTTCGCAAAGCCCGATGCTGCAGCCGGCTCCGCCGACACCGGGCTACCAGTCACCGGACATGAAGACCTGGCAGCAAGGAGCCATGGGGAACAGCAAGTAAGGGCGTGGTGGGGGATAAGCTGGAGCACGGCGGTGACACAGAGAGGAGGAGGGTGACACCAAGGTGATGGTCCCTTGGTAGGGTGTTGGCAGGGGTGGCAGCGCTTGTAGGTGACACCTGGCTGAGGACACGCGCTCAGGCCATGTCCCCTACCATGACGCCCCCCTGGGAGTCACCATCAGCCATATCCTGGTCTTGGCCTCAGAGGCAGCCAGACGCCCACGGCATGTAATTGAATGTGTGTTGAATAAGACATGAAGCAGGTCTTTGGCTTGTAATTAAACGAGTGGCTTAATGACGTCCCGTGAAAGTGGCCTTAGGTAACAGGACAATAAATTGAGTCAAGACCAGCAGTCCCAGGTCACTCCATGACCCTCGAGGGGTGTCCAGCTCTGACGTAGGGAGGCAATTGGGAAGAGTCGCCAGACTTGTTGCCTTTTATTTTTAGCATGAGTTAGGTTTGAGCTTCAGATCTCCAGAAACTGGGGGGCAAACCCCCAAAAGCTCACCTGAGGGATGCCTTGCTTTGTGTCTTGGCTCTGTGCAGGCAGCTCAGCAGAAGCAAGAGGTTACTGGGCTGGGTGGGATGAGATGGGAGCTCTCTTGAAGGTGGGATGCTTCACCTTGCCTTGAGATGGAAAGATGTCCTGCCTGGAGCAGACGTGGAGATGGTCAGGTGTCGAGGAGGGCACTGGAGGAGCAGGAGGGGGAGACTTGATGTCACACAGAGCAGGGCCTTGCGTCTGACTGAGCCTTAGTCATAGAATCCCAGCATGGTTTGGGTTGGAAGGGACCTTAAAGCCCACCCAGCCCCACCCCCTGCCATGGGCAGGGACACCTTCCACTAGCCCAGGTTGCTCCAAGCCTCATCCAGCCTGGCCTTGGACACTGCCAGGGATGGGGCAGCCACAGCTTCTCTGGGCAACCTGTCCCAGGGCCCCCCACCCTCTCCGGGAAGAATTCCTTCCTGATGGCCCATCTCAATCTCCCTCTTTCCATTTAAACCCGTTACCCCTTGTCCTGTCACTCCCTGCCCTTGGGAAAAGTCCCCCCCAGCTTTCTTGTAGCCCCCCCCCAGGCACTGAATCCATCCCAAAGCCCTGTAACGATCCCTCTCTTGGCACTGGTCTTTCTCCTGCTCTACCCCATCATGCCGAGGAGCCTCCCTCCCAGCCTCCGCACTGGTGAAACCTTGCTGCAGCCAGCCCCTCTGACGCCTCCCTGTCCCTCCTGCTGTCCCCGGGGATGGGCAGGGCTCTCTGCCGTGGGTGCCCGCGGCCTTCACTGAGAGGCAGGCTGGCTGCCGCTGCGGCTCGGGCCACCCCAGGGGCTCGGCACACGCCTCGAGGTGCCTCCCGCCGCCACGGTACGCCCGGGTAATGCTTTTTTCCCCTCTCTCGCAGCGTATTCAGCCAAGCAGGGCAGAGCCAGCCGGCGCCTGCTCAGCAGGGCATGTACAACAACATGAGCATCACCGTCTCCATGGCGGGAGGAAACACCAACGTCCAGAACATGAACCCCATGGCCGGACAGATGCAGATGAACTCGCTGCAGATGCCCGGGATGAACTCCATGTGCTCGGAGCAGGTCAGTGCCATGCCGTCCCCATGCCTGGGATGGTCAGCCAGCTCCCAGGGGTTTGGGATTCACTTCTCTGGCCTTGGGGGTACCAGTGTCCGAAGGGGGAGGTAGCAGAGGTCCGGCTGCCTCTGCTGGCATTGCCGCTGCGCTGCAACCCAAGGCCACCGGCACCCTGGAGCATCCTGCATGTCCTTGGGGGGTGCAGGGACGTGCCAAGCATCTCCAGCCCTCACGGCAGGCTGGCAGCGGGTCTCCTGGTAGCCGCACAGCCCCGGGGAGGTGTGAAAGCTGGGGCTGGGGAATGGGAACGGTTGGATACAGGACCTTTCCGCAGTCCCAGCCCTTTGGTGAGATCCTCCCTGGGCCAGACGAGTTGCCTCTGACATCTTCAGCTGCCAGAGTTTGTCTCGGAGCCATGAAGCTCCCGGAGGAAACGCTTGGCCCGTGGGTTCTGCGTGGGGGCACTGTGGGCTGGGGATCGCAGCCTCCCTGGGGAGCAGCCGCGGTGCTCGGCGAGGAGGGAGGGTGGTCCCTCCTGTGAGCTGGCCGCAGCGTGCGGACTGCGCTGGCGGCTTTCATCCCTTTTGCCAAACAGTTGGGTGACATTTCGTGCTCCCTGGGGGTCAGACACCCCCCGGAGCCGGCAGCAGCCCGAGGCAAAGATGCAGGAGGTGGGGAGAAACATGAAATGGGTCCCAGCTGCCCACTGGGCTCCCCTCACTGATGCCCCAAAACCCTGCAGCTCACGGTGCAGGGAGGATACTGGCACCACAGTCCCCCCGCACTGCCCCATCCATGAGCACCTCGTCCCCACATCCCCCCAGACTCGACCTGGGAGGGTGGCGAGTGCCTCTCCAGCGTCCAGAAGCTACAGCTGAGCCTGGATCTTGCTTTTGACAGGTAAATGACCCGGCGCTGAGACCCGCAGGCCTTTACTGCAACCAGCTTTCCTCCACTGACCTTTTGAAAACAGAAGCAGATGGGGCGCAGGTCAGTAAGAAACTGCTAAGCACATCTCAGGTACCCCAGGGAGTTGGATGGGCTTCCCCCCACCCCAAAAAAAGGCTGAATGTCCCGTGCCGTACCGGCTTGGCACGCTTGGTTTCCACTGGGACCGGCCCCGGTTGGCAGGATCGGGTCGAAGCCACCACAGTCCCACCAACGCTGGGTGACGGCCAGCCCTTGGGGACACCGCCAGCCCTCTTTGCATCCAAGCTCACGCCGCCGCCGTGAGCATTTTCGGCCTCCTCGCCGGCGTGGAAGAGCCGTGACGCCGCGGCCAAGCTGGAAAAATTAGCCGAGTGTTGGTGCTAAACACCCCTCGCCCCGGTTCTGGGCTGACAGCGGGCGGGGAGGGTTTCTTTCCTAGGCTCGGCCGTCACCGGAGCGGCCCACGGCCCCTGCGCCGTCGCGGCGCAGCCAGGCCGCCCCGTTGAAGCGCGGCGGAGCAAGGAATTTTGAACGGGGGAAGCTTCGGGGGTGGCGTCCATCCCTGCAGGCAGCGCTGCCGGACGCTGCCCGTCCCGCCGAGCAGCACCAAAGCCGGCCGCCCGCC
Source organism: Rhynochetos jubatus (assembly GCA_027574665.1). Classification (NCBI taxonomy): domain Eukaryota; kingdom Metazoa; phylum Chordata; class Aves; order Eurypygiformes; family Rhynochetidae; genus Rhynochetos; species Rhynochetos jubatus. The sequence goes on from CM050650.1 coordinate 124,355,461, forward strand.
AGCTCCCGGGGGGGCGATCCCTTTCATCCCCATCTCATCCAACACCCGCCGGCGTCACGGCATCGCCTCCCCCCAGCTCCCGGGGGGGCGATCCCTTTCATCCCCATCTCATCCAACACCCGCCGGCGTCACGGCATCGCCTCCCCCCAGCTCCCGGGGGGGCGATCCCTTTCATCCCCATCTCATCCAACACCCGCCGGCGTCACGGCATCGCCTCCCCCCTTCCCCGTAGCGCAGCCTTGGTTTCACAGAGCCCCGTAGGGACGCGCCGGGCAGCGAAGACGCACCAAACCTCTTAATTTGGAGGAAAAGAGCCGCGCTGGACCTCGCTCACCCCGCAACGGCCACGCCGCAACGGCCACGCCGCGGCTCCCCCTTCGCCCAGGGGATGCCGAGCTGGGGGTGTTTCATTTGGGGGTTGTTTTTTTCACCCCTAAACTTCCAATTTTTTTATTTTTTTATTTTTTTTTAACCCTGACGAGCAACGTTACGAACCTCGCAGAGCCGAATGAGTTGCAGCGGTTTTCTTTTTATAGGACAAGAAGACAGAAGAGTTCTTCTCTGGGGTGGCTCCAGACTAGAGGAAGTCTCTAGTGAGTTTCCACTTCACGTAGTACCCAGCTCCGCCGCCGCCGGCCCCTGCCCCGGCCCCGCTAAATCCCCTCTTGTCTTTTGTGTCCCAGCAGGTACAACAGGTTCAGGTCTTTGCCGACGTACAGTGTACAGTGAATCTGGTAGGAGATCCTTACCTCAACCCGCCGGCTCCCCTGGGCACCCCGAAAAACGCCGCCGGGCCGCCGCCGCCGCCGGGCCAGCAGAAGAGCCTTCTTCAGCAGCTACTGACTGAATAATCAATCGCCTGGCGAGGAATGTGAAATTTAAATAAGAAGACGTACAGAGATATATAAATATATATATATTATATATTTTTCTGAGATTTTTGATATCTCAACCCGCAGCCATTCTTCAGCTCGTAGTGTTTGGAGCAAAAACGGGGGGGAGGGAGGAGTGTTTTATTGGGGGGTGGGGTTTTCCCCTCTTTCCCCCCCCCCCCCTTTTTATTCCCCTTTTTTTTTCCCCTCTTTTTATTCCTTTTTCCCTTTTTTATTCCCTTTTTCTCCCTTTTAATTCCCCCTTTTTCCCCCCCTTTTAATTCTCCTTTTTTTCCCGTTTATTCCCCTTTTTTACTCCCCTTTTTATTTTCTCCCTTTTCATTCCCCTTTTTTTTCTCCCTTTTCTTCTCCCTTTTCATTCCCCTTTTTTTCCTGTTTATTTCCCTTTTTATTTTCACCCTTTTCATTCCCCTTTTCCCCCCACTTTTCATTCCCCATTTTTCCCCCCTTTTCATTCCCCTTTTTATTTTCACCTTGTTTATTCCCTTTTTTTCCCTTTTAATTCCCCTTTTCCCCCCCCCCCTTTTTTATCTCCCTCCCTTTTCCCACCCCCCATTTTTTCTTTCCTTCCTCCCCGTTTTTTCCTTTTACCCTTTTCTCTTCCCCTCCCGGTTTTTCTTTTTGTGGGTTTTTTCCCCAGAGCGTTGGATAGCGGCGAAGCGACGAGGCGGGACAGTCGGTTTCTCGAGCCAAAATTACAGATGATTCTTATTTTTGTAATCATTTTGCTGGCTTCTTAATCCGGAGGAAGGTTTCTCGGGGAAGGGGGGGGGGCGGGTGGGGGGCGAGAAGGCAGCTGGAGGACTGCGGCGGCGGCAGGAGGAGGAAGAGGAAGAGCAATCTCAGTTTCAGCTGGATCTGTCACTGATCACGTCTCGGCGCGGGGCACGGAAGGGGATCGGCGCTGGACTTCTGCGGGGAAAAGGCGTTTGGGTTTTTTCTTTTGGGGTTTAATCCACGCTTCAACAAACCCCCCCCCCCCCCCCGCCCTCCCCTCCGCCCCAGCCCGCTTGTGCGTACAATCAGCTTTTTCTAGCGATCGTGAGTTTGTCGGTTTTAAAGAAAAAAGAAAAAAAAAAAAAAAAAACCCCACCCAACCCCAAACTAAGAGTATTTTGACCCACCATTTGGTTTTTTTTCCATGTTTTATGCTGGTTTCAGGCCTCCGAGCGAAGCGGGGGAGGGGTGGGGGGTGGGGTACGATGTGTATATTAAAAGAGGAGGAGAAAAAAAAAAAAAAGGATTAAAAAAAAAAACAGTTTGGGGAAAAAAACTGCAATAATTTTTAGGGGGCAGGATGGGGGGAGGGGTCTGTCAATTCTTGTAGATAAAATTTTTCTGATGAAATATTAAATAAAATTAAGCAGTCGGTTCTTTCTGCTTCGATTGTGTTTAACAGCTGAGGTAGCGTAAACTATTTAAAATAATAATAATAAAAAGAATAATAATAATTGAATTCTCTGTCGGGAGAGAGCTGGTTTTTTTCCCCCTCCCCTCGAGCCTGTAAATAGCTCTGAGCTCTGTACAAACTCGTCTTCTTCTCTTTTAGTGGGGCGGGGGGGTCACTTTTAATGTTCACTGCTGACTTTTCTTGGGGGGAGGGGGGCAGCTACGGGGGTTATTTCTATTTTTCCCCCCTTTCCAAAAAATCATGCTGGTGTGTGGCAAAAACGTGTAGCTTTGTTGGTTGACATCTGCCCAGAGCTGACATAAAAACCAAAAAAAAAAACCCCAAGAAAACCAAAAAAACCCAAAAGGAAAACAGAACCCGAGTCGCCAGCTAACCTTGGGTCGTTTCTGTGCCGCCGGGGGTAGCCGCGGGGGTCACCGGGATGCCCCCCCGTCACCGCGCCGAGGAGCTGGGAACGAGTCGTTGGGGCAAACGCAGCGGTTGAAATCCCGAAGCGCTGCGGAGAAAAGAGAGAGAGCGCGTGGTGCGGGGTTATTCGCCGCCGGAGCGCGGGGTGGCGGGGGTCGGATGCCGCAGCTCTGCGCCCCCATGGTGATGGGGGGGGTGGTTATTGAAGCCGGGGGTCCGGCAGGATGCAAAACCGGCTCAGGGGCAGCTCCAAACCCTTGGCCTGCGGTGTTGGCCTGGGATGGATCCTGCCCTGTCCCAGCCAGAGTCACCCCCCCGCGGCAGGGTTTCGTGGCGAGCGCTCCCTGACACCGCGGTGGGGGGGCTGCTGGCGTGGGGTTTGCCGGCGGGCGTTAACGCCGGGGTGGTAAAGCCGCTTGGGTTGGCTGCGGCGGAGAGCAGCGGCACACGGCTCTGCCTCCAGCCTGGATTCAAGGCCACGGAGGGCTCTGGCTCACCGTCAGCTCTGGAAAAGGGGGAACTGGAAGGGGGAGGGGGGGCAGAGGGGTGACAGTGGCATTATCAGCACAACCTGGATTGGGAGAGGCGTGGCACACGCGCTTCCAGCTGACAACGCGGGTTTTTTTGGAACTAAGCGGCTCGTTTCACACGTTTTCGCCGTAGCCGAGGCGCGCAGCGAGGCCCGGCTCGCCGGCCGATGCTGCCGTCTGCCGTTGGCGCGGCTCCCCGCAGGGTTTCATCGGGAATAAAGTCACTCACAAACCGGCCTCGCTGGCGCGGGAGGGAAAAGCGACGCGGGGCGGCTCGTGGAGGCGGGAGAGGCACCGGGAGCACGGCTGCGCCGGCAGCGGAACCACCCCGAGCTGCTGGACGGCCAGGCCTGCGGCCAGGCCCCGCTCGAGGAGCTCGGGCACGGGGAAAGCAGCCGTCAGGACAGACAGACAGATGGACAGGGACACCCAAAGGGAAAAGTCACCCCTAAAAAGCAGCACAGACCTTTCCAAGTCGGCCTGCGCCGGCCGGGGCGGGGGGGGAGCGACCTGCAAGCTCACTGCGTGTAGACAGCAGGGTAATACAACACACAGTCACGCTGTGCATGGAGTAACGTTTAATCCTCCCCACCAAGGAGCCGTTGCGCACTGTAACACAAGGAGAAGGCTACCTGCTGCCAAGCACGGCACTCCCGAGGCACAGGGGCTTTCCTCCCGGTGCCGGCCCGGGGCCAAGCTCGGCCCTGACCCAGGAGGGGAGCTGCCTCGCTGCCCCGCGCCGGCTCACGGTCACTTCAGCAACTTAAATTTCTTCAGGTGCTGGTGCACTTGGTCCTTCGGGTAGGGCCGGAGCGCCAGGCAGGTGGCCACGTTCTCAGGCTGCTCAGTCCACACTTGGTGGTCGATGCTGTGCTGCTTCAGGGTCTCGGCCAGCGCCGTCAGGGCGGCTTCATCCGGAGCCTGGGGAGAGACCGAGCCTGCTGTGAGGGCTGGGAGGGGAGAGGCAAAGCGAGGCAGCGTGCCCTGCCTGGGGGAAGGTAACGGGCGCAGCAGCCGGGCCGGGCCGTGGCCAGCCGCGGGGGCAACCCCGGTACTTCCTCTCTTACCCGCAATACATTTTGTTCCTGCAGGCCCTGGCTGCACCGGGCAAGCGCGGGGGGCAGGAGCTGGGGATTGTGAGCCGCCGCGGGCCGTAACCCTTCAAAAACGCGGGTTTTTCCTGCCGCGGCCCAGGGCGGTCACGGGGGCTCACGGAGGCCTCACCAAGGCCCTCAGGGAGTTCAGGGCTCGGTTCGCTCCCCGGGTGAGGCGAGCGGGAGGGGCGCCTGGGAGGGCGAGGGCAGGCCGACCCCACCCCACCAGGGTCAGGCTGGGACCGGGAGGGTCCCCACAGCCCCGCCGCCCCCCCACGGCGGCCCCTCACCGCCCCCTCAGGCCTCTGCCGGGCCCGCCCCAAAATGGCCGCCACCCCCCCGACCAGACGCGACGCTCCCGGCGTGCCCCGCGGCTCCCGGCGTGCCCCGCGGCACCTCCAGCACGACGGTACGCATGGCGCCGCCCATCTCCAGGTAGGCGCTGGTGTCCGGGTGCCGGCGGTGCACGTACGTGGCTGCCAGGGCGGCGTGACAGCCCTGCGCCACCACCGCGCCCAGCGGCCACGACCGCGGCGGCCGGATCAGGTCTCCCCGCAGCACCACGTACTGCACCAGCACCGCTGCAGCTTCTCCGGGCGCCGCCATGCCGCCGTAAGTCTTCGCACAGCCTGCCGGGAAACGCACGCCGGGATCAGGGAGGTAGCGCTGCCGCCGCCATCTTGTTGTACGTCAAATGGCTTCGGGGTGACGTATTTCCGGCGGCTCTGAGGCGCGCACTTTGAGCGCCGGTTGTTGCGGTGAGTGCGGGAGCCGTTGGGGAACGGGGACCCGACCGCCGCCCCCTCAGCCCCCCACCGCCCCCTCAGCCCCCTGGAGCGACGGTCCCCGGCTGCCCGACCCCTCCCGTTCTCCCTGTCCCCCCCACCCGTCCCTGTGGACCCCCGGGTGCCTTCCCTCCCCTACCCCCCGGCCGTGGGGGGCCTCCGGGCTGGCCCTCCCGGCGGGTTTCCCTGTGGGGCTGATGTAAAACGGGGCTGTTCACGTGTCCCTTCAGCCCTCGGGACCGTTCCAGCGGGGTGCCGGCGCTGCCTGCGGTCCTGTCGCAGCACCAGGAGGAAGAGGAAGGGCCCCGGAGGAAGGGCTCTCGCTGCCCGCGTGTCGCCGCTTCCCAAGGGACGGAGCCTGGCCAGAGCGAGCTGACGCCTGCCGTCCCGCCTGCAGGAGAGTGGCGAGGGAAGATGGAAAAGGGGAAAGAGCCTTCACTGGACGGTGAGCTGTCTGGGGTGCGCGGCATGCGTTCTGTCCACGGACAAAGCACGGAATCACGGGATGGTTTGGGTTGAAGGGACATTAAAGTCCCCCCAGCCCCACTCCCTGCCATGGGCAGGGACACCTTCCATAGACCAGGTTGCTCCAAGCCTCGTCCAGGCTGGCCTTGGACACTTCCAGGTGATGCCGTAAAGGAAAGGATTCAACTTAAGAACCAGGGTTGTTCAGCGGGTATTCCTCATTGCGGCGCTGGGCACGCTGGGGATCGCTCCACCAAAAGCGTGCGTCTGCCCTCACGTTCGCAACGGTTTTATTCCCTTTTCATACATGTGTATTCGTTTATTTCCCAGAAAGGGAGGAAACATTAGAATTTTTCCTGAAACTCATTTGCCTACGTCCCCTCCTCCCAGCTCATGCGTGGGGCTTCCTGGTGGGGGTCTTTTGGGGTCTTTTGGTGAAGGCTCCGAGTGTTCTTCACAAACAATCCTCCGACCTTTTCTTCTCCTTGGCTCTTGCCTAAATAAAATCCAGCTTGGGCCAGTCCCTTTTGCCTGCCCTGCAGCTCAGCTTATCTTGGTGGTTTAGGGGACATTCCTCGTGTGCCAAGTTCCTCCTAGATTTAAACAACAGGTTGGCTACTTACAACTGGGAGTTTAGGCTAAAGAGCAGTAAGATATGTGAGTTTAGGCTAAAGAGCAGTAATCTTTTATATCAGTCATTCTCCCTTTTTTATTTCCCTTTCAAGTCCTTTTGCAACATCCCATAACCTCGGTACCGGTTAATGGACAGTCTTGCCCACACATGGATCGTCAGTCTAACGATTACACTTTTAAGACATCCTAAAAGACAACAAACTAGGATAATTATAAGCAAAATTACAATCACGTTTTTGCAAAAGCGATGCGAGCCATCTGGAGAGGGAGCATCCAAGTTTTTGTAAGTGTATTGAGCCAATTGTGTTCAAGGGATTCTCTGATTCCCCTGGTTTGTTGAGCTACTTCTTTATTTCTTTGACTGTTTAGATCTGCCGTGACATTCGGAATGTGGCTGCAACACGTGTCATTTTGTACATCTGAATATCCCTATGCTCCTTTTAAAAGGGTAAAATCCTTTAAAACACCTTTAAAAGGGTGTTCTTTTAAAAGGGTAAAATCGAATGCTAACCGATTTTGCAGCGTCATCCGGGAAACTGCTTGTAACAGATAGTTTACATCCTCAAACCCTTTCCGCGCAGCGTTTCCTCAACTTTCTACTTGAAATATTAAATTGATAACTTCTGTTTTATCCTCGAAAGCGGAGTATCCCGGGGCAAAGATGCCTTCAATTACCCATCTGACTTTCCTGGCGGCAGTAGGGCCCTGCAGCTCCCTGGCCTCTCGCCTCTTTCTGCCTGAGCTTAACCAGGGTTGGGGCAGTAGTGGCTCTTGTTTCTGCAGTGGGCGTAAGGTTAACGTACCTAACGTCCGTTGCAGTGTTGGTTTTTGAAGTGGGGCACGAGTATACCACCCTCCAGCAGAATTTAACCGTGCCGTTGCTCCCAAGCTCTCGACTACGTCACGGGAACAGTCGAGGCTGGGCCATGTATCATTATTTGTTAACCACCTCCAAGCGTCCTGTAATTGCATAGTGAGTTTTCTACATATACATCCCCGCCTTAAAACTTTGCCACAGGGTATATTCTTTGAATCTCATCATCATCAGATGAACAATTATATACTTTTGTACAATTCCACTTTGGGTTTCTCCTTTCGGCTTTTCTCATTCTATCAATGTTCCCGTATAAAATTTTGGTCCGATTGGTATCATTGGATTCTCCCTTCTGTCCGGTTGGTTCTATACATGAACTATTTTACAGGATCTGTTTTACCTCCTCCCCATATTCCCATTTTCCCGGTTGGGGTTCTTCCCATGGATGTTTGATAGCCCCGTGGGCTAAGAGGTTTGGTTACGTTGCATCCATGAAGGCCAACCCATTGGTCACCTTGTAGTTAAGGGAATAATTCCCTTCTGGGTCGGTGCACTTCAGAGAGGTAATATTTTGCGAGTTTTCCCACATCTGTTCCCATATCCCATTCCCATATTCCATATCTGTGAGGTTGGTTGTTAATCCTCCCCAAGGCACAGGGTTTTCTGCTGGCTGTGGAAAAGGTAAACAACCAGTAACAGAGGAAAGATTGTGCTAATTACCAAAACCTTGTAATAATTTTAACACTAGGTTGTTTTTAAGTCCAGCAATTAAAATCAAAATAATCCTTGTCGCTTCCGTCGCAGCCTCGTAGGACCCTCTTGGGTTACTGTCCGTGGCGGTGGCGCCTTGTTGACGCGTGAATAGTGAATCCAAGCTGGTCGTTCCTTTATCTCGACAGCAGTGAAGGTGGTTAATAAGGTTGATAAGGTCCATTCCACTTCTCTTCCAGCGGGTCTGCTGAAAAACTCTTCCCAAATATCCGATCTCCTGGATTAGAAGGATGAACGGGGTGGTCTAGTCCCTTTGCTCTCGTTCCCGTAACAGTTGTATTGATTTGCTGTAATTGTTTACCAGCATAATCAAATACTGGTTTAGAGGGGCATTTCCTACCTGACTCAAATCTCCTTCACCATCCCGAACCTGGTAGGTTCTGCCACATAAAATTGCCAAGGGATTTAAGTTTTCTTTGCTTCGTGGTTTAGTTCGAATGCGAAGCAAAGCTTGATGCCAGTATAAATTGGTTTCCTGACGAATCTTGACAACTTCTTGTTTGACCATGTGGTTCGTTTTCTCTACTTGTCCCCTTGCTTGAGGCCCATTAGGGGTACACAATTGCCACTCAGTGTTCAGAAATGTACTAATCTGTTGCACTCTCTCAGCAGTGGAGTCCCTCTATCTGATGATGTATCCGCTGGAACTCCAAATCGAGGAATAATCTCATTCAATAACATTTTAACTACTTCTCTAGCTTTGTTGGTCCTGCAAGGAAAGGCTGCTGGCCACCCCGGAAAGGCGTCAGTAAGCACCAGTAGATATCGGTACCCCCCTTTTCTAGGGAGTTCTGAAAAATCTCTTAGCCACAATTCTCCCGGTGCCTGTCCCGTACTGGTAGTTCCTAGCTGAGGCCTTGTTCCAGTATTCGGGTTGTTTCTTAAACAGGTTTCACGTTGTCTACTCACCTGTCTAATAGTGGAATATAAGTTTGCTCCCACCCAATTTCGACTCAGGTACTGATAAAGGGCATCTGGTCCCCGGTGCGTGGTGTTGTAACGGAGGAGCGCAAATCGCCACCTCACAAAGGAGGGTACGGCGAACCTCTTATCTTTTATCTGTGCTATTCCCGAGGGTAATACCTTTCCTCCTAATTTTGGAATTAATTCTCTGTCTTCCCTAGAGTAGTTAATGTTTTTTTTTTCTTCCCTAATGACCATATTTTCATTTTCCGGAATCAGAGCCGCCGTGGTGAATTTAGGATCTTTTTCTGCCGCTTTTTTGGCCTCATAATCAGCCATTCTGTTTCCTGTTTCTGGATCAGTGTCACCCCTTGAGTGCCCTTTACAATGCACGATGGCAACCTTCGATGGCAGTTGTACGGCTTCCAATCGTCGCAAGATCTCGGGTGCGTTTTTAATCTGTTTTCCTTACGTAGTCAAAAGTCCACGTTCTTTCCATATTGCTCCATGTGCGTGTACTACTCCAAAAGCATATTTTGAATCTGTCCAAATGTTTATTCTTTTTCCTGCTGCCGATTCTAGGGCTCCCGTTGAAGCTGTAATCTCAGCGCTCTGAGCTGATGTTCCTGTCGGTAGAGGGCGCGACTCGATTACCTTATCCCTGGTAGTTACCGCATACCCAGCTTTGCGAATTCCTTGCGGGACGAAACTGCTCCCATCTACGTACCGAGACTCTTGTGCATCTTCAAGAGGGTTCTCTTTCAAGTCCGATCAGCTTGCCTATACGGCTTCTGTAGTTTCGACACAGTCGTGTACAAGCGGCTCCCCTGTTTGGCCACTAAGAGAAGAAGCTGGGCTCACAGCATTAGTCACCTCAATTGCGAGGTCGTCTGACTCAGTTAATATAGCCTGATATTTTAGAAATCTGGGTGGTGACAATCAGTGATTACCTTTCTGCTCCAATACCGCCGAGACCGTGTGCGAAACAAGAACGGTGATCTTTTGTCCCGAGGCAAACTTTTGGGCTTCTCGTACATTCAGCATTACAGCAGCAACCGCCCGCAGGCACCCAGGGAAACTCTACTGGTTTCGTCCGGTTGTTTTGAGAAATAGGCCACGGCTCTTTTATAAGGTCCTAGTCTTTGTGCCAAGACCCCCAGAGCCACTCCTTGCCTTTCCTGGGAGAAGAGCCAGAAAGGTTTGGTTATGTCTGGAAGCCCTAAAGCGGGGGCTCGCGTCAGCTCCGACTTCAGTGCTTCCAAGGCCGCCTTCGCCTCGGTTATCCATATCAGTTGTCCAGAGTTATTTTTCAATAGTTCATACAGGGGGTTGACCATTATTCCATAATTATAAATCCAAAGTCTACACCAACCTGTCATTCCAAGGAAGGTTCTCAATTCTTTCGCCGGCTGGGGAAGGGGTGTTTTACAACTCGCCTCTTGTCATCCAGTTCCCAGCTCTCGCTGCCCGCCGGGTAACTCGTATCCTAGGTTACTTGTCGTCCTACTGCTTGGACTTTCTGTGGGGAAACTCGATGTCCATTGAGTCCCAAAAAATTCAACCGGCTCACAGCCCAATGAACGCGCTCCTCCTTCACTTTGGTTGCTATCGGTAGGTCATCCACGTATTGTAACGAAGTCCCGTCTCCCTCTGGACGTTCCCACGTTTCAAGTTCTCGGGCTAGTTGATTTCCAAAGGTAGTAGGGCTATTTTTAAATCTTTGGGGTAACGCTGTCCAGGTTAACAGAGCTCTCTGTCCCGTAGTGGGATTTTCCCACTCAAAAGCCAACAGCTTCTGACTCTCTGAGGCCAAAGGCGGACAGAAAAAGGCATCTTTGAGGTCTGTTACTGTGAAACATTCCTGTTCCCCCTTTAGCTTGGCTAGTAAGGTGTATGGGTTGGCTACCGCCGGGCGCAGGTCCTTCACAATACGGTTAATTGCTCGCAAATCCTGAACTAATCTGCATGTCCCGTCAGGCTTTTTCACTGGGAGGATGTGGGGGTGTTATATTCCCGCTCACATTCGACTAATAATCCCTGCTGCAGAAAATTAATTGGTCCTTCTATTCCTTTCCTATCTTCTAGCCTCAGGGGGTGTTGTCGCTGCCTCACTGGGCTAACTCCTTCCTTCACTTCTACCACTACTGGCTTAGCATTTTTCCCTCTTCCTGGCGTCCCTGCTGCCCACACTCCAGGGTACACTTGATTCACAATTTCTGTCCACTCGGAGGTATTATTTTCCGCTTGAGTTGGTTCTAGAATCGATAAGCTCAAAACTTTTATTAATTGCTCATCATTCACCCTGAGCTCCACTTTTCCCTGCCTAAACTCTATTTTGGCCTCCAATTGTTCCAATAGGTCTCTCCCCAGGAGTGACTTCGGAGAATTGGGCAAATAGAGGAAGTGATGCCATCCAAATTGCTTCCCTCTCTGGAACTTGAGTGGTTTTATAAAAATATGACCTTCTCTGACCAGTAGCTCCTACAACATTTATAAAATTTACACTCACAGGTACTAATTCCTGATTTAAGACAGAAAACGACGTTCCAATGTCTATGAGAAATTCCACCTCTTTTTCCTGCTTCCCTAGTTTTCAGGTAACCAGTGGATCCGCTCGGGTAGACGCGCCAAGTCCCCATCGGTCCGTTTCTACGGCAGCGGCCACTGCATGTGGTCTCCCCTGCAGTTTGGGACATGCATTCTTCCAGTGTCCGTCTTCTTTGCAATATGCACGCTGATTCTCTCCCAGAACAGTCCTAGGCCCTTCTCTTCCTCCCCCACATCCTCTTCCCCAGCCCTAAATCCCCCTCTATCTCCCCCTCCCCTCTGTTCTAGAGCCGCTGGAGTCGCAGTGGCTTTGACAACTTCCCTCTTTCTGCCTCCTCGCGGTTTCTGAAAATCCACGAAGCTTCTTCAAGCAACATAGAAAAGTCCCAGATATCAGGTTCTTTGAGTTTCTGAAGTTCCCTTCTAATATCCGTGGCAGACTGCCTAAGAAACAGCGTGACTAGCTGTTGCTGCCCCATTTCCGAGGCTGGATCCCTGCTAGTGAATTTTCTCATAGCGTTCCACAATTTGTCCAAAAGTTCAGTAGGGGTCTCCCTCGGTCCTTGCTTAATAGCGTACAAGGCAGAATAGTTTATAGCTCGCGGGACAGCGTTCCCCAGCCCTAATTTTACCCGTTCTCGGTATCTCCTCAACCTCCCGTAATCATTTGGGCTCTTCGGATCCCAATACGGATCGTTCAGGGGAACGTGATAACCCACATTCCCCTGAAGCGTTCCCCCAATAATTTGAGCCCGAACATGAGTTCGAGCAGTCTTCAAAACCAGTTGTTTTTCTGTCTCAGTCATTTCTCCCAACATTAAATCTACGTCAGCCCAGTCAGGATCATGATTTTTCACCATCAGCTCAAATCGCTTTGCTCCCCGAGTTGGATCTTCCCGATAACCCTTCGCTACTTCTTTCCAAGCATCTAAATCAGCCATAGAAAAGGGAATCTTTACTTTAGCTGGGCCACCCGGCCCCGTTACCTCCCGCGACGGGGCTAAAAGCTGCGGTCCGCTGCGAGCGTGGCTCCTTGTTCTGCCAGCCACCGGAGAGGAGGCTGCTGCCCCTCGCTCATCTTCCCTTCTTCGGAAGCTGGGGGTGAGGGAAAGGGGTCCTGAGGCTCTGGTTGGGGCTGAGGGGAGTAGGGAGGAGAATGCTGCGGCGGTGGCAATAGGAAAGGATAGCTCAAATGCTCGGGAGGTACAGGAGGCTCATCACCAGGCTTCCGAGGAGCAGCGATCCTTAAACACCTTTGCCCGATACCGCACGCAGAGCAACATCTCCCAACCCTCGGTCGGTTCTGATCTTTTTCTGGTGCTAAAACTAAAGGGTCCTGAGGCGGGGTATTAATCCCGCGTTCCTGCTGCCACTCAGGGTGATTTCGCAAGGGGAAAACCATAGCGGCGTACGTTGCTTCATCCCATTTTCCTTCCCTTCTCAAAACCAGCATTAATTGTAATATCGTGTTATAATTCAGCGTTCTGTTGAGAGGCCGCTTTTCTGCATCATCCAATGTATGCAAAGGCCACCACTGGTTACAACACTTAATCAAAGTTTTCTTATTTACATTTCCTCCGGGTGGACCCCCTATATCGTTCCAGTGTGCTAATATACATCCCAGCCGGCTCTTCAAAACGCCCCCGCTATGTTGTCCGCCTGTTTTAACAAAAGTCTTTCGCTTCCTTCGTCTCCGGCCGATCCCCTCGCGGGGAGGCGGAACCGGGGATGGGAACTCCACGCTCTCTTCGCAGCTTAGCTGCGCCTCACGCAACTTTCGCTCTTCTATTTCACCAAATTCTAAAAACGCAACACGAGAATCGTTGCTGTAACAACCGATTGCCGTTTCGTAGAGCCCCAAATCCAATCTCCAGTTACCCAAGTGTGCTCCTGGGTACAAATAACCTGGCATACGGTGCCCTGCGTAGGCCGTCTCCTACGTCTGACGGGTACCTCCCAAACGGCTAGCCTTACAAACCAAATATATCAAAGAAAGAATACCTTTTGTCTCCAGGGGTCCTCGTCCGCTCCTGCAGCGAGCCGTCCCTCCAGGAAAAACCCCGGGGCCGCCCTAGGGAGTCCCATTCCCAGCAGATCCTGCAGCTGAACAGAGAGGTCCCATCTGGGGTGCCGGAGTGACGCCGTAAAGGAAAGGATTCAACTTAAGAACCAGGGTTGTTCAGCGGGTATTCCTCATTGCGGCGCTGGGCACGCTGGGGATCGCTCCACCAAAAGCGTGCGTCTGCCCTCACGTTCGCAACGGTTTTATTCCCTTTTCATACATGTGTATTCGTTTATTTCCCAGAAAGGGAGGAAACATTAGAATTTTTCCTGAAACTCATTTGCCTACGTCCCCTCCTCCCAGCTCATGCGTGGGGCTTCCTGGTGGGGGTCTTTTGGGGTCTTTTGGTGAAGGCTCCGAGTGTTCTTCACAAACAATCCTCCGACCTTTTCTTCTCCTTGGCTCTTGCCTAAATAAAATCCAGCTTGGGCCAGTCCCTTTTGCCTGCCCTGCAGCTCAGCTTATCTTGGTGGTTTAGGGGACATTCCTGGTGTGCCAAGTTCCTCCTAGATTTAAACAACAGGTTGGCTACTTAGAACTGGGAGTTTAGGCTAAAGAGCAGTAAGATATGTGAGTTTAGGCTAAAGAGCAGTAATCTTTTATATCAGTCATTCTCCCTTTTTTATTTCCCTTTCAAGTCCTTTTGCAACATCCCATAACCTCGGTACCGGTTAATGGACAGTCTTGCCCACACATGGATCGTCAGTCTAACGATTACACTTTTAAGACATCCTAAAAGACAACAAACTAGGATAATTATAAGCAAAATTACAATCACGTTTTTGCAAAAGCGGTGCGAGCCATCCGGAGAGGGAGCATCCAAGTTTTTGTAAGTGTATTGAGCCAATTGTGTTCAAGGGATTCTCTGATTCCCCTGGTTTGTTGAGCTACTTCTTTATTTCTTTGACTGTTTAGATCTGCCGTGACATTCGGGATGTGGCTGCAACACGTGTCATTTTGTACATCTGAATATCCCTATGCTCCTTTTAAAAGGGTAAAATCCTTTAAAACACCTTTAAAAGGGTGTTCTTTTAAAAGGGTAAAATCGAATGCTAACCGATTTTGCAGCGTCATCCGGGAAACTGCTTGTAACAGATAGTTTACATCCTCAAACCCTTTCCACGCAGCGTTTCCTCAACTTTCTACTTGAAATATTAAATTGATAACTTCTGTTTTATCCTCGAAAGCGGAGTATCCCGGGGCAAAGATGCCTTCAATTACCCATCTGACTTTCCTGGCGGCAGTAGGGCCCTGCAGCTCCCTGGCCTCTCGCCTCTTTCTGCCTGAGCTTAACCAGGGTTGGGGCAGTAGTGGCTCTTGTTTCTGCAGTGGGCGTAAGGTTAACATACCTAACGTCCGTTGCAGTGTTGGTTTTTGAAGTGGGGCACGAGTATACCACTCTCCAGCAGAATTTAACCGTGCCGTTGCTCCCAAGCTCTCGACTACATCACGGGAACAGTCGAGGCTGGGCCATGTATCATTATTTGTTAACCACCTCCAAGCGTCCTGTAATTGCATAGTGAGTTTTCTACATATACATCCCCGCCTTAAAACTTTACCACAGGGTGTATTCTTTGAATCTCATCATCATCAGATGAACAATTACATACTTCTGTACAATTCCACTTTGGGTTTCTCCTTTCGGCTTTTCTCATTCTATCAATGTTCCCGTATAAAATTTTGGTCCGATTGGTATCATTGGATTCTCCCTTCTGTCCGGTCGGTTCTATACATGAACTATTTTACATGATCTGTTTTACCTCCTCCCCATATTCCCATTTTCCCGGTTGGGGTTCTTCCCATGGATGTTTGATAGCCCCGTGGGCTAAGAGGTTTGGTTACGTTGCATCCATGAAGGCCAACCCATTGGTCACCTTGTAGTTAAGGGAATAATTCCCTTCTGGGTCGGTGCACTTCAGAGAGGTAATATTTTGCGATTTTTCCCACATCTGTTCCCATATCCCATTCCCATATTCCATATCTGTGAGGTTGGTTGTTAATCCTCCCCAAGGCACAGGGTTTTCTGCTGGCTGTGGAAAAGGTAAACAACCAGTAACAGAGGAAAGATTGTGCTAATTACCAAAACCTTGTAATAATTTTAACACTAGGTTGTTTTTAAGTCCAGCAATTAAAATCAAAATAATCCTTGTCGCTTCCGTCGCAGCCTCGTAGGACCCTCTTGGGTTACTGTCCGTGGCGGTGGCGCCTTGTTGACGCGTGAATAGTGAATCCAAGCTGGTCGTTCCTTTATCTCGACAGCAGTGAAGGTGGTTAATAAGGTTGATAAGGTCCATTCCACTTCTCTTCCAGCGGGTCTGCTGAAAAACTCTTCCCAAATATCCGATCTCCTGGATTAGAAGGATGAACAGGGTGGTCTAGTCCCTTTGCTCTCGTTCCCGTAACAGTTGTATTGATTTGCTGTAATTGTTTACCAGCATAATCAAATACTGGTTTAGAGGGGCATTTCCTACCTGACTCAAATCTCCTTCACCATCCCGAACCCGGTAGGTTCTGCCACATAAAATTGCCAAGGGATTTAAGTTTTCTTTGCTTCGTGGTTTAGTTCGAATGCGAAGCAAAGCTTGATGCCAGTATAAATTGGTTTCCTGACGAATCTTGACAACTTCTTGTTTGACCATGTGGTTCATTTTCTCTACTTGTCCCCTTGCTTGAGGCCCATTAGGGGTACATAATTGCCACTCAGTGTTCAGAAATGTACTAATCTGTTGCACTCTCTCAGCAGTGGAGTCCCTCTATCTGATGATGTATCCGCTGGAACTCCAAATCGAGGAATAATCTCATTCAATAACATTTTAACTACTTCTCTAGCTTTGTTGGTCCTGCAAGGAAAGGCTGCTGGCCACCCCGGAAAGGCGTCAGTAAGCACCAGTAGATATCGGTACCCCCCTTTTCTAGGGAGTTCTGAAAAATCTCTTTGCCACAATTCTCCCGGTGCCTGTCCTGTACTGGTAGTTCCTAGCTGAGGCCTTGTTCCAGTATTCGGGTTGTTTCTTAAACAGGTTTCACGTTGTCTACTCGCCTGTCTAATAGTGGAATATAAGTTCGCTCCCACCCAATTTCGACTCAGGTACTGATAAAGGGCATCTGGTCCCCGGTGCGTGGTGTTGTAACGGAGGAGCGCAAATCGCCACCTCACAAAGGAGGGTACGGCGAACCTCTTATCTTTTATCTGTGCTATTCCCGAGGGTAATACCTTTCCTCCTAATTTTGGAATTAATTCTCTGTCTTCCCTAGAGTAGTTAATGGTTTTTTTTTCTTCCCTAATGACCATATTTTCATTTTCCGGAATCAGAGCCGCCGTGGTGAATTTAGGATCTTTTTCTGCCGCTTTTTTGGCCTCATAATCAGCCATTCTGTTTCCTGTTTCTGGATCAGTGTCACCCCTTGAGCGCCCTTTACAATGCACGATGGCAACCTTCGATGGCAGTTGTACGGCTTCCAATCGTCGCAAGATCTCGGGTGCGTTTTTAATCTGTTTTCCTTGCGTAGTCAAAAGTCCACGTTCTTTCCATATTGCTCCACGTGCGTGTACTACTCCAAAAGCATATTTTGAATCTGTCCAAATGTTTATTCTTTTTCCTGCTGCCGATTCTAGGGCTCCCGTTGAAGCTGTAATCTCAGCGCTCTGAGCTGATGTTCCTGTCGGTAGAGGGCGCGACTCGATTACCTTATCCCTGGTAGTTACCGCATACCCAGCTTTGCGAATTCCTTGCGGGACGAAACTGCTCCCATCTACGTACCGAGACTCTTGTGCATCTTCAAGAGGGTTCTCTTTCAAGTCCGATCAGCTTGCCTATACGGCTTCTGTAGTTTCGACACAGTCGTGTACAAGCGGCTCCCCTGTTTGGCCACTAAGAGAAGAAGCTGGGCTCACAGCGTTAGTCACCTCAATTGCGAGGTCGTCTGACTCAGTTAATATAGCCTGATATTTTAGAAATCTGGGTGGTGACAATCAGTGATTACCTTTCTGCTCCAATACCGCCGAGACCGTGTGCGAAACAAGAACGGTGATCTTTTGTCCCGAGGCAAACTTTTGGGCTTCTCGTACATTCAGCATTACAGCAGCAACCGCCCGCAGGCACCCAGGGAAACTCTACTGGTTTCGTCCGGTTGTTTTGAGAAATAGGCCACGGCTCTTTTATAAGGTCCTAGTCTTTGTGCCAAGACCCCCAGAGCCACTCCTTGCCTTTCCTGGGAGAAGAGCCAGAAAGGTTTGGTTATGTCTGGAAGCCCTAAAGCGGGGGCTCGCGTCAGCTCTGACTTCAGTGCTTCCAAGGCCGCCTTCGCCTCGGTTATCCGTATCAGTTGTCCAGAGTTATTTTTCAATAGTTCATACAGGGGGCTGACCATTATTCCATAATTATAAATCCAAAGTCTACACCAACCTGTCATTCCAAGGAAGGTTCTCAATTCTTTCGCCGGCTGGGGAAGGGGTGTTTTACAACTCGCCTCTTGTCGTCCAGTTCCCAGCTCTCGCTGCCCGCCGGGTAACTCGTATCCTAGGTTACTTGTCGTCCTACCGCTTGGACTTTCTGTGGGGAAACTCGATGTCCATTGAGTCCCAAAAAATTCAACCAGCTCACAGCCCAACGAACACGCTCCTCCTTCACTTTGGTTGCTATCGGTAGGTCATCCACGTATTGTAACGAAGTCCCGTCTCCCTCTGGACGTTCCCACGTTTCAAGTTCTCGGGCTAGTTGATTTCCAAAGGTAGTAGGGCTATTTTTAAATCTTTGGGGTAACGCTGTCCAGGTTAACAGAGCTCTCTGTCCCGTAGTGAGATTTTCCCACTCAAAAGCCAACAGCTTCTGACTCTCTGAGGCCAAAGGCGGACAGAAAAAGGCATCTTTGAGGTCTGTTACTGTGAACCATTCCTGTTCCCCCTTTAGCTTGGCTAGTAAGGTGTATGGGTTGGCTACCGCCGGGCGCAGGTCCTTCACAATACGGTTAATTGCTCGCAAATCCTGAACTAATCTGCATGTCCCGTCAGGCTTTTTCACTGGGAGGATGTGGGGGTGTTATATTCCCGCTCACATTCGACTAATAATCCCTGCTGCAGAAAATTAATTGGTCCTTCTATTCCTTTCCTATCTTCTAGCCTCAGGGGGTGTTGTCGCTGCCTCACTGGGCTAACTCCTTCCTTCACTTCTACCACTACTGGCTTAGCATTTTTCCCTCTTCCTGGCGTCCCTGCTGCCCACACTCCAGGGTACACTTGATTCACAATTTCTGTCCACTCGGAGGTATTATTTTCCGCTTGAGTTGGTTCTAGAATCGATAAGCTCAAAACTTTTATTAATTGCTCATCATTCACCCTGAGCTCCACTTTTCCCTGCCTAAACTCTATTTTGGCCTCCAATTGTTCCAATAGGTCTCTCCCCAGGAGTGACTTCGGAGAATTGGGCAAATAGAGGAAGTGATGCCATCCAAATTGCTTCCCTCTCTGGAACTTGAGTGGTTTTATAAAAATATGACCTTCTCTGACCAGTAGCTCCTACAACATTTATAAAATTTACACTCACAGGTACTAATTCCTGATTTAAGACAGAAAACGACGTTCCAATGTCTATGAGAAATTCCACCTCTTTTTCCTGCTTCCCTAGTTTTCAGGTAACCAGTGGATCCGCTCGGGTAGACGCGCCAAGTCCCCATCGGTCCGTTTCTACGGCAGCGGCCACTGCATGTGGTCTCCCCTGCAGTTTGGGACATGCATTCTTCCAGTGTCCGTCTTCTTTGCAATATGCACGCTGATTCTCTCCCAGAACAGTCCTAGGCCCTTCTCTTCCTCCCCCACATCCTCTTCCCCAGCCCTAAATCCCCCTCTATCTCCCCCTCCCCTCTGTTCTAGAGCCGCTGGAGTCGCAGTGGCTTTGACAACTTCCCTCTTTCTGCCTCCTCGCGGTTTCTGAAAATCCACGAAGCTTCTTCAAGCAACATAGAAAAGTCCCAGATATCAGGTTCTTTGAGTTTCTGAAGTTCCCTTCTAATATCCGTGGCAGACTGCCTAAGAAACAGCGTGACTAGCTGTTGCTGCCCCATTTCCGAGGCTGGATCCCTGCTAGTGAATTTTCTCATAGCGTTCCACAATTTGTCCAAAAGTTCAGTAGGGGTCTCCCTCGGTCCTTGCTTAATAGCGTACAAGGCAGAATAGTTTATAGCTCGCGGGACAGCGTTCCCCAGCCCTAATTTTACCCGTTCTCGGTATCTCCTCAACCTCCCGTAATCATTTGGGCTCTTCGGATCCCAATACGGATCGTTCAGGGGAACGTGATAACCCACATTCCCCTGAAGCGTTCCCCCAATAATTTGAGCCCGAACATGAGTTCGAGCAGTCTTCAAAACCAGTTGTTTTTCTGTCTCAGTCATTTCTCCCAACATTAAATCTACGTCAGCCCAGTCAGGATCATGATTTTTCACCATCAGCTCAAATCGCTTTGCTCCCCGAGTTGGATCTTCCCGATAACCCTTCGCTACTTCTTTCCAAGCATCTAAATCAGCCATAGAAAAGGGAATCTTTACTTTAGCTGGGCCACCCGGCCCCGTTACCTCCCGCGACGGGGCTAAAAGCTGCGGTCCGCTGCGAGCGTGGCTCCTTGTTCTGCCAGCCACCGGAGAGGAGGCTGCTGCCCCTCGCTCATCTTCCCTTCTTCGGAAGCTGGGGGTGAGGGAAAGGGGTCCTGAGGCTCTGGTTGGGGCTGAGGGGAGTAGGGAGGAGAATGCTGCGGCGGTGGCAATAGGAAAGGATAGCTCAAATGCTCGGGAGGTACAGGAGGCTCATCACCAGGCTTCCGAGGAGCAGCGATCCTTAAACACCTTTGCCCGATACCGCACGCAGAGCAACATCTCCCAACCCTCGGTCGGTTCTGATCTTTTTCTGGTGCTAAAACTAAAGGGTCCTGAGGCGGGGTATTAATCCCGCGTTCCTGCTGCCACTCAGGGTGATTTCGCAAGGGGAAAACCATAGCGGCGTACGTTGCTTCATCCCATTTTCCTTCCCTTCTCAAAACCAGCATTAATTGTAATATCGTGTTATAATTCAGCGTTCTGTTGAGAGGCCGCTTTTCTGCATCATCCAATGTATGCAAAGGCCACCACTGGTTACAACACTTAATCAAAGTTTTCTTATTTACATTTCCTCCGGGTGGACCCCCTATATCGTTCCAGTGTGCTAATATACATCCCAGCCGGCTCTTCAAAACGCCCCCGCTATGTTGTCCGCCTGTTTTAACAAAAGTCTTTCGCTTCCTTCGTCTCCGGCCGATCCCCTCGCGGGGAGGCGGAACCGGGGATGGGAACTCCACGCTCTCTTCGCAGCTCAGCTGCGCCTCACGCAACTTTCGCTCTTCTATTTCACCAAATTCTAAAAACGCAACACGAGAATCGTTGCTGTAACAACCGATTGCCGTTTCGTAGAGCCCCAAATGCAATCTCCAGTTACCCAAGTGTGCTCCTGGGTACAAATAACCTGGCATACGGTGCCCTGCGTAGGCCGTCTCCTACGTCTGACGGGTACCTCCCAAACGGCTAGCCTTACAAACCAAATATGTCAAAGAAAGAATACCTTTTGTCTCCAGGGGTCCTCGTCCGCTCCTGCAGCGAGCCGTCCCTCCGGGAAAAACCCCGGGGCCGCCCTAGGGAGTCCCATTCCCAGCAGATCCTGCAGCTGAACAGAGAGGTCCCATCTGGGGTGCCGGAGTGACGCCGTAAAGGAAAGGATTCAACTTAAGAACCAGGGTTGTTCAGCGGGTATTCCTCATTGCGGCGCTGGGCACGCTGGGGATCGCTCCACCAAAAGCGTGCGTCTGCCCTCACGTTTGCAATGGTTTTATTCCCTTTTCATACATGTGTATTCGTTTATTTCCCAGAAAGGGAGGGAATATTAGAATTTTTCCTGGAACTCATTTGCCTACGTCCCCTCCTCCCGGCTCATGCGTGGGGCTTCCTGGTGGGGGTCTTTTGGGGTCTTTTGGTGAAGGCTCCGAGTGTTCTTCACAAACAATCCTCCGACCTTTTCTTCTCCTTGGCTCTTGCCTAAATAAAATCCAGCTTGGGCCAGTCCCTTTTGCCTGCCCTGCAGCTCAGCTTATCTTGGTGGTTTAGGGGACATTCCTGGTGTGCCAAGTTCCTCCTAGATTTAAACAACAGGTTGGCTACTTAGAACTGGGAGTTTAGGCTAAAGAGCAGTAATCATTGATATTCTTCCCAGGGATGGGGCAGCCACAGCTTCTCTGGGCAACCTGTCCCAGTGCTCCCCACCCTCTCCAGGAAGAATTCCTTCCTGATGGCCCATCTCAATCTCCCTCTTTCCATTTAAACCCCTTACCCCTTGTCCTGTCACTCCCTGCCCTTGGAAAAGCCCCCCCAAGCACTGGAAGGGGCTCTGAGGTCTCCCCAGAGCCTTCCCTTCTCCAGGCTGAACCCCCCAACTCCCCCAGCCTGTCCCCATGGCAGAGGGGCTCCAGCCCTCGCAGCATCTCCGGGGCCTCCTCTGGCCTCACTCCAACAGCTCCGTGTCCTCCTGCTGTTGGAGGCCCCCAAGCTGGAGGCAGAACTGCAGGGGGGGTCTCCCAAGAGCAGAGCAGAGGGGCAGAATCCCCTCCCTTGCCCTGCTGGCCACGCTGCTCTGGATCCAGCCCAGGATCCGGTTGGCTTTCTGGGCTGCCAGCGCACACGGCCGGCTCATGGCCAGCTCCTCGCCCCCAGCACCCCCAAGTCCTTCTCCTCAGGGCTGCTCTCGATCCATTCTCCACCCAGCCTGTCCTTGTGCTGGGATTGCCCCGACCCATGTGCCCTTGGCCTGGTTGAACTCGATGAGGTTGGCAGGGTCCCACCTCTCCAGCCTGTCCAGGTCCCTCTGGATGCCATCCCTTCCCTCCAGCGTGTCACTGCACCACCCAGCTCGCTGTCATGTCAAACTTGCTGAGGGTGCACTCAATGCCATTGTCCTTGTCCCTGGTGAAGATGTTAAACAGGACCGGTCCCAACACCGACCCCTGTGGAACGCAGCTCGGCTCTGGTCTCCACTCAGACGTTGACCCATTGGCCACCACTCTCTGAGTGCGGCCAGCCAGCCAGTTCTTCATCCGTCGAGCGGTCCATCTGTCAAATCCTGTCTCTCCAATTTAGAACATGTCCTTCTGTAGCAGTGACCCCTAAAACACTCGGGGCCAGAAGTGACCCCTCTGGCTTGCTGAGCTGTGCCTTGAGTCGGCTTGTGGCTAATTTAAGGTACGGGGGCTGCAGAGAAGTCACTTTGCTGCTCTGTGTCCCGGGTTAGAATTGAAACTGGGAATTGCAGCTCTCTCGGGATCGGGACTGGCCCGTTTCCTAGCTTACTCTGCTTCTCCTCGGCTTAGCCAGCTGGTGTGGGGCACGCCGGTGTTTGGGGTCTGCTGGCACTCGGCCTCGCTGTTTAAAACCCCCAAAAGCCTCTTCCCCAGGTGTCAGCCTGGTCTCTGCCCCTTTGAAAAGTCATCGCAAGCGCTTTCTGTACGTGTCTGCTCTGCGTACTGCGGCGCGTTCCGCTCGCCGTCACGGCCTGGGTCTTCGAGCGTGTCCTGCTTTTCCTCGCAGGGGTGTTTGCTCACCTGGAGGCGCTGGAGGCGCAGGCTTACGAGGCAGCCTTGAAGCAAGAGGAACTGCAGCAGCAAGAAGAGAAGCTGGCCAGGCTGAAAGCAAGAGTGCGGGAGCTGAGACTCCAGAGGGATGCGCTGAGGGCTAAAGTGGATCTGCAGGAAAAGGGGGTGAGAAAGGGCTTGCTGCAGAGATCTGACAGTGAGCTGAGTGTGCTCCTGCTCTCGGGGGGTGCATTTATTGAGTTTATTCATCTGGAGTCAACTATTATTTCCCTATTTTCCCTTCTTAGGCGACATCCAGTCCTGGTGTTCCCTGTTTTCAGTGCCATGTAGGCCAGAACCGCTGGCTGTTCTTGCGTGGAGGTCGTGTGGCCACTTCTGAGCTCTTTTCTGGAGGTTTTTCTCCCCTCTTCTGCTTCATTTCTCCCCTCCTCTGCTTCAGATGCCATCTCGCTTTTCTCAGAGCCGGGTTGTTCTTTCTCTGTAGCGTGACTGTCTTCCCTGCAGGCGACACGTTTGTGTCAGCAATTTCTGACCTCTCTTCTCTTCCGTCTCTCGTAGCAACTTGGGAAAGAAGGAGCCGTGTTGGATAAGGCACAGCCCAGTGCTCAGGATGGTTTAGAGAGGAAGATAAAAAGCGTGAAGGCCATGCTGCAGATCTTCTACCTCACAGGTAACGTCTCAAGATTTGCTTGCCTTTCGCCAATGGCTACGTGTCTGGGGTGCTGAATTTCGGGAAATGGGCCTCATGTGAAGCGTAACTTCCCGGTTAACATTGCTGCTGTTGTGGTTGGAGCCTTCAGAGTCTGAAAAAGCTGGAAGAGCAGTAACCTTGTCATTCCCTGCCTTTCACAAGAGGCCTCTGGGATGCTGCAGGAGGTGTTATTTACTGAACGGTGTCATGTAAACTAAGGCCTAGATTCTGGAAAACCTTATGAATGAAATCTTTGGGAATTAGGCAGTTAAATGTCCAATGTTTTGGGTCTTCCAAGCAAGCTTGTGAGGTCAACACCCTCTTCTGATCTGCTCCTGAGCTTTTGATTATACATTTTTGGCTTTCCAATGAGAATCACTTCCGCTCTCCGTTCCAGGCAGCGTAGGAATGTGAGCCCTGCCTTGGTGCAAGCGGGCTGAGCCCACCCCTGAGCACTCCTGCTGCTCTCCTTGGGGCAGGGAGGCTCTGCCTTCCTCCACACAGTGCACGCTGGAGCTAGAACCGTGTTTGGAAGTGGCAGCAGAACTCAGTCATTGGGAATTTCAGCTCCCATTAAGCTGCTTGAATTTGTTAGAGGTTCCGTGTTAAGAAGTTAACGTGTTTGATGTCCCTAAGCTCCTGCAAGTCTTTAATCCTCCCGGGGAGCTCCCTGAGGTAGCGTAGGAAGAGGACGCAGCCCCTCTTGCTGTCTGTGTGTCCCCAGCGCAGCTGGGGTGATGGGTTAGAGTCGCGCTGAGTAAACCCTCTCTCTGGGCCCAAGGGATCAGCGGGAAGCTGACCAAGCAGGGAGTGTGTTTCTGCATCAGCACGGCTTACGAAGGCACCTACTTGGATTCCTACTACCTGGACCTGCTCATCAAGCCACAGGTGCAGATTTACCGCCACTCCGTCCCCATCTTCATCCCCCTGGAGCAGATCGCCAGGAAGCACTTGCAGACGGACATCAGGCGCTTCGTGTCTGTGGTGTCAGACCACCTGAACGCCTACGCGGGGAGGAGGTACCAGGCCGACCAGTTACAGGTACCGTTTCCCTTTGATGTACCAAGTGTTAACCAGTCTCTGAAGCGCTATGGGGCGGAGTGTCTTGGCAGTTTTCTTTGTGGAGCACTCCCAGTTCTGGCTGTTTATGATTTCACAAATTATCGTGGGACTATGAACTCAGTTGCTCGCGTAAAATTTACTGCCGAACGCAAAACTGTCCTCCTCTCCGGCGATCCCGAAGCTGAAATAGCTGGGATCTTGTAAAAAGCCTCTGGAGGACGCAGCGTAGGGGTGAGCATTTCTTTATTTAAGTCTTTCCCACTTGGGGCTGGTTCGATGTACGGCCACCCCAGAGCACGCAGGCCATGCTGGTGTGGAGAGCTCCCACTCCTGCCCTGACGGACTCCTTTCCTAGCTTTCATGTTTTCATCCCCCCAGGAACACTTTTCTGACCAAATAGAAGGAACCTTGCAGAGGAACTCCTTGTGTAACTTGCTGGTCTTCAGTTACCACGTGTCAAGCGAAAGCAAGACCCTCGTGTTCAACGTGAGGCTGCTATACGGAGATCTCTGCTGCAGCCTCCCCACAGAAGTCATCGTTTCCTGCACACGTGAGTGGATGGTGTGGGGCTCTCTCTGGGCCTGTGGGGTGGGCAGACCGAACTGTGGGTCTGCAGATGGATGGGGTTTCTTTCTAGTTGAGTTTGGGCAAAGAACGGACCGGGCTGTTGTATTTCCGAGGGAGAAACGTTATAAGAGGGGTTGTACACCGTGGGTTCTGGGTCTTGAAGCGGTTGTGGCTCATCCCTAGCGCAAGAACACAGATCTCTTGCGATACTGGTGAGATGGGATGGCTGGAGGGAGGGAAACTTGATGTGGCTGGGAAAAGAAAGGTGTGAGCGCAGGCTTGGATCGCTTCGGACGGGCTGTCCTTCCCGGTTTGCAGTTCCTCGGAGCGCAGACTGCGGCACAGGGTCAGGATGCGGTTCTCACAAGTCTCATGCATTGAGCCTGGCCTGTGCTAGTGCCCTCGACACGGGTGGGAGAGCCTGGCAAGTGCAGCCCGAAACTCGGAAGCTGACGGTCTCAGTCACAGTGATAGTTTGTTCCACTTGACTTAGAGAATCATGGAATGGTTTGGGTTGGAAAAGCCCTTTCAGCCCATCCAGTCAAACTGTCACCCCAGCACTGCCCAGCCCCCCACTGACCCATGTCCCTGAGCACCACATCCACACGGCTCTGAAACCCCTCCCGGGATGGGGACTCCCCCCTCCCTGGGCAGTTCCAACCCTGACAGCCCTTTCTGGGAAGGAATTTCCCAAGATCCAACCTAAACCTCCCCCGGCACAACTTGAGGCCGTTCCCTCTTGTCCCATCTCTTGTCCCTTGGGAGAAGAGACCGACCCCCCCTCTCTGCCCCCTCCTGTCAGGGAGCTGTAGGGAGCGATAAGGTCTCCCTGAGCCTCCTCTTCTCCAGGCTGAACCCCCCCAGCTCCCTCAGCCGCTCCTCACAGGAATTGTGCTCCAGCCCCTTCCCACCTCCGTTCCCTTCTCCGGACACGCTCCAGCCCCTCAGGGTCTTTCTTGGGGTGAGGGGCCCAAACTGACCCCAGGATTCGGGCTGCGGCCTCCCCAGTGCCCAGCACAGGGGGACGATCTCTTTGGGCCTGGCCATCCTGCCACTTTTTACCCAGGGCATGACACACCCATCTGAGCCACGAGCAGCCAGTTTCTCCAGGAGAAACTTTCGGGAACAGTGCCAAAGGCATCACTGAACCCTAGGCACACAACGTCTGCATGTGGCAGAGGGAAGAGTTTTAGTGCCAGCTGCTCTGCTCAGAGCTCCATCTAGCTGCACGTCGGCCCATGTGCCCCGCGGCCGTTCGCAGGCCACGGCACGGCTGGAAACACGTAAATAATTCCTCAGCCCAGTCTGGAATTTGGAGTAACCCGTTAGAAAATAACACAGATCCAGGGTGAAGCCACGCGACGCTGAGGGATGCGCAGGACACCCAGCACTGCCGTCGGTCTTTGCCGTACCAGGAGGAGGGAGCGTCCCTGACACGGGGAGCAGGGATGCTTTTCAGGCAGAGATCTGTGTTACGAGTATTTAGGTCTCAGTTACGAGTATTTCAGGTTCTCTCTGACCCTTTCAAAGGGGCCATAAGCCTGGCTCCCGCCTCTCCTCCCTGCCTGCAGTACCTGCCAGCACACCTAATAGTGCGGCAGGGGCAGTCAGGGCCTGGCTGCACAACCTGAGGCATCCCAACACTAGGCATTAATTAGTCCTTTATCTAATTGCATGGTGAGAGGGAAATTCCTGATGAGTGAAAAATCCCGCCTTATTTGCCTGCAGCTAACTCCCACCCTTTGGAAAGATCAGGGGGCTGGGTGCCAGGCGGAAAAGGGCCCAAGGCCATGTGCTGGGGAAGGGGCTGGAGCACAATTCCTGTGGGGAGCGGCTGAGGGAGCTGGGGGGGTTCAGCCTGGAGAAGAGGAGGCTCAGGGAGACCTTATCGCTCCCTACAGCTCCCTGAAAGGAGGGGGCAGAGAGGGGGGGTCGGTCTCTTCTCCCAAGGGACAAGTGATGGGACAAGAGGGAACGGCCTCAAGTTGTGCCGTGGGAGGTTTAGGTTGGATCTTGGGAAATTCCTTCCCAGAAAGGGCTGTCAGGGTTGGAACTGCCCAGGGAGGGGGGAGTCCCCATCCCGGGAGGGGTTTCAGAGCCATGTGGATGTGGTGCTCAGGGACATGGGTCAGTGGGGGGCTGGGCAGTGCTGGGGTGACGGTTGGATTTGATGGTTTCAAAGGTCCTCTCCAACCTGCTTGGTTCTGTGATCAGCTGCGGTTTCAGACCCGCTTCTGCCAGCTGACCCCGGCCTTGGCGTGCGGTTAGGCCGGAGGAGGAGCCGTCTCCTCTGTCGATCCTTCCCCCTCTCCTTTCCCCACCGTAGCCATCCCCTTGTAGGCCAAGTTCTGCCCTTGCTCACCAATTTCAGTGTCTCCCGAGCTAAGAGAGCGACTCGGCGCTGAGCTCCCACGGTGTAGTGTCCTCGCCCCGCAGCCGTGGGTGTTTCTCAAGGCCCTTGCGCTCCCTGCAGCCATCGAATCCCATCAGGGAGCTGCAGGACGCGAAGGGTTAGGAAGGAGAGAGAAGGGTTATGAGAAGAAAAACTGTGCGGCGAGAGAGAGTGAAAAACTCCCCGGGGATGGGGGAGGAATGAGAAGCAAATAGTTTTCTGCTGCCATATGATTTTCCTTTCCCGCTTGACCCGTCCAGCGGATGCTCCCGCGTATCTAGCGGAGACGGCAGCAGCTCACTCGGACCTGTTCCGCCGCGTGGCCCTGCACAAAGCCTTCCGCTCCATCAGCAGCGCTGGAGAAAAGGCGGATGGAGCCGCCTAAGCCGCCCTGGCTCCCCGTAACGCTCCTTCACGCGCTCCCGGAGTCATCTCCGAATGCAGGTGTTCCCCGTGGACTGCAGCCCCTGCTGCTGGGATCCCCCAGGGAGCGACTGGCTCGGTTTGAATCTCGAGAGCAATGATTCCTTGAGGCTTTCAGGCTCTGCTTCTTGTTAGTGCCGGTCTTTGCCGTTGGTGCCTCCATACTCGTGGGAAACCCCTCGGAATAGGAATCTCTGTTAAAATTTCAAGATCTCGGTGCTCTGGAGGCAATTCCCTATGGATCGGCACCGTGCACGCACCCAGCGCACCTCAAAAAGGGCGGGGAGCAAGGGGGATAATCTGTGTCCTGCTGGCTACAGCCAGGAAAGGACTTGATGTTAGAAGTGGGAAGGGGTTGAGGGATGGGGCTGAGGCTTAGTTATTGCACCCCATGCCCTTGTGTGGGTTGTGTTAACGCCCCCCCCCCAAGCAGGAAAACTGAACTTTCCCGGAAGTTTCACGCCAGCCGTGGTTTTATTGCCTTCCCTTCAGGCGTGGGGGCGATTTGCTGGTGCCCCATCCTTGTGCTTCAAGTCTGGGTCAGGTCTTTAAAGTCTTGCTTTGTCACGGTATTTTTTTATACTTAATAAAGCTTCAGAGTTACTGGAATTGTGGTGCTTAAAAAAAATCCTCTGTTGGTTTCCTTTAGCCTTACCGCGTGGTTTAATAGAGCAGAATGGCGTTTCAATGACGGTGGTTTCTCCTGTCTCATTTTCACACCCGTCCTGCCGGTGATAAGGCACAGGAAAAGCACTTGTTTCTGTTCCTGCCATCGCGAGAGCTCCTTCCCCAGGTCGAAGGATTGACCGTTGTGGCCAACGGCGCGGTGTCTAGTTGGAGGCCTGTGGCCAGTGGCGTCCCCCGGGGGTCAGTGCTGGGTCCAGCACTATTCAATATGTTCATCAGTGACCTGGGCGAAGGGGTGGAATGGCCTCTCGGCGAGTTTGCTGACCACACCAGACTGGGAGGCGTGGCTGCCACACCAGCAGGCCGTGCTGCCGTCCAGCGTGCCCTGGCCAGGCTGGAGAGCTGGGGGGGGACAGCGGATGCAGTTCCATAAGGGCAAGTGTGAAGGGCTGCATGTGGGGAGGAACAGCCCCATGGGTCAGCACAGGGTGGGGGCTGTTCTCTTGGAGGGCAGCTCTGGGGAAAAGGACCTTGGAGTCCCGGTGGCCAACAGGATGTCCATGAGCCAGCAGTGTGCCCTCACGGCCAAGAAGGCCAGTGGCACCCTGGGGTGTGTTGAGAAGAGCGTGGCCAGCAGGTCGAGGGGAGTTCTCCTCCCCCTCTGCTCTGCGCTGGGGAGGCCTCCCCTGGAGTGCTGTGTCCAGCTCTGGGCTCCTCAGCTCCAGAAGGACAAGGAGCTGCTGGAGAGGGCCCAGCGCAGGGACACTGCGATGGGGAAGGGCCTGGAGCACCTTCCTGTGAGGAAAGGCTGGGAGAGCTGGGGCTGTTCAGCTGGGAGAAGAGGGGGCTGAGGGGGATCTGATCAATGCTGATCAGTATCTAAAGGGGGGGTGTCAGGAGGAGGGGGCCAGGCTCTGCTCAGGGGTGTCCAGGGACAGGACGAGGGGCCATGGCCATCACCTGGCCAACAGAAGGTTCAGCCTGAACATGAGGAAACCCTTCTGCCCTGTGAGGGTGACAGCCCTGGGACAGGCTGCCCAGAGAGGGGGGAGTCTCCTTCCCTGGAGCCTTTCCAAAGCCGCCTGGCCTTGTTCCTGTGTGATCTGCTCCGGGGGATCCTGCTCTGGCCGGGGGTTGGAGTAGATGGTCTCTAGAGGTCCCTTCCAGCCCCTACCGCTCTGTGTGTGTGAACTGGACACCCTGTTTAAATGTAACCTCCGCTTTCCCAGTGTCGTAGCTCCAGGTAGCGATTCCTGCCCCTGATATTCCAAGCTTCTCACGGAGTAAGGCTCGAAGGCCGACACCTCCCAGCCGAAGCCGCTTTACAAGAGCTGGCCACTCGTGGGGTGAGCGTTCGCCCGCTCGTGCTTGGAGAAGCCTGGGGTTTTGGATGCCCGCTCCTGTGCCAGTTGTGCATCATCAAAAGGCGTTTGCAGTGTCCTGCACCATGTTCAATTCTGTGGTGGTGTTTTCTTCTGTGAAAAAGGGGTTTGGAAAGCAGAAAAGTGCTGCTGTCTGTGCCTGAGGGCAGCCCTGAGCTTGCGGAGTCCCTGCTCGGACTGTGCGCGCCTTCCTGCCGAGGTACCTGCTCCTGCGAGGGGGGGCAGAGCCCGGACCTCGCCACGGGGTGAGGCTTTTGGGGGAAATCTGTGGGAATGGAGTACTGAAACTGCTGAAGTGCCACTGCTTGTCACTGCTGCAAAGCCAGGCTTAAGCCAGGACAGGTCTAGGGCATGATCCTGTGTTTGTGGGGGACAGGGAGAGGCAGGGCCAGGCTGAAATTCCTTCCCGGAAAGGGCTGTCAGGGTTGGAACTGCCCAGGGAGGGGGGAGTCCCCATCCCGGGAGGGGTTTCAGAGCCGTGTGGATGTGGTGCTCAGGGACATGGGTCAGTGTGGGGCTGGGCAGTGCCGGGGTAACAGTTGGACTCGATGGGCTGAAAGGGCTTTTCCAACCTAAAATACTCCATGATTCCATAAGCCCTGTCACACCTCCGGGCTTCTACCCCAGGGTGCAGACACCCTCGGCGGGCTGCGTCTGGCAGGGTGGGTGCGGATCCAGGTTTCTCCCCGTCTCCCCGGTGGGTGCTGCTTGCACCCGGAGCTGGGCCCTGCCCACGCAGGGACGGAGCAGCGCCAGCTGTGGGTGTGGATTTTCACTTCCTTCCACCTAATGGGAAGGGGATTGAAGTCCTGTCTCGTCCGTATCACCGTTCCCAGCGTTCAGGCACTGCTGCCAGAGCCAGCTGAGCCCCAGCAAGGGAGAGGGGCTCAGCCCCCGCACCAGACTCCCCTTTGGGGACCCCTCCAAAGCCAACAGCCCCTCAGCAAGGGCAGACAAGCCCTTCTCGCCGTACCCCCAACCCCCAGAACAAAGCAGGCGTAAAATCAGGCGTTGAAATTCAGCTGCTTCTATTCAAGAAACTACCGGCGTAATCGCGCGCCGCGGGCCGTCTGCCTTCTCCCCCCTCCCCAGGGCCGGCAGCGTCCGGTTTAACACCCCGGTCCCTTCCTCGGTCCCTTCCTCGGCCGTTCCCTGGCTCCTCTCTTCCATCGAGCGACAGCAAGGTGACAGCAGCCGACGGCAGGGCAGCGTCCGGAGGAGCGCGAGCCCCGCCGCGGGGGGAGTACGGGCACAGTTAAAAATATAAATGTCAATCTGTACTCGTATTATATATATTTATATATCTGAAATACACAACGTCGGGTCCTCGTTCTTCCTCCCCGAGCCCAAGGCGGCGCCGTGCTCTGTGTCCCCCCGCTCTCCTACCTACGGTGGTTTGTGACGAGGCCCAGCTTGGTACGAACTAACGGCAAACCCCGGATGTTCTCAGTTTGGAGCTGCCGCTCCCGGCACGCAAAAGGAGACATTGGTGTCTTCCCATCCGGCCCTGAGTTTGGATCTCCTCGTGCCGAGCGCGCGGCGGCAGCGGGGGCCCGCGATGCTACTTTAGCGGCATGCTGTCCCCCCGGTGCGGCGGGTGGCGCCGTTACCGGTGCGGTTATCTGTCCGGTGAAGGCCGGGACAGCGGGGAAAGGCGGCGCGCGTCCCTGGCCTCGTGCCCGCGCGCGAGCGTGAACGGCTGGAGGAGCCCGTCGGGACGGCCCCGTGTCTCCCTCCTGCTCAGCCGCAGGTGCCATGGAGCAAAAACACCCCCCGCACACCAGAAACCCGGGGGGCTCGGAAAGCGTCGTGCGAAGGAGTCGGTTACTCGAGTTGGGTTTCAGGTCCGGGCCGCGGTGGGATGGACGTTCCCGGCGGCAGGTGCCGGGCTTCCCCCGCGCTGCCCCGGGGGGCGGTGGCTGTGGTGGCGGGCGGGCGCCGGACTCTCACGAGCTGTCCACCACCTGATGGGGCAGGGTGACGGAGGAGCCGTTGGCGAAGGAGCCCTGCTTCTCCCGGCCCTTGAGGAAGAAGGTGAGCAGCTCCCCTTTGCCCTTCACGTAGATGGCTCCCCGGCGCACGAAGCGGAAGCCGTATTCCTTCAGGATGAGGTGGGTCTCCTCCACCACCTGCAGGGACAAGTGGGAGCCTTTGGGGTCCCTACCTGGCAACGCGACACAGGGAGCGGGGACCCCCTCATGCTGCTCAGACAACAGGTCTACCCACCCGCCTGGCTCCCACCCCATTGCCTTGAGTCGCCCTTTACGCATCACCTTGCCCCCTCCCCAGCTCGGAGGAGCCCCTCGGTAAGCCCCAACCCTCCCGTCTGCCCCGGCAGCACTCTCCCCGCCCCCACCCAAAACCTGGGGTGTTCTGAGGGCTGCAGTCCCCCCACGGGTTGCCGATTCACCCCCACCCCCCATCACCCCACCTGTATGTTGCCCATCACGCCGGTGGACTCCATCCTGCTGGCCACGTTCACCGTGTTGCCCCAGATGTCGTAGTGCGGCTTGCGGGCACCGATGACGCCGGCCAGCAC
The DNA here is from genome assembly GCA_027574665.1 of Rhynochetos jubatus. Classification (NCBI taxonomy): domain Eukaryota; kingdom Metazoa; phylum Chordata; class Aves; order Eurypygiformes; family Rhynochetidae; genus Rhynochetos; species Rhynochetos jubatus. Next base: position 124,388,059 of record CM050650.1, read on the forward strand.
GGCCCCTTTGTTCATGCCTGTGCCAGACAGGGAGCAGATGTCACCTCCGTGCCTGGTGACACGGGCAGGACGTCCTGGTCTGCTGGAGAGCGTCCCAGGGGATGGGCTGGGGCAATGAGGGGTCCCTCTCCCAACCCTGCTGCCTTCAGCTGCTGCCCCGTGTCCCACCGCTCGCGGAGAAGGAGGGACAGGGGACGTTGAGGCAGACCCGGCCCCGCGCTCCCGGACTTGCCTATGCGGAGCATGAAGTTGTTGAAGGACTGGTAGTTGATGTTCATCAGCGTCACCTTCATGGCTAAGGCAAAGTCGGCCAGGTCGGCCAAGTGCTGCCAGCGCTCCTTATCCGAGAGGGTCTCCCTCTGCAAGGACAGCGCGAGTCAGGCCCGCCCACCCCTTGCCCGCTGTCCCCCTACCGCGGGGGCCCCTCACCTTGGCGCTGTAGCCATTGGCGTTGGCATCGGGGGTCACTCCAGAAGCGGCCATGTAGGTGCTGCCGATGGTTTTGATTTTGGTGATGCATCGGAATTGGGGTTCGTCCAGGAGCTGAGCACGGACACAAGACCCTCAGGCACCCCCGGGGCCATGGCAGGTCCTTCTGACCCCCGGCTGGGGCAGGAAGGGAAGGGCTGGCCAAGCTCCGCACCATCCCCGTGGCCGGCTCCATCCCGACTCACCGCATCGAAGTCGGAGATGATCTCGTTGAGGAACCGCAGGCACTCAATGCCCCCGTTGTTGATGCTCTCCTCCGTGTAGAAGTCAGCAAAGTTGGGGAGGGAAGCGAACATGACGCCGATCTCATCGTAGGACTGGCTGTACAGCTCCTGGGGACAGGATGGGACGGTGGCCGTGAGCCGGGGACGTGCCCAAGCGTGACACCAGCACCTCCGGCAAATCCAAACCTTCCCGTGAAGACGTCTTGGCACATGGGAAAAATGAGGGTGCCCTGCAACCCTGCGGACAGCATCATCATCATCCAACCAAAGATGCTCAGCCGGAGCCTCCAGATCTGCCCCCCACCCCCACATTAGGGCAAATACCCCCTCCTGTGTGCCCCTCACCTCATCCCGCTTCTTGGAGCCCAGGAAGTGCCGGGCCACGTGCTCGGGCAGCATGTTGGTGACAAGGGCCTCGTTCCAGCGCCGCATCTCGTAGACCCGCTCCTTCTGGTCGTGGACATCGATCTTCCAGAGGAAGAGGGTCCTGGCCAACTTCTCTACCTGTGGGTGGGGGGATACGGCTGCAACCCCGGTTCCCACCAACGGGCTGGGAGCATCCCGGCCGCTGTGGGGCTGGTCTGGGCCCAGGGACAGCCTGGAAGATGGCTCTGGGACAAGGTGAAGCCCTAAGTGGGGGCGGGACCCGCTCCGAGGTGCAATTGGGACCCTCACGGGGCAGGCATGGGCCTTAAGGCCACCACGTTGCTGCCCACCCCTAACCATGGGGGAGAGATGGGGGGGTGTTCTCGGCACTGATGGGGTCCTGGAGAGCCCTTGGGTGGGTTTCTGCAGAGACGCTGTTCACGGCTGGGGACAAATCCTGCTGGTGCAGAGCTTGAAAGAAATAAGGGCAGGGGCTGAGGGTGAAGACACAAAGGGGACGGGGGCTTCCCGGAGATGGGGGCGGCAGGTGACTCACGTGGCGAGAGAAGTAGTAGAAGCTGAGCATCACGATGAAGATCATCGCCGTCATGGAGTACTTGGAGGGGACCATCGAGGACCTGCCAGCAGAGGCGGCGAGGTGTGGGTGGGCGGTGGGCACGGTCGTGCTCCCCCAACTGGTGCCCACCCCCCCTGCCACCCCTTACGTGCTTTGCTGGCCACGGCGGTGGTCATACTGGTCGAAGATGTGCTCCCAGGCGTAGATGTTGACGGCGCCGGCGGCCCCGGTGATCAGCAGCATGAGGGTCAGCTTGACCATGTGGCTGACCTGCACCAGCATGATGGTGGCCACCAAGGCCAGCAAGGCGATGTAGCTGTAGTACTTGGGCTGCTCCCCGCAGCCCCCTGGCCACGGTGGCCCCACTGTCCCATTGCCCGTCCCACCGTGGTCCTGCCGGCAGCTGAGCTGGGGACATGAGGACAGGGTGAGGAGGGGGACGTGGAGCACCCCTCCATGGGCTGCATGGCCACCCAAAGGGACAGGGTGCTTTGTGGAGCAGGAGGAGGTCACCTGACCTAAATTTGCCCCCTGATAATTGATTTAATGATCGGCCATGCACAATTATGGGCTGCTTGGATGGCGGTTGGAGCAGGCTCAGCCCCGCTGGCACCCAGGCTGGTGGCTCACCATGTCCACGATGTCAGCCATGGTGACGATGATGATGGCGGCCATGGCCCAGGTGTTGCGTGCCCAGCGGGTCCTGTCGATCCAGGTGGAGAAGGCCACGAGCTTTTTGGGGAAGACCTGTAGGGAGAGGAAGGTTGGGGACGGTTCGTCCAGGCGGGACACGGTGATGGGACATCGCGGTGTCCCATCACCACGAGCGATGAGCCTGTCCCGTCTCACCCGGGGGAAGATGGCAGCCAACGAGCAGAGGGTGAGGATGAGCAGCAGGATCTCCCCCACCACGAAGGTCACGTAGTTGGCCACCAACCTGCCAAAAAAGGCCAAGAGGGGATGGGGTTGAAGCCCGGCGGAGCTGCGCGTGGCTCGGGGCCACCCATCCCACCACCTCCCCGCCGTACCAGGGGTCGATGAAGACCTCCACCAAGGCGGTGAAGAAGAGGACAACGCAGGAGCAGCTGAAGGCGGCCCCGCTCTGCTTCTCCTTCTCCACTGAGTAGCGGGTTTCCATTTCGGGATCAATGAAGCGCATGGAGAGCCGGAAGGTGCTCTTCCCCTTCAGCCTGCCGGTGACACTGGCCGTCAGCGCCCGGCGGCACCGGGGACCTGCCAAACTGTGCCGGGACACGCTGCCGGCCGGAGCGACTCACGCCTGGATGGACTCGCGCTCCAGCAAGGCTTCGTTGAGCAGCTTGTTGAGCTCCTGCTCGTTCTGCGAGGCGTCAATCACCCGTTCGGCCAGGTCCCGCAGCCGCAGCCGGCGCCGAGGGTTGGGGAAGGAGGGGTTCACCGCCTGCGCCGGCACAGCCGAGCCATCAGCAAGACCATGCCGGCACCAGCGGGATGTTCTACTACCCCAGCGTGGCTATAAGCGGTCCCCCCTCAAATGCAGCCGAGCTGCGGGAAGGGGGGTGCTTCGCATGGGTTGTACCTCTCCATCCTCCTCCCCGCTCTCCAGGGCGCCCCTCACCCTGGCGTCGGGCTCCTCGGGCTCCTCGGGGCTGGCACAGGCCAGGCTGAGGCTGCCGTTGCGTTCCTTGGTGTTGACCAACGGCGGGGAACCACCATGGGACGAGGTCAGCGACAGCTTCTGCAAGGTGGAAGGTGGTGGGTGGCCGTGGGGTGTCTCCCCCAACCCAACCCAGCCCCCGACTCGCCGTGGCGCCACCGCCGCTCACCACGCCATTGATGCCGTTGCGCAGGGGCTGCTTGGGGACCACGACGAGGTAGGTGACGATGCCCTTCTCCTTCAGGTACTCGCAGCGGGAGCCACCTTCGCCCGGCTCCAGCTCGAACTCGCCCTTCAGGCAATCCATAGTGCTCTGCGAGATGTGCACCCGCCTGCGGCACCGGGCGCCCGTGTCACCCTGGGGGGCAGGAGCACCCTGTCTCCCAACCTCCCCCCCCTGGAGATGCTCACCCGGGGATGCCCCCCGCCTCCATCTTGTTGGCCACGGTGACGTCGGTGGACCAGACGTCGTACTGCCAGCGCTTCTGGCCCAGCACGCCCCCCAGCACCGTCCCGCTGTGCACCCCCACCCGCATGTCCACCGCCGTCTTGGTCTTCTCCCGCACGTAGCTGCGGCGGGGAGGGAAAAACAAGGACAATATGGGGGTGACCCCTTCCAACCCATCCCCATCCCACCTCCTCATTAATTATCACCCACCCTTTATTTTCATGCATTTTGCCAGACTCCCCCTCAAAGCCACCACGCTGCAGGCCAGCCCACCGGGACCCCCTGCCCACCCTGGCACCCCTCCCCGAGGAGAAAGCCCTTACGAAATGGCCTCCACCATGGCCAGCCCCATCATGATGGAGCAGACGGCGTGGTCCTCCCGGTACTCGGGCAGCCCGCAGATGCAGTAGTAGCAGTCGCCCAGGATCTTGATGCGCAGCTGGTGGTATTTCTGGGAACCGGGGGGGGGGGGGGGCGTGGCATGGCATCAGCACCTCAACCCATCCACCAGGACCCCCCCAGCCCCCTCCATCCCTCTCCCAGGCTGACCTTGACCCACCCAGAGGTCTCCCGCACCCGGCTGAGACAAAAATAATCGGATTTTCCATTCCCAGCCTGCCTCCCCCGAGGGCTCGGCCGCGAGCCCGGCTGCGCCCCGGCTGGGGATGTCCCCCCTGCCCTTCCCAACTCTATTTTTGCAGCACAGGGCAGGGCGTCTCCTACATCTAAGAGCAACAATATTTTAAGCTCCTCATCCCCATCCCGGGAAGCAGCTTTTGCCTGGGGCCAGGGTGGTGGCTGAGACCTGCCCCGCTCGTTACATGCCGGGGGGTGTTGGCGGGGGGGTACACTCACGGCTGCCAGCTTGTCGAAGCGGGCGAAGAGCTCGTTGAGGAGCTTCACCAGCTCCTGGGCGCTGCAGGAGGAGGAGAGCTGGGTGAAGCCCACTATGTCTGCGAAGAGGATGCTGTGGGGAGCAACGGGGAGTGGCTCAGTCCCAGCGTGTCCCCCCCGCCAGGACCCCATGTCCCCGGGCCATCCACGCCGGAGGAAAGGCTATTTTGGGACATGGGTGAAAACAATGCTCTGCAAACCGTGACCGGAGCAAGAAGGGGCCCCACATCACAGTCAGGTTGGCGGCTGTCCCCTGTCCCCCTGGGCTTTAGAACCACAGAATCATGGAATTGTTTGGGTTGGAAAAGCCCTTTCAGCCCATCCAGTCCAACCGTTACCCCAGCACTGCCCAGCCCCACACTGACCCATGTCCCTGAGCACCACATCCACACGGCTCTGAAACCCCTCCCGGGATGGGGACTCCCCCCTCCCTGGGCAGTTCCAACCCTGACAGCCCTTTCTGGGAAGGAATTTCCCAAGATCCAACCTAAACCTCCCCTGGCACAGCTTGAGGCCGTTCCCTCTTGTCCCATCACTTGTCCCTTGGGAGAAGAGACCGACCCCCCCTCTCTGCCCCCTCCTGTCAGGGAGCTGTAGGGAGCGATAAGGTCTGCCCTGAGCCTCCTCTGCTCCAGGCTGAACCCCCCAGCTCCCTCAGCCGCTCCCCACAGGAATTGTGCTCCAGCCCCTTCCCCAGCTCCGTTCCCTTCTCCGGACACGCTCCAGCCCCTCAGGGTCTTTCTTGCCCAGCACAGGGGGACGATCCTTGCCCTGGTCCTGCTGGCCACACTGTCCCTGATGCTGGCCAGGATGCCATTGGCTGCCTTGGCCACCTGGGCACACGCCGGCTCATATCCAGCTGCTGTGGACCAGCCCCCCCAGGTCTTTTCCCAACAGGCAGCTTTCCAGCCCCTCGTCCCCAAGCCTGGAGCGCTGCAGGGGGTTGTTGTGGCCCACGGGCAGGACTCGGCCCTTGGCCATGTTGCCCCTCACACAGTGGCCTCGGCCCTTGGATCCAGCCTGTCCCGATCCCTCTGCAGAGCCTCCTGCCCTCCGGCACATCCACACTCCCCCCAGCTCGGTGCCATCCCAAACTGACTGAGGGTCACTCGATCCCCTCCCCCGGGTCACGGATAAAGACACTGAGCAGAACTGGTCCCAGTACCGACCTGGGGAACAGCACAGTTCAGCTGCAAACCACCCCAGTCTCTCCCCTCTTTTCTAGCCAGGACTGCAAAATACAGGGTTTTTTCCAAAAAAAAAAGGACTTTGTTCCCCAGAGGGCATAGGGATGGTCCTACCTGACGTTCTCGTGGCGGTACATGTACATGGTGTTGAACTGCTGCATCTCCTTCTGGCTCGGGTCCTTCTTCATGTCCTTCAGCATCTCATCAGCCACGTGCTTGGGCAGGATGGAGAGCATCAGCCGCTCCTGGGGGACGGGGCAGGGATGGGAGCTCGCCACGACGAGAGGCCAAGCCCGTGGCAGGCGCAGCAACGCGGGGTGCAAATCCGCAGTGCAAACGCCCGGTGCACGCGCTACGGTCTGAGCATTCCCCTCTCCACGGGGACGCAGAGTGGCAAAGGGACATTCCCAAGCTCCCAGGTCCTCGCTGCTGGAGCTGGCTGTCCCCAAAGGATCCCAGGGCCCAGCCAGGTCTTCAGCCCAACCTCTCCACCACGCGTGAGGAAGGAGCGGGTGCATCGAGCCACGAATGAAACATCAGCTCTTCCTCTGGGCAGGGAGAGTAAACTCGGAGTGGGATGTCCCAGGGCACCCCGGGAGCTCGGAGTCATCACCCCGTCTCCAAACCCGCACCCGCGGGTGGAGGGGATGCACCCATGGGTGGCAGGTCCCCCTTGGCGACGCTCTGCCAGGGATGCCAGCCACCGCCTTTACCATTTTCCTCACGATTTTACGAGTTCTCATCGAGAATTTTTTTGCAAGTGGGAATAAATCCCAGCCAGGGAGGATGGGAGGGTGGCGGTTTTGGGGCACTGCAGCCACCAGCCTCCCTGTCACTGGCGCCATGGGAAGGAGGGACAGTCCCACACGCTTATTTGGACACCCACTGATGAGGTGTAAAATTCGCTTGTGCACCCCAGAGCCCTTCTCCGCGTGCAATACAGAGCACAGACCCTTGCTGGGAGACTGGGAATCAAAATGCATTGGCTTGTCCAAGGTTTTATCAGCCCAAATAAACCCAGGACACAGTGCTGGGGGCAACCTCGGGGTCTGCACTGATGTCCCTTAAGGTCCCCGTGAGCTGCCCCAAGCTGTCCTGCCCCACGACTGGCTAAAACCACACCAGAGAGGGTTTATCGATTAAAAAATGTGGTTGGTACCCCACATCCATGCATAGGACAGGACTGAAGACCCCCAGGAGGATCAAGCCCACTTGGGGACACCATACCCATTGCTGTCCCTGAAACCCCGGAGCTGGAGAAGGGATGAACCTGCCCAGCTGCACGTGGGAGCTTGCACTAACATGTAAGTAACTCGGTTTTCCCCCGGGACGGGGGGGCGGGTTCTGTGCGCAGCCGTGGTGGGACGGTTGCTGGAGGAACGGCACCGTGTCCCCGTCCCCAGGGTCTGCAGGCGGGGAGGCGCGTGGGAGCTCCCTGGATCCTCTCGGCTCCCGTTAACGTCCGCTGTGCCCCCGGGGTTGCCAGTTCAGGGATCGATCTGGCCACCAGCATCGCTCCGGGCCCCATGGCCCCCCTTCCCTGAGCCCCTCAGCTGAATACCAGCAGCCTTTCCTGCAAGATCATGGGGTATTGTTAACTCAGTTCCCTAAGGAAACAGAGCTCATGGGATAATCATCCCCGTGTTCCTTCCTATACCCCTCACTCAGAGCATCCCCCAGCCCCAGAATTTACCCCCATCACTCACACTCCTCCTTGGACCCAACCCCTTATTAGACATCAGAGCATCCAAGCAGGTTTCGCAGCAAAGAGCTCGCCAGTGGCGCTGGCCCGGCCCCGCCATGTGCCTCTGGTTGCCACTGGGAGCAAATTGCTGGCAGCGGATCAACCAGATAAGAGATGGGAGATGGGGAGGGAGGCCCCAGATAAGGTGCTAAAATTAGCCCAGCTCATCACTGGACGCTGGGGAAAACAGGGACTTGGAATGTGGCTGGTACCACGACACCCCTTCCCCTCCCACTGCTCCTCTCGCAGTGTGCGCGGGGTTCCACCACAGCGGGCATCGCCCGTGGGACGAGCTGGGAGAGGCTGGCAGTGCTGGCTGCTGGCCCTCCCTTCCCCAGCGTGGTCTGCCCATGAGGTGACTGGGGTCCTGATGGGGACCTGCTGCGTGGCCGTGCCAGGGGGGTGGGAAGTCCTGTGAGACCATGTGAGACCATGCTCGGGGATGGGGACATCCTGCATGACCATGCTTGGGGATGGGGACCTGCTGTGTGGCCAGGTCTGGGGGTGGGGACCTGCTGTGTGTGCTCAGGGACAGGGACCTGCTGTGCAGCCATGCTTGGGGACAGGGAAATGCTGCATGGCCACAGCTGAGGAGCTGCCACATGGCTGTGCACAGGGACAGGCACCAACCACATGGTCAGGTATGGGGACAGGGACCTGCCATGTGGCTCTGCAGAGGGACACGCTGCATGGCTGTGCCTGGGGACCTGCCATATGGGCATGCACAGGGATGGGGACCTGCCACGTGGGTGTGCACAGGGATGGGGACCGGCTGTGTGGCCACATCTCAGGATGGGGACCTGTTGCACAGCCATGCTCGGGATGGTGACCTGCCCTGTGGCTGTGCTCAGGGATGGGGACAGCTTGGTGGCAGCCATAGCAGGAGCTGGAAGAGGATGGTCACACGGAGAGTCCCCAAACCAGGCATGGGGTGCAAAACTGCAAATGCAAGGCCTCCTGTCCCCATCGCCACCCACCACCATCCGTGCGGGCAGGGTGAAGGCTGTGGGTGCCTTATCCATGTCCCAAAGCCACACCGGTGTCCTATGTCCGTCCCCTGCCGTGTCCCCAAGCAGTCCCTTTGCCCAGCCGTGGCTCCTACCTGCTGCTGGCTCTGCTCCTCCAGGTTGAGCTTGACCTCGAGGGACTGGCGCGCTTCGAGGAAGGCTTTGCGGTGCTTGCGGTCGGCCATGTAGTAGGACATGGTGCCCACCGTGATGGCACAAAGGTAGATGGCAACGTTGGACAGGATCTTTGGGGACAGAGAAAAGGAGACGGGGGTGAGCGGAGCCGCGGGGAAGCTCGAGGATGGTGCCGGTGTCACCCCAAGTCCCCATTTGGGTAGCAGAGCCTGATCAGTGGGAGCGGAAAAAATACTCCAATGCCAGAGGAGGATGTAAAATACACCCTGGAGATAAACCACCGAGCTACAGCCACCGTTAACTGCCGGGGGACTCACTGGGGACCAGGGGGGGACCGTCACGGTGGCTCTGCAGGAGGGGTCCAGCCAGGGATCACACCCTGAGCATCCCAGGAGACCTCGTGGTCCCCGTGGGCTGACTCCGCTTCGTTAGAGCTCGCAGAGATGTTTTGGAAAAAGGCAGCAGGAGGGCAGGGGCCGGGCGCAGCCCCGGGGGAAGGCGCTGGTGGAGGCGAGTGGCTCTTGGGGGCTCACGTGCCATCCGCTTCCCCCACCCTGCCACGGGAATTGCACCCCTTTGTGCACAAAAAGATAATAAAACCACAGCCAGACCCTAAAATCGTGTATTTTCTCATGCTCCTGCCCCTTTTTATCCCTCTCAGTGGCCAAAAATATGGGTGTGAGCCTGCAGCACCGGAGACGGACACCCTGGGTGTTGCTGGCTGTGACAACCAGGGATTCCAAGGGAGCATGGCACGGGGGCTCGCTGCCACGTCCTGAAGGCTGGACCTGTCCCATCCCTGGACTGGACCCTGTCTCCATGAGCAAGAACCCTGTCCCACCCCACAGGCTGGACCCCAGCTCCATGGGCTGGTTCCTGTCCCCATCCCATCCCCCACGCTGGTCCCAGTGTCCCCGCAGCCCGGGAGGGGACGGAGCAGGTTTGAAGATGAGTGCAAAGAGGAAACTATGACTGCTGAGGGAAAGCTGAAAGAATTTGGTTTGTTTAGGCTTAGAAAGGGGAAGAGCGACGGGGAGGATGTGCTACCAGGCCCCAGCTATGCCCGAAGGGGAGATGGCGACAGGGAGATGTCCTCCTGGGCCATGGGCTGTGTCACAGCCGGTGTGGAGGAGGCAGGAGGAGCTGTCCCCGAGCTCGTCTCCATCGTGGATGTGCCACCATGCTCAGCATCCTTATCCGGATCCCCAGCTCCCCGGTACTGACCTGGTCACCGTATCCCATAGCACAGTTGGAGGAAAGCCCTAGTGTGACCCCAGCCTCACAGCCATCCGTGGGTGTCCCTGTCCCCGAGGGTTTCATCGCTCGACAGCATCGAGCCCTGAGCAGCCCTGGTCTCATCCCATAGCGACAGGGAGGAGCCGCCAACCCCTTCCACACAGGGGGAACCTGAGGCACGAGTGAAACAAGCCACGTGCAGCAATAAATACAGGATGCTGTGGGGTTGGGTACTGCTGTGGCACCATGGGGGGCTGACAAAATGATTTTCAGCAAGAAAAAACATGAGGAGCAAGGGAGAGCTCCTGGGACCCCCAGTTGATACTGCAGGGCCAGATCCTGTCCCAGACCCAGCTGCTGCAGCTGTGGGATTCCCGGGAAGCCCCTGCACCCGCGGCATGGCAGATGGCAAGTGAGGAGCCGTCTGGAGGTGGGCACGGCGAAGAAACCCCCAAAACAAGCAGCGACTTGCTATTTTTAACCAACCCATCGGGTTGTCATGACAACGGGCCACTCCGCCAGGGCTGGATGGACACAGGGCAGCTCGGTACGGCTCAGCACATCGGGGCCGTCGGAAACCCCGGGGACCCGCTCGCCTGGCATCGCATGGCACAGCCACGTCCCACGCTGAGCATCTTCCACCTGCATCCTGCAGCCATGCGATGGCTGCTCGGCCCCCCAAAAACCTCCCCCAGCACCTGCCCACGTGCCTGGAGTTGCAAAACCACCTGCTGGCACCCCAAACACCACGGAGAAAGCCCCAACGTGGAAGAGACCCCGCTCCCGGCACGGTCACCAGTTATTATTTGCACACAGTAATTTGGGGGGCGGCATGAACAAGACATGCACAGGAGAGTGCATGGTCGGTGGACCCAGCCTTATCCTGCTTTCCCCATCCAGCCCCATCCATCACCTGCAGGAAAGGTCCCAGGGGGATTCACCGGGGCCATCCAAACCAGGAACGGGTCATGGACCGATCCCACGGATGCTTCACAGCTGGTTTGTGCGCAACCGCGGTAGATACGGCCCTAAATGCCACCAAACCCCAACCCCCTGCCACATTTCAGCCTCTGGGCTCCTCCTCGAGGGTTGGCAGCGGGGCAGAAGCTGCCAGCATCTCTCCTGAACCCCCCTCCTGGGCTGTGCCGGCCCCGCTCAAGCGACATCCTCCGGTTCATCCTATTAATAGCAGTGCCCTCTGGGAGCCGCACCACCGGCTATAATAATAAAGCATATGATGTTTATTTCTGGACATAATGTTCCTCCTTTTGCAGCAGGCAGAGGCTGAGGCATGCCCCGTTGCCAAGGTTTTACCGGCTCTGGACTCTCCGTGCCACGGCAATGATTAACGTGGCAGCAAAGGCGCATGCCTGCTGTCAACCGGGGAGGAAGCCCGCGTGCCCTCTCGTCTCCCGCATCCCGGGGGCTGGTGGCGAGGAGAGGTTTCCTTGGCTTTGCATCGGCCACGTGCAGCGTTTGCATCCCAGACAGGGAGCGAAACCTGGGCAAGGCGCTGATGCACTGGGATTTCTCCCCATGGCATGGTGCCTCCGGCCAAGCATCACCGGGAGGGCACCCATGCTCCCTCCCCAGTAACCAGCCTCTTGTGCCCAAAAAGTGCTTTTCTTTACGAAATCCTGAGTGATGCCAGCAGATAACCCTCTTCCAGGGGACCACCTCCAAACCACATATCCCAGGGGCAGGGAAAAACCAGTATTTTCCAGGATTTTGGAGAACAGGCTCCATTTTCCAATCTCCCGGTATGATCACAGGCTCCACGTTCCCAAAAAGCGAATAAATAACCCCCCCATCTCCCTTCTTTTTTAGGCTGGGAGCAGCTGGAGATCTTCCAGGACTTGACCCAGAGCATCCCAAATTCCCACAGCATCCTCCCACGGAGCTCACAGCATAAGAGGGCAGAGCAGATGCTTCCAGCGGGATTTTCCCCTGCTGCCGTCAGCAGCCACCAGCACACGTTTTCAGCACTGGCTTCCCCCCCCCACCCCCTTCCCACAGAAAGGCTCCCAAAATCGATGGGTGCGTGGCCGGCCGGTGGGGACACGGGTGGGAGGAAAAGCACTCGGTCAAGCAGTGAAACACACCGATTTAGGGAATAAAACCAGTCTCCAGTGGCTCCAGGTGGGTATTTCCCAGGAAATACTGAGAATCCGATGGGCCAGGGACTGCTCTCCCCTCCCTGCCCCCCATGTCCCCTCCTTTGCTGCGTGTGTGAATGGGTGGCCCATCCTTAGGGTCAGGGACGCCGTTTCTCCAGCTTTGCTAGGGAAGAGGATCACCCCAAAGTGTCCCCAGGCTCTGTCCCAAGCACGGGACAAAGCTGAGGCCGAGCGGCCACCCGGCTCCCTCCTCCTGGGAAAGCTCCGGTGGCTGTTTGTGAGCCCAGAAGCTGGGCTCCTGCCACGTTGCTGCTAAAAATGGCCATTTTAAGCCTTTTTTACAATTCAAAGGGAAATCGGCACAAGCAAGGCCACTGGGCAGGGGGGATGGGGGAGCCCGCAGTCCACTGTGCCTCAGTTTCCCCAGCAGCCCAACCGCAGCCCATGTGTCCAAGCACCCCAGGCGGCTCCTTCGGATGGATCCGTGCTTGCCGGGCCTGGCCTGAGGCCATGTGTCCCAGCATGGGCAGGTGCTCCTACACCCCACTCCCCATGGGAGTCGATCCCTGAGCATGTTTTGGGGACCCCCCTGCTCCCGGCAACCACTGCCATCAGCTCTCAGGGTCCAGATCAAACCCAGCTTTAGGGTCAGGACATAGGGATGTGGACAGACATCCACGGTAACTCCTGGAAACACCAAATGGGGATGATCTCCCCATCACCACCCACCACCCCGAGGGACCCCACGATCCCCCGCCAGCCCCCGTACCTGTCTCAGCAGCGTGCCCTCATCCAGGGCGTCCTGTCGCTGCTGGGCGACGGTGACACCGAGCACCAGTGTGTGAACGCCGCAGGAGACGGCGGTGATGAGCACGATGGGCGCCAAGCGCAGCGGCAGCGTGATGAAGAAGGAGAAGACGAAGAAAGCCTGCCAGCCCACCGTGTCGCTGGCTTCGGGCGAGCGGGAGAAGTTGAGACCCAGGTAGCAGAAGATCTGGGCCAAGATGAGGACCCAGAGGATGTAGGGCAGGAACCTGCGGGCCAGGCGTTCGGGGAGCAGCCTGTACTTGCAGAAGACGAAGAGTAGCACGTGGGCAACCAGCCCGGCCGCCGCCGCCAGCACCGGGGCCAGCTTGTCGGCGGAGTAGACCACGGCACACATGACGAGGACGTAGCAATCGAAGAGAGCGGCGAAGACCACCAGCACCAGGAGCGTCTCGTGGCGTTGGCGTCGGAAATAGGTCTGGTAGAGGTTCTCCAAGGATTCGGGAGCGAAGGTGAGGCGCATGAAACGGGGGAGGCAGAGGCAGGGGCCCGAGCTGCGCACCGTCACCTCGTGGGTCCGACCCACGCCATGCTCCGGGTCCGACGGCAGGCTCACCGAGTAGTCGGCGGAGTACTCAGCCGAGCACTCAGGCTCCGAAAAAGCCCTGTTCCTGGGCATGGCGATACCTTTCCTTGCTCCAGCCCCCCAGAAACGCCGCGGTCCCCAACGCCCTGATGCTCACCGGGGCATCACCCGCAGCATCCCCTTCTTGCCGCGAGGCCTTTCCCGCTCTCCCGCAGCCGTAACCCCGAATCCCGCTGCGTGCCGAGGAGCAGAGGAAGGAGGGAAAAGGGGATAATTATAAATATTGTCCGGCGTGGCGTGGGGAGGCCGGGAGCCGAGCGAGCCGGCCCCCCCGGCTCCCTCCCCAGCCCTTGCGCACTGCCAGGTTGCAACCGAAGCGACGCGGAGCAGAAAGATGTCGCGATGCCTCCCTGCCCCTCCTTTCGAGGGCAGCCGCTTTGGGGGGGGTCTTTGCCCTTTTCCGAGATGCTTTTTTCCGCAGGGATGGATGGATGGATGGATGGATGGATGGATGGATGGATGGATGGATGGATGGATGGATGGATGGATGGATGGATGGAGAAGGGGCGCGGGGGGAGGGGGACCGCCCCGGAGCCCACCGGTTGCCGCAGCCCGAGGAACGTAGGTGCGGCCCCGCCGCCGGGAGCGATGAGCTTCGCCTCGCTCGGCCGCCGGTAGCATCCTCCGGCGGCCCCCGCCGCCCCCCCGCCGCCGCTCCCTACGCCCGGGGCCGCCCTGCCCCGCCGCCCCCTCCGTCTCCGCGGGGCCGGGGGCGAGGAGGAGGCGGCGGCGGCGGCTCCGGGGCCATGGTAGCGGCTCGGGGGCGGAGGGGGGATGAAGGGGGAGCGGGCAGGGCTTCCCCGGGGCCGGGGGCGGGCACCCACCGCCGGCTGGGCCGGTACCGGTGCGCTCCGGTGCGTCTCCGCCTTCCGTAACCCTCTCGGTGCCGGCTGCGGGGCGGGGATGGGCAACGCGGGGCGGCGGCGGGGCCGCGGGTGGGTTTGATCCCCACTCGTGGCCCTTTCTCGCCCCCAGCGCTGTTTTCCTGCCCCCCAGACCCCTCGTCGCGTGTCCCATCCCCCCCACGTCGCAGCTCACAGACCCCACAGCACCGGGGGCTGCACCCCATAGGGACCCACGTGTGCTGCTGGGTATCAGGGACCCCAGCCCCGGGGGGGGGGGGGGGGGGGGGTAGGGCGCCGGGCCACACATCCCATAACCTGCCAGGCTGTACTTCGCCTGGCTCCGCTCACCCCGTGACCCTCGTGGGGGTGACAAACACCTCCAACCAGCCCCACTGGGGAGCAGCGAAACCCGAGGCGTCCCCACTGCACGCCCCCACCCTCATCCAGGCTGCCCAAATCACCCCCCAACCCGGCCAACACCCACTAAAACCGCTTTGGAAAGGGCACCCTCCTCCTCCCCGTGTTTTGGACTCTGCCTGCTCCCCTCTTGCATCCCTGCATCTGGAAAACTGGCTACGGTCAAGAGCTGATGGAGATGCCCTGGATCAGTCCCGGACCACGTTCTGAGAAACCTTCCCAGATATCTGGCAGAACCACGCTCGGTCCCACCGAGTCGCTGCACGGCCGGAGGCACCACATTCCCTCACTCCAGCACCTCTGATGAGAGGCCACCCTGGCTGCTGTCAGGGGAATCCCAGCACGGTTTGGGTTCAAGGGACTGTAAAGCCCACTCAGTGCCACCCCCTGCCACGGGCAGGGACACCTTCCACTAGACCAGGTTGCTCCAAGCCTCATCCAGCCTGGCCTTGGACACTGCCAGGGATGGGACACCCACAGCTTCTCTGGGCAACCTGTCCCAGTGCCCCCCACCCTCTCCAGGAAGAATTCCTTCCTGATGTCCCATCTCAGTCTCACTCTTTCAGTTTAAACCCATCACCCTTTGTCCTGTCACTCCCTACCCTTGGAAAAAGTCCCCCCCAGCTTTCTTGTAGCCCCCCAGGCACTGGAAGGGGCTCTAAGGTCTCCCCAGAGCCTTCCCTTCTCCAGGCTGAACCCCCCAACTCCCCCAGCCTGTCCCCATGGCAGAGGGGCTCCAGCCCTCGGACCATCTCCGTGGCCTCCTCTGGCCTCGCTCCAACAGCTCCGTGTCCTCCTGCTGTTGGGGGCCCCAGAGCTGGAGGCAGAACTGCAGGGGGGGTCTCCCCAGAGCAGAGCAGAGGGGGAGAATCCCCTCCCTGGCCTTGCTGGCCACGCTGCTCTGGATCCAGCCCAGGATCCGGTTGGCTTTCTGGGCTCCAGCGCACACGGCCGGCTCATGGCCAGCTCCTCGCCCCCAGCACCCCCAAGTTCTTCTCCTCAGGGCTGTTCCCAATCCTTTCTCCACCCAGCCTGTCCTTGTGCTGGGATCACCCCAACCCACATGCAGGACCTTGCACTTCTGAACTCCCTGAGGTTGGCACAGTCCCACCTCTCAGGCTCATCAAGTAATTGCTTCTGTGCAGTAATTAATACCAAAATTAAAGCGCCAAAGCCACAGCTCCCCAGAGGTTTCGCGCGTGCTGGGGGTTATTCCCATCCCCCTGCAGCTGAAGAGGAGCACGCGGGCAGGGTGCGGGCAGGGGCTTGGGCTGCCCAGCCTCATCTGTGCCTTGGCCAGCACGGTCCTGGGACATGAGCTCTGGCCACCTGCCATGGGACATGTCCTGCCAGGCCTGACACGTGGAACCCAGGCTACCCCATGCTGGCCACGAGCAGGGCTCCCTGGCTGGGAAGTTTAACTGGTCCAAAGGCCAGCAAGAGGCCCCATCACTGGTTCGTGTAGCAAGGATGGGTGTAGCCTTGTCTCAGGGCAGGAATCGTTCCCTGGGACCTGATGGGATATGCTAAAGGATACGAGCCTGGAGCAGCAGCAGGGAGACTGTGGCTCTCAGGCACAGGGCCAGACCAGAAATCCTCATGCCCTCCCCGCCTGCCAGCTCCACGGAGCGCTGGGCCGCAGGCGGAGCGCGGGCAGGAGGGCAGCGCCTCTGGGCACACGGAGGGAGGCTTTCTGATCCCAAGATCTTCTGAGACAGCTCCTGGCTGCGTTTCTAGATGCAGAACAGAAAGTCCCTTCGTTTGGGATTCAGATCCTGGAGCTTCTGCCGCAGGATGGACACTTCAGCAGCAGGACTTGCTCTCTGCACGAGGCGGGAGGACGTGGGGCTCACGGACCAGACACAGCCTGGATAGTGGCAGCCTCGCTGGAGGGATCTGGAGCTCGGGGTCCTGATGGGGATGGGATGGAGGAAACACACTACCGGGGCTGTTGGTGCAGAGGCGTTTGTGCATGGAGCAAGGACGGAGCTACCCCTTTGTGTCCCCTGACCAGATCCAGGCCCCACCACAGTCAGCGTATCCCACATCCCATCCCTGCCGCACTGTTCCCTTGATCCCTTACTCAGCTCCCGTAGAGTTGATTCACAACCTCCATCACCACCCTCGAGGGCAGCTCTTCACCACCAGCCTCGGCCAGACCCGACTGGGGAGGAGAGAAATGAGTCAAAGGGCAATTAAACATTAACAGCAGGCGGTTGCCGCAGGAGGACAGCTCACAGGGCTCCCTTTGTTCCAAAGGGGGGTTTAATCTATAAAAATAACACAACTTAGAAGGTCACCGGCATGGCTAGACGTGACATGCGTGTGTAATTGTCTCCAAAGGTCCGGTCAGCTCTGTAAACAGACACGAGAAACCCCAAGACCGGTGGCCAGAGTCACCCGAGGAGCAAACGGGAGGGACCGCGCACGGCGCAACGGAGGCCCTGAGCAGCGGGAACCCAGGAAGCCTTTAAACCACTCCGGGCACGCAGATCTTACCCTCCAGGTGAAGTGCACCATTCAGCAACAGGGTTAGTTACCCTCTCCAACAGGCAAAAACATACAGATAAATGGGTTTTAAGCCAGAATTAAGTGATTTCCTCCACCAGACAAGCAGGGAGGTTTCCAGTGAACTCCACAGTGTTATCCAACGCGTGGGACAAGATCCCACCGGTGTAACCTGCCGTGGCTCCGACGCCTGTCCTGTTCATCTGCCCCAGCCCTGCTTTTCATGCACCCGGGAGAGGACAAACGGAGCTATTATTTTAAACATTAACCTCTTCTAGCAACATCTCCCCTTGGTTATTTCTACACCAGAGGAGCAAAAAGTGCTTCCCAGCAGGACAGTTTATTTCTTCTTCCCAGCATCCCAGCACCCAAAACCAGAGCAAGAGCAAAGTGATGCTGGTTCTAAAGGGTCTGTAACACTTGCTGCCCAAAAAGGGGAGGGATCTACTGTTGATTTATGGTGTATTTCAAAGGGAAAACACAGAAGAGCTGCCTTGAAGTGAAAAAAATTAAATAAATATTGCACTGACCATAAGGAGAAACCACTTTTCAACGGGGTCTCTGGGGGGGGAGGTAAGAACATGTACACAGACACTCAGTGGTTTTCATTTTGTAGCTTAGTGTGCTGTCCTTCCCTGCCAAGCTCATACAACAGCCGGGAAATAAAACTGGGTCCTGATAAAACCCCGGGAGCCCAAGGAAGCTCCTGTCTGCTCTCCACCTGGCAGCCACCACGGCTCTGACCTCCCTCGGGAATACAACAGCCAGATGTTAAGGCTCTACAAGCGCTTGTTGGGGTGAGCAGCAACGGTCCCCTCTAAATCAACAGCACCGTTCAAAGAAAACAGCAGCTGGGCCTAGGAGGGAGCAACCTGCAGCCTCCTGCTGATCAACAACCCACAATACGATCAGCAAAGCAGGGTGACACGTTGCTGCTGTGAGAAAGGGTTGGGGGAGAACATGGGGCTTGTTCTGCACCGCTCCCCCTACGCCGAGAGCGCCGCGGGGCCGAGCGAGCAGGCAGCGAGCAGGCACCCATGCAGCTCTGCGGTGCGGGCGAAGCCTGGGAGACGAGGCTGGCCAAGGGAAGGGCAGAGCTGATGGGCAACCACGTTGGGGGCTGAACTGCCTCCTCCTTGGGTCAGCACCCTCCTCCCGCCTCTGAATAGCCAGGGCCACCCACACCCCAGGACAGTCCCCCACGGAGGCTGGTGGCATCTACCTACAGCTCGCCAGCGCGGCTTGAGCAGAGGGAGGGAGGGAGCATGTGGCTGGAGGGCCTGCAGCCTTAGGGGCTCTTCCCGACGGGTTGAGCTCAGGGAGATGGAAGGAGGTGGTGGTAGGAGACTCAGTGTTGAGGGGGGTGCCTGGGGGAGAGCCCCAGCCCTGTCAAAGGGACTGTTCTTGGCACCATGACAGCGTGGGGAGGAAGGGGACAGGCTGGGGAAGACTGGGACACTCTTGGAGCCAGCTTCTCCCTGCAGTACCAGAGGTTTCCTCAAGCAATCTGCCCTTTCCCTCGCTGCCAAAAGCAGCATCCCTGGGGGTCAGCTGGAAGGAGCCAGCTTTGACCAAGGAGCTGACTTGCCCTGGTGCCCAGCAGTGCTTTCAGCATGGGCAGCCTTGCAGAGGTGGCTCCAGGATAACCCACTGCCCCTCCTGGGCATCCTCCACTCACACCAACACTTTCAGGGGCAGCAGCTTTCGGGTCACATCTCACTCCGCCCTCGCTGCATCCACATGTTACAGCCATGCATCCAAACCCCTCCCACGGCTGGTAACTCCCGGGAGGTGTAACACAGCCGGGAAGGTGGGCACCTCGCTGCTCCCAGCAGTTACACCAACCACGACCTGGGGCCACAGACGCAGGGAGGGCTCTGGGGTCCCTCTCCCCTCCTCAGCACTCCGTCCTCTTCCCAGCACATCGCAAGCACACTACAGTCAGACGCAGTCCTGATCCCACAGCCGGTGCTGGGAGCATCTGTGTCCATCCCAGTGGTAAGGGTGAGGAGGAGAGGGGTGCCCCATGGCCGTACGGCTGCCCGGGAGCTAGCTGGAAAGAGGGGAAGGTTTCCAGCTTTAAGTGGCTCTGTTCCCTACTTGATGTTTTTGAGGAGCGCGGTCCGGGCGTTCACCACCGCTTTGAAGGCGTCCTCGCTGCCGGGAGCCACGCACTTATCCGGGTGGAGCAGCACGGCCAGCTTCCGATAGGCTTTGTTCACTTCATCCCTAGGAAACACGACAAGAGTGAGGGGTCCCACGTGACGCACAGCTCAGACTGACAGAGCACAGCAAGGCCAGGCGCCCCCCCTGTGCTCAACAGCCCTTTTGAACCCTCCCCTCACTGGCTCTAAGGATCTCCAGGCTGTGGAGGTGATGCTACGGAGAAAAGAGCCAAAGAAATGCACACGGGGCACTTCTGGGTGCAAGCACGAGCAGAGGAGGGGGAGAATCCTTCTCCTGGGGGAGATCCACCCCCTCCACCACGGGACTGTGCCAGCACGAATGCTCCATCAAGCCAGCCACATGCCTGCGACACGTGCCGCGGTGTGCCGAGTCTCTGGCACCACGAGAGCAGAAAGCTGGGAGACAGCGTGGGGGCACACGCACCACCCTGACTCAGCTTTGCATCAAACCGCCCACGCGCTCCGGGCGAAGGCATCGCACATCACTTCAGCCCTTTAAGCCTTGGGTGTCTGGTCCAAGGCAGACATCTCGGCTGTAGCTGCAGGCTGCAGAGAGAAGGGGGCACCTCCTGAGGGAGGGGAGTCCGTCCGTGCTGGCAATCACAGCACAAACTGCCCTGTGGAGCTGCTGATCTCTCCCCATGGATGAGAGAGAGATGCAGAAGGGGTTAGGCTCAACACCCAGAGGATGGGAGAGTCCTGAATAATACATGCTATCCAGAAATCCACTCTCCAGCCCCTCCATAAGGAGTACATAAGGCTAGCCCTCGTGTTTCAGAGAGAAGAAAGCAAGGGAGAGCTCTGGGAGCTTGTTTTAGCTGCCCAAGTCATACAGCAGCCCTGGAAAATCCAATATCCAAGCTCTTACACAGGCAGTGAGCAATTCCACCTGACTAGAGGTCCTGAGGAAGACAAGAGAAAGCCTCCCTTGTGGAAGTACCGTTTCCAGGTGGACGAGCTGTAACATCAATCCCTTTTTAATAACGTGGGCAGTAGCCTTACAGTAGCCTAAAAGCTTCTCCAGGCATGGAGAGCAAAGAAGGTAAAGTTGGAGCTGCTCCAACCACGTCTGGCAAGTGAGTGATCGGAGACGGCTCAGCCTGGAGGCAGGATGCAAGGCCGGGCAGCTGGCAGGGCTGAAGTCATCACGTTCATCATTCTCCCTTTGCCTCCAGCCTGGCTTGTCTGTTAGACGAGGAAATTTGGTGCTCAGGACCGAGGGTTTCTTGTGCATTTCCTTAATTTTGTGTATGAACAGCTTGTGCCTGGCTGCTGTATCAACCAAGGTGAGCTTGGCAGCAGGCAGGTCGCTAAAAGATCACGGATGCAAGCAGCCTGTGGGTCAGGAAGATTACGGACAGCCAGGCAAATATGCTGAAGTCCCTCTCACCTTGTGGCTCCGGGTTTGACCCCCAGGATGTCCCAGCTGTCCTTGCTGTTGCGGATCCTGCGAATGGCATCTGCCTGCTCTTTGGTGAAGCTGACCCCCATGCTGGAGGGGGGACGCTTCCCGCCGTTGTCACACAGGTCGATGATGGCGGAGTAGAAAGTCTGCGGATATAGGGAGGAGTTAGAGGGATGGAATGGTCCCCGCTACAAGGGTAGGGAGTTGACAGGACAAGGGGTAACCGTTTAAATGCAAAGAGGGAGATTGAGATGGGCCATCAGGAAGGAATTCTTCCCGGAGAGGGTGGGGAGGCGCTGGGACAGGTTGCCCAGAGAAGCTGTGGCTGCCCCATCCCTGGGAGTGTCCAAGGCCAGGCTGGATGAGGCTTGGAGCAACCTGGTCTAGTGGAAGGCGTCCCTGCCCGTGGCAGGGGGTGGGACTGGGTGGGCTTTAAGGTCCCTTCCCACCCAAACCATTCCATGATTCTACGAAAGCTGGTGGCAGCGCACAGGAGACCCCACCGCCCTTGCTGCCTTGCCCATCCTCTGATGCGAGGGGGGAGATTTGCACAACTGCTCAACACCTGGTCTGTGGGGGCGGGGCTGGGATACCCGAGGCCAGGGGGAAACAAGTCCCTGCAAGGACCATGGGACAGACTGAGGAGGAGGTCTGGCCCCACACTTATCTCAAACCCTCTTCAGTTCAGTGCCAGACCTGAGAAGGTGACACTGGCGTCTCTGCATCGTGCTCCCAGTGCAGCAAGAGGGATCATCAGCTTTGAGCAATGTAATGCTAGGGCCAGCTCAGGACAGGGAGAAGCAATACTGACCCTGAGCTAAACAGCTAAAGCGATCAGGGCAGCATTTCACTGGGAAGACACCCCTAGGGCAGAGGGCCAAGAGATTTTGTGGGATCCAGGCAGTTCAGGAGACACTGTGCCATCAAATCCTGGCTCGGTGCGGTGTTTGTGCCCTCACCACCTTCACTAAACCTCACCTGAAACATCTCGTTGATTCCTTCCCCTGTTTGTGCCGATGTCTCAAAGTAAAGAAAGCCCCGGCTCTCTGCCCAGAGCCGCCCCTCGCTTTCATCCACGCTGCGGTGCTTGGTGCAGTCGATCTAGACCAGGAGAAAAGGCAGAGGTCAGAGCACAGCCAGGGTCCACAGTGGCAGCTGGAGGAACACAGCTCCAAGGTCGGTCGTCTAACAGGTAAGGGGCCTGGCTGGTTGGAGAGGCTGTTTGCTTATCCTGCAGGAATGGAGGTACCGTGGAAAGAAAGCATAGAAAATGCAAGTGAAAAAGCCTTTCAGAGTTGGTTTAGTCCAGAAACAGTGTCACCTCTACCTGATCCCTTCCTGACGGATGTGTGGCCACCACAGTCTCAAAATCACATTGAAATGCGGTCTCCAGTGCTCCTCACTACAGCTGGAGCTCAGCACCTTGGGCTCACGGAGGGAACACAACAAGCGAGTTATTGGAGGGAGTCCAGAGGAGGCCACGGAGATGCTCCACGGGCTGGAGCCCCTCTGCCATGGGGACAGGCTGGGGGAGTTGGGGGGTTCAGCCTGGAGAAGGGAAGGCTCTGGGGAGACCTCAGAGCCCCTTCCAGTGCCTGGGGGGGGCTACCAGAAAGCTGGGGGAGACTTTTTACAAGAGCAGGGAGTGGCAGGACAAGGGGTGATGGGTTTAAACAGAAAGAGGGAGATTGGGATGGGACACCAGGAAGGAATTCTTTCCGGAGAGGGTGGGGAGGCCCTGGGACAGGTTGCCCAGAGAAGCTGTGGGTGTCCCATCCCTGGAAGTGTCTAAGGCCAGGCTGGATGAGTCTTGGAGCAACCTGGGCTAGTGGAAGGTATCCCTGCCCATGGTAGGGGATGGTCTTTAAGTCTTTGGTCTTCCCACCAAAACCGTTCGGTGATTCTATGATGAGCCCTGAGAGCAGGAGATCAGGACCTGGCTTCCCACCACCACCCACCTTGTTCGCACAGACAACGAAGACAATGTTCTCCATGTTCCCGTGGGGGCCCAGCTCCTGCTTCATCTCAGCCAGCCACGCGTCCAGCGCGTCGAAAGTCTCCTTTTGTCCGACGTCGTAGACCAGGATGACCCCCTGCGTGTCCTTGTAAAACTCGTTCCTCACCTACAGGGACAAAGGCAGGGCGTGGGCAGTGACAGACAGGCTGAGACCCCACAGCCTGGCAGATTTGGGGATCACCCCTTATCTGGCACTTATTAGAGTCTGGGATAAAAATCTTGCCTCGACACAAATAGAAGATCACAGAAAAAGAACAGATAGAGGAACCCAAATAACACCCTGACCACACTGTCCCTGGGCCCACCACAGGAGAGTGATCAGCCCATAAAAACATCCACCTCCGCCTACACAAAAAAGCACAGAAGCAGACAAGGTGTCAGACCAACTCTTGGGGGGGCTGGAAGGTCTGGGAGTCAACAGAGAGACCCGTTTGCACGTGTGTGTTTCCTCTGTGTGAGGCAGTGGGGCAGAACGAGGATCCAGAGCCACCCACTGGACAGATTCCATGTGTTAAGTCCAGCTACCGGAGGGATCCGCAGGATGTCCATCTGTGCGTGTGCAAGGGGGTCTGTGCCTGCAGCAGGAGCAGGGCTGCAGCCTCCGGGGCTCGGATGCCCAGTGCCAGCAACTGGGGGGACCAAAGATCCCCAGAACAGCTGCTGGATGAGGGTCTAAGGCAGCTAAAGGACAGACATTAGACTAGACTAGGCTAGTTCAGCTGGAAGGGACCTACAGCGATCATCTAGTCTGAGTGCCTGACCAAGTTAAAGCATGGCATTAAGGGCATTGTGCAAATGCCTCTTAAACACTGACAGGCTTGGGGCACTGACCCCTCTCTAGGAAGCCTGTTCCAGGGTTTGACCACCCTCTTGGCAAAGAAATGCATCCTAATGCCAATTCTGAGTCCTCCCTGGTGCAGCTTTGAACCACTCCCATGCATCCTATCACTGGATCACAGGGAGAAGAGCTTAGTACCTCCCTCACCATGTCCCATCCTCAGGAAGCTGCAGAGAGCACTGAGGTCAGTAAAGAATACCAAAGTCCTCAGCTGCTCCTCACAGGACATCCCTCCCAGCCCTGTCTCCAGCTCTGTTGTCCTCCTCTGGTCACATCTGAGGACCTTCACATCCTTCTTAAATTACGGGGCCCAGCACTGCCCACACTACTCAAGGTGAGGCTGCACCAATGCTAAATACGGAAATAAATACAGCAGTAAATAAACTGCTCTTTCCTAACATTCTATACATTTTGATTAGTCACAGGATGACACTTTGCCAAGCATTAACGGTGTATTTTTAATTAAGAATTAGTATGCGTTACAATTCTAAAATAGGATTATACTAGATAAACATTTAACATCCCTCTCTTCCACTTTCGGGTCGACTTCATTACTTCGTGTCGTGGTTTAACTCCGGCTAGCGAAATACCACGAAGCTGCTCTCACAAATCCCCCTCCCCTCCTCCAGTGGAGGGGAAGAATCGGAGGAAAAAGAAATAAGGAAGCTCGTAAAATTGAGAACTATTTACTAATTAAAACTAAATCAATAAATACAGATACTACTAATAATAAATAATTAAAATAGTAGAAAATAAAACATGATACAATATGATACAATTATGATACAGTTGCTCACCACCCACTGACCAATGCACAACTGGGTGCTGAGTAGTGAGAGTCAGACCCAGAGAGCCCAAGAGCTGCAGCCCAAAAGCAATCACAGCCCGAGAGCCGCAGTCCGAGGGCTGGAGCCCGAGAGTTGTCACAGCAGATTCTGAGTGAACCTTCAGTGATAGCACGACTGGGAAAACCAAACAAACCAACCCACCAACTCCCTCCCAAACGAGCCAGCACAGGAGTCAGCAAAAGCAGCTAATGCGGGAGTCAGGGGGTGTGTGAGCAAGTGCCTGGGTGTAAGCGAGCAAGGGAGTAAGTGAGAGAGTAATGGCTCCTGGTCCCCCTTCTTGCCTAAGCCCTGAGCATGATGTACCATGGAATGGAACACTCCCTCGGTCAGGTTGGGGCAGCTGTCTGAGCTGTGTGTCCCCTGCACTGCCTGTAGCGAGACAGCGAGAGCTGGGAGCGCAGCTGCGGGGTCAGAAGTGGAGAAAGACCTTGAATTCAGTGCAGGCACTGCCCAGCGCCAGCTCAGACCTTATCAGTGCTGCTCTCAGCACCCAGGAACACAGCCCCCTAGCAGCCACGGCAAAGGGAGCCACCTCTTTCCTGACTGAACCCAGCACACTTTGTTCATAATTTAAAATAAATGCGAGTAGCAGTGAGCACAATCACTCCTTTGTGCCAGCTCTCCAGAATGGATGTTGTAGTCCAAGTGTTCAAATCCTAAAGCCGTATCCTGCAACCTCCTTTCTGTAAACAGTGCTGTTTATTATTTGTATAGCAAGTAATTTTAAAATGGAACAGAGTATTTCAGTTGGAAGGGACCTACAACGATCATCTAGTCCAACTGCCAGCGTTTTACAGCACTTTGGTTGTGGATTAGGATGGCAGTATGCTAGAAATGCCCAAGGTAAGCTCCAAAGATCACTCAATCTGTGTAAATTTAACCCCAGGGTAGGCAGATTCGTAAGCACAAGGAGCCTCTTTGGAATAGGGCTAGCAACATGAGCGGTCACACAGCCAAACCTCACATTCCCTGTTTATGAGAAAGCTGTTGGGCTGTTCTTTCTCTTGGAGTTGTTTCCGAGGTTATAGGTTCCAGTTTTAATAACTCTGTTTTCCTTCTGATCAGCCAGAGACATCAGGATGAGGCCCCACCGGTGCTGCCCAGGCCAGCGCTGGCTGTTTTGGTCTGTGCTGATCTGCACAGCCACCCACGTGTGTACGTACACACGTCTTGTACAGACAGAGAGCGGCGTTTTCTGGTGCTAGCCTGCATCGGGTGTCTGCGGCAGTGAGTGTGCTGTATGGAGGAAGCGCGTAAGAAACGTATTTTCAAGTTTCCCAGCCCCAAACCCAATTTCAGGCAGATCTGAGGAAAGCTGATGGGTGCCCAGTGCATCCGAGTCGGGTCTGCCTTACCTCGTAGAAGAACGGGTGCCCAGCCATGTCAAAGATGTTCACCTTCATCTCTCGGTCTCTGACCTGCACTCTGAAAGAGAAGTGGGAAACCCTTGAGAAGGCTCTACTTCAGCTCTCGCACGGGCTGTGCCCCACAGGATCACCCCTTATCTCTGCCAGCCCTCTGCAAGGAAAGAGCTGGGTGACTGAGGACAGAAAAATCAGTAAGAAGCTCTGAGTGCCGGGGTTTAACGGCCAGAAAACTGCCCCTAGAGCTGGTCACACAAGGAAGATACCACCAGCTCTGAATGGAACAGGGTAACGGGGAGCTAAGCCACCACAGGAAGGCAGATTATACAGATTGTCTTATATTAAAGGAGAAATGCAGATCATGTCAGCCCAGAAAGCCAACCGTACCCTGGGCTGGATCCAGAGCAGCGTGGCCAGCAGGGCGAGGGAGGAGATTCTCCCCCTCTGCTCCGCTCTGGGGAGACCCCCCCTGCACTTCTGCCTCCAGCTCGGGGGCCCCCAACAGCAGGAGGACACGGAGCTGTTGGAGCGAGGCCAGAGGAGGCCCCGGAGATGCTGCGAGGGCTGGAGCCCCTCTGCCATGGGGACAGGCTGGGGGAGTTGGGGGGTTCAGCCTGGAGAAGGGAAGGCTCTGGGGAGACCTTAGAGCCCCTTCCAGTGCCTGGGGGGCTACAAGAAAGCTGGGGGGGGACTTTTTCCAAGGGCAGGGAGTGACAGAACGAGGGGTGATGGGTCTAAACAGAAAGAGGGAGATTGAGATTGGACATCAGGAAGGAATTCTTCCCAGAGAGGGTGGGGAGGCCCTGGGACAGGTTGCCCAGAGAAGCTGTGGGTGTCCCATCCCTGGCAGTGTCCAAGGCCAGGCTGGATGAGGCCTGGAGCAGCCTGGGCTAGTGGAAGGTGTCCCTGCCCATGGCAGGGGGGACACTAGGTGGGCTTTGAGGTCCCTTCCCACCCAAACTGTTCTGCGATTCCATGTTTCTATGTCCCCTTTCTGAGTGCAGCACTATCTTGGAGGCACGGATGTTGCTGGCACTGTCCCCCCTGGTATGAACCCCTCAGAGACACCTGGTAGGACCTGGCTGCTCCAGGACACCCGCATGCACCCTGCATTCCTCTGCTCTCCTTGTAGAGTGATTCTATGCCATGGAAACTAGGCAGCCTTGGCAGAGCCAAGCACACCTGGCTCAGGGCAGTGTGGTCACTTAGGAGCTGCAGGATGTGGGACAGGCCCACTGCACATCTTCCCTCTGCCCCTGTGGAGACCAGTGCCTCTCACAGCAGACCCCTCACTCAGGCCCTGGCAGACCTGCTTTCTACCACCACGCAGCTCATCCCACTCTCCTGGAGCCCCTCTCCGCAAATGGACTTACTTTGTGACGCCGTAGTCGATACCAATAGTCGCCAGGTATTTGGGAACGAACCTCTTCTCACAGTACCGCTTTATAATGCAGCTCTGGGAGAAAGGAAAAGGGAATCTCAGCAAGACGGCACCATACCCCATAATATGCACATTAACAGTGAATTCACTGACAGCCCCCTGCCAGCTGGATGGCTGCAGAGACTCTGACCTAAGTCCCTAAGCTAGCTAATTAACCCACAACCAAAACACCAAACGTCATCAGGAGCAGTTTTGTTTCTGAAAAGAAAGGAAAAACCAGGATCCCAGTCCCTGGGATCAGTTATTCCTTACCTGTTTGGAGATAGGAGTGCCATGAAAATTATTTATTGCCCTACAGAAAACATCCAGCCTGGAGGAGCTGCGCGTTCAGGGGCCTGGGGGCAGTCAGCTCCCCAAAAAGCCATAAGATCATTTTGGCAGCTCAAGCAGGCAGCACGAGAAGTGCATTCAGGGTCACACCAGGTCCCCCCAGCCCCAGTTCTGCCCCTGACTGGCAGAGACGCTGTTCAGGGAGAGCAGAGGAATCAGCTGCTATTGACCATTGAGCGATAAAGGTCATAAGGATAAAAGTCACCTGCCACCTCTTTGCCCGCTCACTCTGTTCTGTAAGATCCTTCTGGATTTTCTTGCCATCAGCAAGGCATTTGCCTGCCCCAAGGGAGTCCTCGTGGTGTCCTCAATTTAACAGGCCTGCTTTTATTTAGCAAATAAAAAAGGGCAGCACTTCAGAACAGAACCTCGCTGGGAGAAACACTGTCCCGGAGATCATTCACCATGGCAGGAGGAAGAGGGGTCCTGGAGGAAATCCTGAGTGAAGCCAAACCTGGGAGTGCTGGGATTCCCTCAGCATCCTCCCAGTGCCCTGGAGGAGGGCACTAAGGGCTGGATCCGGACTTTACACCCTCAGGCGCTTAACTGCAGTATCTGTGACCACAACACAGTCACGAGGGCTCCTCCTAAAGGAAGTGGACACGGGAACGGGTCTCCCTCAGCAGCCGGATCATGGAGGGACCGTCCTGAAAAGAGTGGAACGCTCTGGGGCAGATGGGTTCGCGGGGGAGGCCTCGAGTGGGACTGCGGGCCATGCCCTGCCCACCGCTCACCCGTGCCGGGTTGTAGAAGCATGCCATCCAAGAAGGATGCCATCCAGAGGGACCTTGACAGCTTGGAGAGGTGGGCCACTACCAACCTCACGGAGTTCAACCAGGCCAAGGGCAAGGTCCTGCACATGGGTCAGGGCAATCCCAGCACAAGGACAGGCTGGAGGGAGAATGGATCGAGAGCAGCCCTGAGGAGAAGGACCTGGGGGTGCTGGGGGATGAGAAGCTGGCCATGAGCCGGCCGTGTGCGCTGGCAGCCCAGAAAGCCAACCGGATCCTGGGCTGGATCCAGAGCAGCGTGGCCAGCAGGGCCAGGGAGGGGATTCTCCCCCTCTGCTCTGCTCTGGGGAGACCCCCCTGCAGTTCTGCCTCCAGCTCGGGGGCCCCCAGCAGCAGAAGGACACGGAGCTGTGGGAGCGAGGCCAGAGGCCACAGAGATGCTGCGAGGGCTGGAGCCCCTCTGCTGTGGGGACAGGCTGGGGGAGTTGGGGGGTTCAGCCTGGAGAAGAGAAGGAACCGGGGAGACCTTAGAGCCCTTTCCAGTGCCTGAGGGGCTACAAGGAAGCTGGGGGGGGCTTTTTCCAAGGGCAGGGAGTGACAGGACAAGGGGTGATGGGTTTAAGCGGAAAGAGGGAGATTGAGATGGGCCATCAGGAAGGAATTCTTCCCGGAGAGGGTGCAGAGGCCCTGGGACAGGTTGCCCAGAGAAGCTGGGGCTGCCCCATCCCTGGCAGTGTCCAAGGCCAGGCTGGATGAGGCTTGGAGCAACCTGGGCTAGTGGAAGGTGTCCCTGCCCGTGGCAGGGGGTGGGACTGGGTGGGCTCTACGGTCCTTTCCAACCTAAACCGTTCTACGATTCTACAATTCTAAGCACGGTGAGCCCAGCTCCGGGCCTGCCCCGGGACGGCGGGCACGGAGGAGCCCGGGCACGTAGGCTGCCACCGCTCCCAGGCACCGCCGGCGCCGCCATGCCACCGCCCCCAGCTGAGCACGGACAGGACGGCCCCGCCTCCTGCCACGCAGCCAATAAAACCCCGCGTTCGGGCAGGAAGCCCCGCCCCCGGCGCTGTCAATCCTCCGCTCGCCTTAACCTCCCGCCTCGCACCGCACGGCGCGTCATGGCTCTGATTGGGTCCCGCCGGCCAGCACAGCCACCAATCCGCGGCGTCTCTAACAGCGCGGTTACCTGTATCCGGGTTTCCATTGGCTATTTGGCCTGCCCGCCACCGCCCGCCCGCCAATCGCAGCGCCTCACCTTGCCCACCTCCGCGTTGCCCATGGAGATGACTTTAATCCGCAGCGGTTTGCGCGTTTCCTTCCGCTTCGGCGGATTCGCCTCCATGGCCACCCGGGGCCGTGCGGGCCGGGCCGGGCCCGGCCGAACCGCCGGAAGGAGGGAGGGAGGGAGCACGGACGGCCCGAGGCCACCTCACCGCCCTGTGGGCTCCGCTCGCGCGAGACTTCCGCCACCCCTTTCGCCCCGCACCGGCCCGTAGGTCTCGCGAGATCTGACGGGGGCCGTTACCGTCCTGCAGGGGGCGGCAGCGAGATGCGGTGAGGAGGGGCCGGGCCCAGGCCCAGACCCAGGCCCAGACCCAGGCCCAAGGGCCCCTGCCTGCCCTGGGGCTCAGCAGTGAGGTGTCGTAGTGAAGGGACAGGCCCGGGCCCAGGCCCAAGGCCCCCTGCCTGCCCTGGGGCTCAGCAGTGAGGTGGTATAGTGAAGGGACAGGCCTGAGCCCAGGCCCAAGGCTCCCTGCCTTCCCTGGGGCTCAGCAGTGAGGTGGTATAGTGAAGGGACAGGCCTGCGCCCAGGCCCAAGGCCCCCTGCCTGCCCTGGGGCTCAGCAGTGAGGTGGTGTAGTGAAGGGACAGGCCTGAGCCCAGGCCCAAGGCCCCCTGCCTGCCCTGCCTTCCCTGGGGCTCAGCAGTGAGGTGGCGTAGTGAAGGGACAGGCCCGGGCCCTGGCCCAAGGCCCCCTGCCTGCCCTGGGGCTCGGCAGTGAGTTGGCGTGGTGAAGGGACAGGCCCAGGTCCCCACCCGTGGAGCAGGGGGAGAGCGGCAGCCCGCTCACCTCCGGCATGGCCTGCTCTCCACCCCTGCTTTCAGCAGGACATCCCCTGCCCTGTCCCAGCATCTCCAGGGGCTCAAAAGCAGCATCATGTCTCTTCATATCATCCTGTCCCGTCTTGGGTGCCCCCAGGCCATCCTGCTGTCCTTGCGGGCTGAGCTGTGAGGGTTTGTGTAGCCCTGAAGAGCTCGAGGTAGAGCAAGATAGCGGGCGGGCTACATCTGTTCTCTGAGACTTGCTGTGTGGGTGTGGGGAGGTACCTCCCCCAGCCTGGGAGCACAGGCTCCTGTTTCAGCTCGGTCCCTGCAGGACTGAGAATAGGCCGGGCTGGGGAGATCTGGCAGGATACAGCTCACAGTCTTTCTGTGGGCATTTGGATGTTGGTTTGGGGGTGTTGGGGTCAGTGTTGAATCAGTTCTTGAGCGGGAAGAAGTGGGCCCTCCTTGAGGATGGACCCCTCATGACACAGGTTCATTTATTCTTGGGGGAAGGACATTACTGGTTGCTGAGACAGGTGACCTTAGGTGACACCAGGGGTGGCAGTGGCCCCATGGCACACTGGGACACAGCCCATGGGGTCTGGATAGAGGGGCCTATCTCCTGCAGTGGCTAATTTGGGGCAGGACTATCCACTGAGACCCTCCTTGTAAATAATGTCCTTATTTTCTTCTTGTAGCTCAGCAAGATCCTGTCAAGAAGGGAACCTTTGCATCATGCCTGGAAGAAAAGGTACCAGGAAGGGACACACGGCTGGGGGTTTTGAGGCCCTCTTCCCAGGGGGGTCATAGCTGCCTCTCATCAGGAAATCCTCAGGCAGAGCCCACATGGTCTGAGCATCTCATGTGTCTCTGTCAGGATAGAGATGGACAAGGGAGGGGGTTTCCTTTGACCTCCCCTCCCTCCCAAAGGAGCATGTGTCTGGCTGGTGAGTGGCCTAGTCTAGAAATGGGGGTGGCAGAAGTGGGTGCTGGGGGTGTGTCAGGAGTCACTAGGGTGTGCTATGGACTAAGGATGCTGTCCGTTGAGTCTTCAAGAGCTCTTCTGGCTTCCTCCTGGCTGCCAATGAGAAGCTGCTTTTTGACAAGTCTGGTATGGGCTGTTGGGGATCTTCTGCCTCATTATCTGGTCTCATAAATCTTTGCCAAGAGTCCTGCCATTATCCATCTCTGGGTGTTTTATGGCTTCAGCTCTGTTCTTCGTCTTCATGTCATCGTATCTTTAGCTTTGTTCTTTGTTCTCTTTGGTTTGTTTTTCTTCTTCCTGCTGTCTGGCCTTGTGATGAAACCAGGCCCATGCCTCTGTGTCAATTTAAGCCGATTCCTTTAACCCTTCCTCCGCTGGTTCTATGCATCCATATACAGACTTCTCTGGTCATATGGGCGTTACTGTTTCTTACAAATCCACCTGGCAGCTGATTTGCTAAATTCAGACTTTCCTCCTTGAAATGTCAGTGGGGACACCTCTGGGCAGCTCCTCACCGTGGCTCAGGGCACTGTCCCCCTTCCTGAGCCATAAGGGATCCTACCTGCTCAGTAGCAACATAGGAATGAGTTTATAATTCCCACTGCCACACGGGAAGCAAGTGCTTCCCTGCCCCAATCCCAGGGGAATGAGAGAGATGAGACTGGGGTTTTCTTTGGGCATTTCATCCTGGGCCAAGTGTGTCCTTTAGTTTGTTTGGAAAAGAGGAGAAAGAATGAAGGTAATTTTTTTTCTCCTTGTTTTGCTACCATATATAAAGCTCTCTGGGTTTTTTTCTGTTTTGGGAGGAACAGAGCCCCAGGACAGGAGGATGAAGGAAACAGCTTAGCACTGTGCCAACTTCTTCACTGAGTTTGGGCAGCGGTAAGGGCTTACAGCAGCCCTGATGACTTACAGGTTCAGGGTATGGTAACAGCCACCAGACCAGCAGCTTTAGGGATAAACAATTTATCTCTAAATAACAGCACAGTAATAAATACAGATCAGTAGTGCAATTATCCAGGTCATAATGACAGCAAATCCAATAATTCACTAATACGGGGCTAGACTTAATAACTGGGAGTGCAAAGACTTACATGACCGTGGCTCCCAGGCAGGCTGGAAGCAGACCATGGCTTCTTCCCCAGACAAGCAACTAGGATGAGCTGACCAGGCTTGGGGCCGAAAACCAGGCACCAATATGTAAAGAGGTGATTGAAAGAAGTAAGAAATTGCTCAAAAGAAGGAAAACAAGTGAGGGATTAAGTAAGATGTTGAATATTCCTGTAGCGAGGGAGGAGACCACCCTAAAAAGCTGGGGAGGACTTTTCCCAAGGGCAGGGAGTGACAGGACAAGGGATGATGGGTTTAAACAGAAAGAGGGAGATTGAGATGGGCCATCAGGAAGGAATTCTTCCCACAGAGGGTGGGGAGCACTGGGACAGGTTGCCCAGAGAAGCTGTGGCTGCCCCATCCCTGGCAGTGTCCAAGGCCAGGCTGGATGAGGCTTGGAGCAACCTGGTCTAGTGGAAGGTGTCCCTGCTCATGGCAGGGGGTGGCACTGGGTGGGCTTTGAGGTCCCTTCCCACCCAAACCGTTCTGAGATTCTAAAAGGGATTGCTACCAGCCACCTTTGACTTTTTTTTGAGCACGTTGCAGGATTTGTGTGATCTGTGGTGTCACAGTGGACAGGTATTACCGTTTGTTGTGCCTGCCGCCTCCCCTGCTTCCACAGTCGATGTAAGGCTGCGTGATGCAAAAACTGTTCCAGCAGAGGTTAGGGGTAGGGGGCAGAGTTAGTTGACAGCACTTGACAAGCAATAATTGGGCAGTGTAGTTAAAATCCCAGCCAGATGGGGTAGTAAAGTTACAGATACACAGATAACCATACCTCACCTACGTCAGTTTATACGTAGCATCAATATCTACAAAAGAACATGAAGATCATGCAGGTACACACCTTTCCTGCCACACACAGGTGTTGTCTCAGCATGTTTATCAGGTGCATTATGAAATTATAAGCTCCCCAAAGAGAATTAAGGCCCTAAAGGGATTTCCTTCACACACGAACCACAGTCCTGGCTCAGGGATGGAATCTTTGATGTCTCCTGATCACCAGCTTTTCATTCCCTGCTGAGTCTCCCTCGGGTCACCCCTACGGCATTTAGTAAGGACGTGTCCTCATCACGGTTTAGATGTTCCCATAAATGGTAGTGACAGAACAAGGGGTGATGGGTTTAAACGGAAAGAGGGAGATTGAGATGGAACATCAGGAAGGAATTCTTCCTGGAGAGGGTGGGGAGGCCCTGGGACAGGTTGCCCAGAGAAGCTGTGGCTGCCCCATCCCTGGGAGTGTCCAAGGCCAGGCTGGATGAGGCTTGGAGCAACCTGGGCTAGTGGAAGGTGTCCCTGCTTGTGGCAGGGGGTGGGGCTGGGTGGGCTTTGAGGTCCCTTCCAACCCAAACCATTCTGTGGTTCTATGATCAAGGGAAGGTTTTTGCAGTCAGACACGGTCCTGTTCTCCCCTTAAGGAATCACACCATAAGGGATGTGAAGATTTCACAGTGGGGTTGCTTGTTGGCCAGGGCTTCTGCTTTTTTATTCCAGGAAAACGGGCTGTAGGATGGATGTGGTCCTTGGGAGATATGTGCAGCCTGTGGGCAGTGCTGGGCCAGTCAGGGTGACTGAGGCTTCTCACGCAGGAGTGGAGGCAACACTGTCTCTGTTGGACCAACACCAGAACGAGCTGCTCCATGGGCTGTGTTGGTGTGGCTGCGCTGAGCCTGTGTTGCTCATGCGGGTGTAGCCAATGTTTCTGCTTGTCAGAGACTGGAATTTTTGTCTCCGTGGCTGGATTGGCCCTGCCCCTGCCATCCCACTACGTGTGACATCTGGAGCAGCCGTGCATGAGATGTCTGTGTAAAGCTGTGGTGGTGACAACCTTGCATATGACCCCTGAGTGTGTCTGTGGCCTGCCAAGCTTTTCTGGGCTTGAGGAAGGAGCCCATGGTGTTTAAGCGTGGGAGGCAGAGCATGACTCGGTTTCCCCGTCTCTGAGCCAGGGTGTTGGTGGGGTGAGAGGTGGGGTGGTGCAGGGCATGGCACCATCCTTGGACTTTGTGAATAGCTGCAGTTCTCATCTGTGCACGTCTGGGCCCCAGGAGCTGTTGGGGATGGTTCTGTAGCCCTTGTAGCACCCAGCACAAGCCTCCCTGAAGAGGGAAGCAGTGCAGGGGCTGGGGAGGTGAGCCAGGGTACCATCAGCATGAGCTAGCCCAGAGCACTGGGGAGATGTGGCTCAGGTGACCTATTAGTCTGCCCGCAGCATCTTCTGGAGCTGGGACATCTCCGGCTGACGCCCCTGGAAGCACCAGTGCCCCCGAGCAGAGATGCCCACAGGCAGCCTGGCTTTTCAGCTGGCACCCTCCTCCATCTGCTGCTGTGAGCGATGCACACGCAGGCAGCATCACCTTGCACTGGGACAGCGTCCCTTCTCCCGGTCCTTGTCCCTCCTGTGCCACATACGTGCAAGAAGTGGCTCCTCGTGCAAGACGTAAGGCGGAGAGGAGTGAGAGGTGGCGTATTGCACGTTGCAACAACCCGTCCCATGGGCATCGTGCGAGCGACGTGGCGAGTGTTGGTGCCAGAATGGATGTGGGTGTGCAAGAGCCGGTGCAAACACCTCGAGGCCGAGTGCTGGTGTGTGGGAGCAGCCAATGGGTCTGGGGCCCAGCTCTGTCCCGGGTGTGTGGCTTGGGAAGGGATGAATGGCTCAGTGCTGGAGACCCCGCTGTGGCTGCTGCAGCAGCTCGGTGGCCATGGAAACAGCTGCGGGAGAGCGAGATGTGAGGAAGGAGTGGACAGACCAGGGATGGACATGTCTGACAAAGGAGGTGCCCAGGGCAAGCAACCTTGCCCTCCTCCTGGCATGACTGCTGGAGCTCTGGCTGCCTCTGGATTGCTGCCTTCTCCCAGTGCCTGCCAGCCTCTGAGCCATCCCGGGGAGGGATCCCAAGGCTCAGCGACCCATCTTGGTGTCCCATGTGCCCACCCTGCCCACCATGCTGAGTTCTGCACAGCATTCCTGAGCCCTAGGTGGGGACACGGCTGTGTCCCGAGAGCATCTCAGGCCCCAGGTGGTTCGGCATGCTCCCTTGCCTGCTGGAGGGGTGAGGGGGGCTGTGCTGTGCCCTTGGATCCCTTTGGGCAAGCCTGAAGCGTGTCAGGGTCCCTGTTGTGACAATGACAGGTAGGGGCTGAGGGGCTGCCCTGGTGTCAGGTTTAACTCTTCCCTGCCCTTGTCTTGCACCATGAATCTGGAGGAGCCACATGCTAGGGGTGTGGGGTGTGAGGTCCCAGCCCCCTGTGTGGGACAGGGGTCCCAGCCTCCACGGATCCGTCCCGACCCTGGGCAGGGATGCTTGTGTCCATCCGTGCTCTTTGAGGGCGGAAATTCTGCCAGGCTTTTCCAGCGACGACAACTTTTGGGGTTCCAACCAGCCCGATGTGTTTTGGATGTGGGCTGGGGGGGCCCCAGGGCTTGTTGATGGTGATTGGGGTTGGTGCTGGCAGCTGTGTGGGGCTGTCCCCACGTCCCCAGAGTGGCCCTGGGGACTCGTTTCTTTGGCCACCCTGCAGCACTGTCCTGATGGCCACTGTGTCCCTTTATGGTGAGCCGATGGCCTTGCAGATCCCCGGGAGCAAAGGGACGAGGGTTCCTGGGCTGGGGGGATTTGCCACGTCTGCTTTGGGTTCTTCCCTCAGCATCGGGTTTTACTCTGAGGCTTTTAATTCACAATAAAAAAGGACTTTACATCTAATTCTGGGGCTGCGCCTGAGCTGGGGTGCTCAGGAGCCCCATCCTTCGGGCTGTGACTGCCGTGTCCCGCGTGAAAGCCCTCCAGTCCCCTGGGAACACAGCTCTTCCTACGGCTGCTCTGCCACCGGGGGAACCAGCAATGCAGATTAACTCCCCAAAATGTTTTAATTAAAACATCATTTCCCTGCGAGGAGGATCATGAGGCACCAGCTATTGCCTAATTAGATGATCCAACTCGGGGACTTTGCCGTGTGGGAAGAGACGCAGCAAAAAGCTCAGGGAGGGGGAGATCTGTGGCAGCGCGGTGCCAGCACCAACCTGGTGCTCTGGCCCACCCAACCAAGGTGTCTTGTCACCTCGAGCCTTGTCCTTGTCCCCAGCCATGGCCCAGGATGGCACCTTTGCTTCGCTGGGTCACTCGTGCTTGTGACAGGGCCTGGCACAGGGAGGGCTCGGGCTTTGCTGGTGGGTGGGTCTTGCCGTGGCTGTGAGGCCCCATGGGGGGCCCCAGGGCAGGAGGGTCTCCAGCGTGAAGTCACTTATGTCAGCTGGGAAAAGAGGTGGAATGGGTCCCAATGGTGGGAAAAAGGTAAATATAAAGGAAAAAAGTTTGTGCTGTGCTGTGCCATGCCGTGCCGTGTTGTGCCCTTGTGACACCGCACCGTGCATTGCCGTGTCGTACTCCGCAGTGCCATGCTGCATGGTGCCATGCCATGCCGTGCCTTGTTGTGCCCTTGTGACACCGTGCCACGCCATGCATTGCTGTGTCATACTCCGCAGTGCCACGCTGCATGGTGCCGTGCCGTGCTGTGCCATGCCGTGCCCTTGTGACACCGTGCCACGCCATGCATTGCTGTGTCCTACTCTGCAGTGCCACGCTGTGTGGTGCCATGCCATGCCGTGCCGTGCCGTGTTGTGCCCTTGTGACACCATGCCGCGCCATGCGTTGCCATGTCGTACTCTGCAGTGCCACGCTGTGCGGTGCTGTGCGGTGCTGTGCCGTGCTGTGCCACGCCGTGCATGCCAAACTGTGCCAAACTTCCCTGTGCCAGGCTGTGCTGTGCCAAACCAGGCTGTGCCGCTATGTGCTGTACTGTGAAGGGCAGTGCTGTGCTATGGTGTTGAACCAGGTTTTGCTGTACCATGCCATGCCGTGCCGTGCCATGTTGTGCCCTTGTGACACCGTGCCACACCATGCATTGCCGTGTCGTATTCTGCAGTGCCACGCTGCGCGGTGCTGTGCCATGCTGTGCCCTTGTCACACCGTGCCACACCATACATTGCTGTGTTGTACTCTGCAGTGCCACGCTGCATGGTGCTGTGCCATGCCATGCCCTGCTGTGCCATGCTGTGCCCTTGTGACATCGTGCTGCACCATGCATTGCCATGTTGTACTCTGCAGTGCCATACTGTGTGGTGCCATGCCGTGCCGTGTTGTGCCCTTGTGACACCGTGCTGCGCCGTGCATTGCCGTGTTGTACTCCGCAGTGCCATGCTGCGCGGTGCCGTGCTGTGCCATGCCATGCTGTGCCGTGTTGTGCCCTTGTGACACCATGCCGCACATTGCCATGTTGTTCTCTCTGCAGTGCCATGCCGTGCAGTGCCGTGCTGTGCCATGCTGTGAATGCCAAATTGTGCCAAACTTCCCTGTGCCAGGCTGTGCTGTGCCACACCAGGCTGTGCCGCTACGTGCTGTACCGTGAAGGGCTGTGCTGTGGTGTTGAACCAGGTTTTGCCATACTGTGCCATGCCGTGCCATACTGTGCTATACCATTCTCCATGCCCTTCTGTGGCCCCAGCCCTGACATCACCTCACGGCCTGGCCCTGCCTGGCATGCTGGGTGCTCCCGCACCCTCTGTGCCACCCTCCTCTGGCTCATCCTCGAGTGGAGCCCAAAGATGGGGCTGTGGCAGTGACCGAGGTGGGAACGCCAT
This sequence comes from Rhynochetos jubatus, assembly GCA_027574665.1. Classification (NCBI taxonomy): domain Eukaryota; kingdom Metazoa; phylum Chordata; class Aves; order Eurypygiformes; family Rhynochetidae; genus Rhynochetos; species Rhynochetos jubatus. Next base: position 124,426,241 of record CM050650.1, read on the forward strand.
CCCCTCCACACACTGGCTCGTGGCTCCCGCTCTCCCCTGCCTGAGGCGTTGGGAAAGCCAGGACCCTGCATTCCCATTTGTGGTGCCGAGTGGGAGTCACGGGTTTTGGGAGGTGACGACGGCGACCATGCAGCCGATGAAGCATGGGAGATGGTCGGCACGCGCATCCGTGATGTTGGGAGCAGCGGTGCAGTGCCCACGGCGTGTGCGGCCGGGATCACTGACGATGCCGGCACCTGGATAGGGTGACTCCCTGCCTCAGTTTCCCCTTCAGCAGCAATACAAAATAAAAGCACCTCGAGGACGTATTATCCTTATTTCTCACCCCCTCCAAGCGCTCTCAGCCCTTTCCATGGGATCCCTGTCTCCCCAAGGCAGCCCGAGCCCCCCTGTCTCGCTCTCCAGGCCCTTCTAGAAGCAGCCAAGCCCATCTGGATGCGTCTGCATGTCCTGCGCCGTGCCCCGCAGCCCTCGCTGCCAGCAGCACGACCCCCGGGGTACCTCCGAATTTCGGGGGCCTGGTGCAGCTCCCCCCAGGCCGGGCTGGCAGCAGCTGGTGCAGGGACAGGTCACGGTGCTCGTGGTTGCCACTCGGGTGGCCGCAGTTGCCCAGTCCGGTGCTCCGTGGGGCTGGCTGGGGGGAACACCCGCGGTATCTCCTCCCCACGGGGGAAAGTGTCTGGGTGGAACACCCCGGGGTGCTCATTCCCAGGATGAGCGATGCGAATTGGGCGCTGCAAGCTCTCGTGCGGTTTGGGGGCCTCAGGGGGGGCTCGGGGCCGTCCAACCCACGGAGGAAGGATGCTCAGGGGCTCACCAGCGCGTGCCGGGGGGGACCCGAGTGGATCCCGGCTCGTTGGCGGACCCCAAAACGAGCTTTGCCCGTGGCAAAGCGTGGGGTGGGATGCGGGGCGGGATGCCCGGCGTGGGGCCACCGTGCCGGATGCCCGGGTGGCTCGGGGTGTGGGGCAGGAGAGGGGCCCGGTGCGGCGGAGGGGGCCGGGCCGCGGGCGGGCGCTGCGGCCGCGCCGGCGGGAGGAGCCGCCGCTGCGGTGCCGCCCCCCGGTGCCGCCCCCGGCCGGCGCCGCTCGTTGGTGGGGGGGGGGTGTTGGAGGGGGGGGGCAGAGCCGGGCCGGGCACCGCCGCCTGCAGCCACGCCGGGCACAGCCGAGCCGAGCCGGGCCGAGCCACGCCGGGGCGGCGGCAGCGGCCATGTACGGTGAGTGCCCGCGGGGTGGGCGACGAGCCCGGCGGGGCGGCGCCGGGCCTGGGCCGGTACTGGTGCCGGGCTGGGGCCGTGCGTGCCCCCTCCGGTTCCCGGGGACTTGGGCTCGTACCCGCCCCGAGCTGTGCATCCCCCGGGCCCGGTTAGGGGCTCAGCCCTTGCAGGGTCGGTGGACCTCGCGCTTTATAGGGCTGTGCATCCCCCCCTCCTTTAGTGGGGAGTGACCCCTCTTTGGGGTTGAGGGGTCTTTTGCAGGGCAGTGCACCCCCTAACTTACTGGGGGGTCACCCCCTCTTTGGGTGTGGGTGGCCTGTATAGAGCTGTGCCGCTGCCTAGTTGCTGGGGGTGAGCCCTCTTTGTGTGTGTGTGGGGAGATTGGTCTGTTACAGCGCTGTGCATCCCCCCAGTTTTGGGAGGGTGTCCCCTCTTTGGGGCTGGGACACACCCCATGGTCCTGTAAAAGGCTGCAAATGGCCCTTCTATCAGTGGGGCATTGCCCCCTTCCTGGGGGACCACGGGCTGTTAGTCGCCTCCCCCCCAACACAGGGCTGGGGGGACCTGGCTTCTCTATAGCACCAGTGACCCCCAAACTACTGGGGGGTCACCCAGTCCTTGGGGTGGGGGAGCCTTGGGTGCTGTGTCTACCTCTTCAGCTCCACCTGGTTACGCAGAATTGTCACCCACCCACCCACCCCCAGGATCCAAGGGGATCTTGGTGTATAAATGACCACCCCTTTGCGATAGTGGGGAGCTGCCTGCCCCCCGGCATAGGGCAGACCCCAATCCCATATCGGCCCACACACCTTGAGGTGTTTGGGGATTGCCACCCCTGCTGTCACTGTCACCTCTCAGTGCCAGACGGACACACGGGGTCCGGGAAGCACACCGGGGTGATGCCTCGTGTGGAATGGGGAGCAGCTGGCACAGCAGCTGGCTGCCCCCCCCCCCCTCCCCCGGGCTGCGCTAAGCTGCTGGGAGCTTTTGGAAAGGGCCAGGGGGGTAGCCGGGTGGCTCTTAAATCCTCGCTGCCTGAGCATCCTTCCCTGGGCTGTTGGCGAGCGCCACGGAGGAACGAGCCCCTTCCTGGGGGGCTCCCAGCCCACCCCGAGGGCTGCGGGGTGGCTTCGGTGCCGTGGGCCGAACCCCGTCTCTGCGAGGGACTGCGGTGAGTGACGGGAGGGAGATGGGTGGGCAGGGTGCTGGGCCTCTCTCCTGGGGTGATGAGGTGCTTGTTTTGGGGCTCAGTGAGGTGCGTACGGGGAGAATGGCCTGAGATGCGTTGGGATGCAGGACCTGCTTCCCGCGAGGAAAGGAGCGAAGCCGGTGGGTTTGGGGAGTGGGTTGCTGCCACGCGGGGCCAGGAGGAGGGAAGCTGAGGCGGGAGGCACCGGTTCTGTTCCTTTCTTCTCCTCCTCACCGGTCTGACTCCTCCGTGGCCTCCATTGAGTCATTCAGGTCTCCCAGCTGGTATTTTTCCACCCGCAAAATGAGGGGGATGCTTCCCTCCTCTCCTTGGCTGTGGCAGCCTGCGGTGACGGCTGCTGTGTGCCCCTGGGGACGTGGTCCCTCTGCAGCACCCCCCACGCCGGGATTCCCTTGCCCCTTCTGACCCCAGGACCTGTCTGGCGTGGGATGGCTGCGATGCTTTCGCTGCAGGACAGCCACCCCCGATGCCCAAATGCTCCCGCTGGCACCCTTTCCATCTGATCTCCCTCACCTTGCTCAGGGCTTTTGCATCCACACTGGGGCTTGGACTGATTTTTTGGGGTGTTTTTATGGCAATTTGTGCTGCTGGCGAGCAGGAATTTGCAGGGAGCTGTTATCACCCGAGCAATTTGCAGCAGCCTGGAGCACATAATAATCCTGTCTGCCAGGGAACTGCAGGGGACCCCAGCCCCTCTGCAAACCTGGGGGAGAGCTGAGCCGTGGTCCCCAAGAGCCCCGTCCCAATGGCACTGTAATGATCTGGCCCAAGGGGTGTGACATGTTCTGGTTGTCCCCTGGGATCCTGGCTCAGTGGCCAGCCTGTCCTGCCCATGGGGAACGGCAGTGCCACATTGGGCCACGGCTCCTCTTGCCCACAGGTTATGCCTCTGCTGGCATCTTGGGGAAGCCACTGCTCCGAAATACCGGGTGTTTCCTTGGGCTGGGGAAGGGCAGAGCATCTCTGGGGACCTGAATGTGACTTTAAGGACAAAAGCCAGGCTGGTCCCTTCCCTGGTAGGGCTCGGGGCTGAGCGTTGCTGCGGCTCGTGGTCCTGGAAAGCATCCAGGAGCTGGAAAGCTCTGTGGGATACTTCGGATGAAAGGTGCATTAGGAATGCACAGGATTATTGGTATCTTTTTAATCTCTCTTTTAACTGTCTCTTGGCCTTGGGGAAGGGTTAGATGGGTGACTGGGGATGGGGTTTTTCTCCAAGGACAGGACAAAGCGATGCAGGACACTCCCTCTGTTATGGAGGAGACCTGCTGCTTCCCTGGGAGGTGGTGAGAGGGACATCATGGGGGCCAGGGACCACCCTTTGCATCCCCTCTAATCCCGTATTGCTGGCACCTCGCACCAAGCTGCTGTTTGTGAGGCAAGAGCGGCGTGCTTGGTGTGGCTACGCCTGCCACCCGTGGCTTGTGATGTGGGGCCGTGGGGGTGGCCGTGGCGATGGCCGTGGCGATGGCCGTGCATGCCGAGCAGGGCTGCGGGGCATCTGCGCCGGCTTCGCTTTCCTTTAGCGTCACCAGTGAAAACGGGACAGGCAAGCTTCGACAGCAGTTTTGTGAGCTGAACCTTCAGACTGGTGTCCCTGTCTCCAGTGGGAGCTCGTTGTCCAGAGCCAGGCTGGAGGATGAGCTGCTCCACAGGAGTTTTCGCACCGCAGGAGCTGGGTTGCTGCTGTCGGGCTTCAGCTGGCAACAGAGCATGGGTACCCTGTGCTCGGGGGCTGTGCGATGGCCCCGGGCTGCAGGAGAAGCCCTAGTGCTTTGTGTATCCAGCTGCCAGCAACCTTCCCACTTCACCGCTGTCTCTGGGAGCCTGGGCTTCAATTCGGAAATATCTGCAAAAACCAGAGCGAGCTCGTTGGGCTGAAAGGGCTCCAGGAACAGGGGCACGGCTGTAGGGAGAGAGTAGAGAGCCAGGGAGCTGCCGAGATGGGATGGGGTTAATCTTTCCGTGAGGGGTTCCCCCCAACACTTTTGGCAGCGGCTGGGAAGGCGCCGTGTGTCGGAACCGCGGCGAGCCTTGGGAGCTGGATCCCTAATGTCCGGCTCACGGCACTTGGTTCCCTCCACGTTCCCTCACTGCGCTTTCTGGTCGCCGGCATGAGCTGTCTCCTCCCACTCCAGCGAAGCTGGAAATAGAGAAGGTTCCCTTTTTAAATTTTATTTTGCAGCAGCTGGAACAGGGGAAATGAGGCTTTTCGGCTACCCGGGGAGGAGGCGTTGTCGGCGGTGGGTGCCAGCGAGGTCCCCATGAGCCGTCTGGGGCTGCCAGCGTGCCACTGAGTCACAGCCAGCAGCAGCGCAAGCGGATGGGTTTTGTGCTAAATAAATAGCGCTCGGTGGGACTGGATGGCTCAGCAGGGGAATGTGAAATGCAATTAAGCTTTTTTGGCTCTTTTTTATTTTTTTTTAGTTCTGTGCTTTTTAACTAAATTATCTACAAATTAATTCAGTGCTTGTAGAGGAAAAGGGGCTGTTTGTGATGCCGGAAGCGCTGGGAGCTTTCCTGGGCTGCCTGGCCACGGCTTTCCTATAGGTTTGTGTTAAATCTCGATGGTTGTGGCAGAGTCCGGGGCGCTTTTTCTGGTGCGTTGCTGTGTCCGGGCAGGATTTGACCCCTGCAGTGAAGATCCCTCTGCTCTGTGCTGGGGAGGCCTCCCCTGGAGTGCTGTGTCCAGCTCTGGGCTCCTCAGCTCCAGAAGGACAAGGAGCTGCTGGAGAGGGCCCAGCGCAGGGACACTGCGATGGGGAAGGGCCTGGAGCACCTTCATGTGAGGAAAGGCTGAGAGAGCTGGGGCTGTTCAGCTGGGAGAAGAGGATGCTGAGGGGGATCTGATCAATGCTGATCAGTATCTAAAGGGGGGGTGTCAGGAGGAGGGGGCCAGGCTCTGCTCAGGGGTGTCCAGGGACAGGACGAGGGGCCATGGCCATCACCTGGCAAACAGAAGGTTCAGCCTGAACATGAGGAAACCCTTCTGCCCTGTGAGGGTGCCAGAGCCCTGGGACAGGCTGCCCAGAGAGGGGGGAGTCTCCTTCCCTGGAGCCTTTCCAAAGCCGCCTGGCCTTGTTCCTGTGTGATCTGCTCTGGGGGATCCTGCTCTGGCCGGGGGTTGGAGTAGATGATCTCTAGAGGTCCCTTCCAACCCCCAACACTCTGTGAGTCTGTGAAGATGGGGGCTCCTCTGCCTGGAGCAAACACTAGAGGTGACTGTGCCAGGCCAGGAGCTTGGCATTGCTCACCTCAAACCTCATCAAGTCTGACTGCGTAAGGACTCTGGTAGTTGCTTGTGCAATCAGTAATTGCACCATAAAACGCACTTCCAGAGATGCTCCGCTGTTGGCTGAACCCTTTGCTCCGTCACAGGTCGCTCTGCCTCAGGGACTGGAGTTCCCCCTCCACAGGGACTGTCAACAACCCCGGAAAGGCTGGAGGGTGTTGCCGTGGCCGGTCCCATCATGTTTCTGCCTCCCTGTGTTCGCTCAGGTTCTCTGCCAAAAGCTAAAACCGGCTGTGGGCTTTGTTGTAGCGTATCTTGGGGAAATAGGAACCCGCAGAAACGTGTGTGGTCAGCATCTCGCTGTCCTTATGGTGTTTTTTGTTGAAGATGCAAAATAGGACGGGGGGTTGCATGGTTGGGTTTTTTCTCAAAAAACCTTTCAAACTTGCAAGCCTTCCCGTGTCCTTGGCCCTTCCGTTGCATCCAGCTCTGTGCTGCACGGGGCAAGGCTCTGGGCTTGCAAAATGAACCTGACTCTTCATTAAGCAGTTTTCGGAGGCTGGTCCTGATGCTGCGGGGACGGCTCCCACCGTCAGAGCTTCTCCCCCTTCATGGTCTGGACCAGACGCACCACATCCATGTGACACTCAGCAAACGTCTCGCATCGAGGAGCTGTGTCAAGGCCACAGTTTGAGTGAATTTCCTGCTATTTAAGCTCTTTCCCCCTCAGCTTTCCCTCTGCCATGTGTTGTATAATGAAACCAGGCACCCATTAAGGCGCTTAACTCCCCTTCTTCCCCAAATCAGTACTGCTGGCGTGCCAGGTACGTAATGTGAACCTCCTGGCGTGCAGCTCTGCCCTTAATGGGCTGGTGTGGTCTTAATGCCCGAGTCTAATCACCGCTGTGAAATATTAATTAATCTGGCCGCCGTTGAAGATTTGCACGGGCGCTGCGGTGTCGAGCGGCTGGCTCGGCCGGACAGCGAAGTGTAAATAATGGAGCGTTGAATCCATCGCTGGTGTAAACTGGCAGCGGGGTTAATTTGTGTCCCACCACCCACTACGGAGTTGTTAAAGCTGGATTTGATGTCTGAGTGCCTCGAGCTGTCGAGGGGGAGATGGGCAAGAGCATCTTTGGGCAAATCCAGGTGGGATTCTGACATGCTGGCACCAGCATGGGTTCAGCCTCTGAAACAGCTCCAATTCGGGGGTCTCTGCGTGGGTTTGGGGGAGCCCCGGCACAGAGCTGGGGCTCTGCATGGAGCGGTTTCGCTTCCCACCCCAGCCACAGTGTCCGCCCTGGCGAGCCCCGGCTGGGTCGGTGGAAGCGAGGCGAGAGCAGCGCGTGGAGCGGTGCCAGGGGGAAGCTGCGAATTTAATTGCTGAGCTAAAAGGCTTCGCACCGCCGGCTCCGAGCGGGCTGCGGGCGACGTCTGGGAGAGCGTTTCGCTCTCCGGCGTGTTCCTGTCCATCCTGCTCAGTGACAGGAGAAATGTGTCCTGGCAGCGGCAGCCTTGGCTCGCTCTGCCTTTGCTGTTGGTGCCTTGAAATGCTTCGCTGTCCCTTTGTGCCGCCATCAAGAGACACGGCTCGCTGTGACCAGAGCTGGCTTGTGCTGCCCTTGGAGGTTTCGGTCTTCTTCAGCGTCCTCGAAAGAGTCTCTGCTCACAGATGAGCTGTCAGCTTTTATAATACCCCCTTTGCAGATGCTGACTCTTACCAAAGGACACTTGGATGAGCGGCGATTAACGAGCGGGGAAGGGAGCGAGCCGGGGAAGGGAGCGAGCCGCAGCCGTGCAGCCTGAACCATTCAGGAAGGTCAGGAACTATTAATTAACATCAGCATGTTGCTCCAAATTTAACGGCTTTAAACAGAAAGAGGGGAGATTGAGATGGGCCATCAGGAAGGAATTCTTCCTGGAGAGGGTGGGGAGCACTGGGACAGGTTGCCCAGAGAAGCTGTGCCTGCCCCATCCCTGGAAGTGTCCAAGGCCAGGCTGGATGAGGCTTGGAGCACCCTGGGCTAGTGGAAGGTGTCCCTGCCCATGGCAGGGGATGGCACTGGGTGGGCTTTAGGGTCCCTTCCAACTCAAACCCTCCTGTGATTCTATGAAATTGCAGCGCTGGGGGTGGGGGGAGCTGTATTCGGCCCCCTCCCCAGCTCTGCCTCCCCCATTAAAAGTGGTGGAGGTTTAATACAACCTCCCAGGGTCCCCCATCTTTTCATGGCTGCTCTTTTCCAACGGCTGTTCTTTGCACCAGGCTGATCTGAACTGCTCAATCCAGCTCTCCTCCCGGTTTGGGAGCTGCTGGTCCCTCCCCGCTGCCAGGGCATGGAGCACCTGGCTGTTCTCACCCCGTTCCCAGCACAGCACACTGCGCGAAGGGCATTGGGCCGTGTTTTTAATCGGTACCCAGTGTCTTTGGTTCTCTTAAACGCGATTAGAGAGAGATTTACTGGCTTGCTTTACAGCTCTGCCGGCCTGTGGGCTCGTGCTGATGTACATCGGGATCTGCCCTGGCTCTGGAGGGATGCGGAGGCAAATGGAGGCTGCCTGGTGCAGAAGCTGGATTTCAGTGTAGGTTTTCCGGACTCAAACTGGTGGCAGAAGTTCAGAGGAGCACCCAAGCCAGGCTTTCCTTCAGAGGAGCTCCCAGACACGCTTGTGGCTGCGGGCTTTTCCCTGGGAATGGCTTCTGGGGAGGAGGATGATCTGCAAGCGGCGTCCTACATCTCTTTCAGTGCCCACCATCCCTCGCAGCACCGAGACTGTCCCTTCTCCCTGTCAGCATTGCTTGTTTCTTCCCTTTCCTGATATTTTTCCCCATTTCCCATGGGCTAAGGCTCCTCGCTCCATCCCTCTGCCCACCCCAGGGTGGATGAAAAATAGGACTAATGGGTCTCTGGGCCAACTTGAACATTGCTCAGTGACATTTCTAATGCATATCAGGGATATTTCACCCTTTTCCCTGGGCAGGCTTACCCCCTGGGTGCCAAAGTGCTGAGAGAGTCAGAGGATGGGTATGAAGGAAGCTCAGGTTGGCTGCATAAATGAGATTTTGCTAAGCAGATTAAGGAAAGGTGTCTGGTTCGGTGCAGGGCTCGGGGGAAGACACACTGGGATGGTGGAACACCCTGTACCTTCAGGCCAGTGCTTTTGCATGGGGTTAAGAGAGTGACCTTCATGGGATATTAGGTTTTATGAGGGATTTTGCCTGATTTAATTAAGATTTATTTGCAATCAGTTGGAGTGCCCTTATTAAATAAATTCCAGGCCTCGAATAATATGGCCATAAGGTTTTCCAGCCATGCTTGTTGCCAGGATGCCATTAAAATGGGGACGGGGAAGGGGATTAATGAGGAAAGGCTCAAGGTCAGAGCACTGGTGGGGGAGAGTGCGTGGTTGTTTTGGGTGGTGAGCTGGGCCCATGTCCTGTTCTCAGCTGGCTGTACTCGGTCCCAAAAAACCCCAACTACAGCTGGCACCAGTGAACCCCCTCCTGGAAACACATGCAATTAGTTTATCCGAAAGCCTCGGGGCTCATGCTGGCGTCGGAGCAGTTAAGTGGGGGTTGTGCTAGCGAACTGTAGTTGCTGGGACTGAAAGACTGTAATTATCCCCAATTAGATTGACTTTCTGGGAGCTGAGCTATCACAGCGAAAGGCCCTTTTGGTTCGCTTTGCCCCCTGGCGAGAGCGCAGATGTGACCTGCCGCGGCTGAGAGTGAAGAGCCTGGTAAACGCCAACCAAGGCCGGTGTAAAACGGAGGTGGCACGTGTGTCGTGGGCGCCTGTGGGAACTGATGCCGCTCCTCAGTTTCCCACCTTATTCCCTCCCTAGGGAGAGGGTCGAGTCATGTTTCTCCATGCCTCGATTTACCTGATACTTAAGCAAACCCATGTCCTGGGTTCCCAAAGCGGCGGGCTGCCGGGAAGAGGAGATTGTGCCACACTGTGCGTGTCCGTGCTCACGTGTTTGTCGCATCCCTGGATGCTCTTTCGAGGTCAGCTCTGACCTGCCGAGCCTTCCCCCTTGCTAATACTGCCTACAAACGAGCGATGCTTTGTGTGCCGAACGAGAGAGCTTTGGGCTCAAGGAACCTTGAAAAATCACTCCCGGTCCCCGGCTCAGGGCCCTCCGAAATGCCCAATTCCCCAGCCGCCCCCACGTACCGGTGCGGACGCCGACAGAGCGAAGCCAGCGCCGTTCCCAGCTGCCATCAGAGCTGCCTCGGTGACTCAGCAGCCGTGCTGAAAGCTCCCTTATTTATTTAAACGGCTGCTGCCGCTCGGCTGAGCATCTCCTGCAGCGATGCTGCCGCTGAGCCGGCCCCGGCTGCTGCTCGGCGAGGAGAAGAGTGATACCCGCCACCCCAAACCCCCCAGCTTGTTCTGGATGCGATGGCTTTGACTACCTGGGCTCTCGGCCCCGCGCTGCGGCTCTGTGCCGCCGGCCCTGCCTGCTCCTGGGAGATGCTGCACGTGGCCGGAGCAGGTACCTTCTTCCCCCCACTTTGCTTTTCCCTGGGATGCCGGGTTGGATCTTCTGGGAGGGCGAAGCTGCTGTGGCTGCCGGTCACCTTCGGTCCAGCCTGGGCTGGTGGAGTGCGTTTCGGCTGCGGGGTTTTGTCCTCGGAGGTGGCGTCTTGGGGCCGGAGCTGCGGTGCTGGTGCAAGGGTACAAGGTGTGTGGGCTCAGTGTGGTGGGTGCTAACGGAAACCGGTGTCTGGAAGAAGAAATGTCAGAGACCCTTGTCGTGTAGCCTGGCCTGGGGGGTTGTTGTTAGCCTCAGCGTTAGGGTTTGATGCTGTGAGGGTCTGGGGGGGGTCCCATATAGACCAAGCACTGGGGTGATTTCAGCCCTGGCATCAGGACCAGACTTGGATTTGTTGCTCTGTGGAGAGCCCTTGGCTGGAGGGGATAAAACAAGACCTTTTCTCAAGGTCTGTGTCATTTTTGCACTGTTTTTTTAAGGATTTAAGGTCTCCCTGGCTGTGCCTGTGTTTTTCCAGGCTGAGCAAACCAACAGAAGGCGAGGATTTGGGGCAGGAAAGTTTCTCTTGGTTTCATGCAAGCTGACTAAGAGAGACTCTTTGAGTGCCCTGCTGCAGGGTGCTCAGCCCTCTTACTAGACATCAGAGAGTCTCACCCAGAGGCACTGCTTTGTGGGACACCCTGTCCTGCTGCACCGTGGTGGGATCCTGCCCACCAGCAGCCTGACGTGGCTTTGGGTCAGTCTTCCCCATCTGGATCATGCTTGTACCCCCCATCTCATGGGACAGATGGGGCACCCGAATCCCCGCTCCTGGCAGGTCCTTCGCACCTTCCTCTCTCTCCTGCTGCTGCTTTCCTTAGCTGAGGCCTTCAAAATCTCCTGGAAGCAGAGGTCGTGTCAGGTGAGAGGGAAGGCATTAGATTTAATTGTGCAATTATTATTGATGAGATCCACGCTGTGTCTGCTCTTCAGCTTCATTCATCAGGATGAAGGTGGTGGATTGGGAACGCGCCTGGGCTCTTCTTCCCTCTCCCAGGGCTAGGAGTGTGCGTTAATCCTGCAAATACTTTAAAGTTGCGTTTCTGGAGGTGAGATAATTACCTAGGAGGCTGTGGGACGGGGAGGGAACCTTGCTCCTTCGCTAACGGGGTGGCTTATGGAAAAACTCTCCAGCTGTTTTGCAGGGAGAGCTCATGGCCCACGCTGAGATGCTGGCAGGGACGTGGGGCCCGGCAAGGTGAGATAAGTCACGCTTCCTCGGCCGTCCCGGGCGAAGGGAATTTATTAAGAGGATTCAGGAGATCATCAGACGCTTGTTTGTGTGAATGGTGAACGAGAATTTATTAAGAGGCCAGATTAAAGGTACTTTGGCAAAAGAGCACGATCGATCGAAGGCGGCTGAGGAGGGGAGAGCAGCAGATACGAGGCTTAGAAATAAAATACTGGAGAGCGGGAAGGTGCGGAGGGGTTGGCAGGGAGAGCGCGAGAGGTGGAAGGAGCTCTTTGCCACCGCAGCGTTGCTGGGCCTGGGGGCCTCCGAAGGGGGACCCCAGAGGGGACCCTAAAGCAAGCGGTAGCTTTCAGGTGGGGGCGCAGGCTGCCTCCCCGGTGCGAACACCCGCCGTCGGGCTCGGCAAGCGAACGAGCACATTGCAGGAAGCGAGCGGTGCCAGCGCCGGCGAGCTGGCTCGAGCAGGCCTGAGCTCATGCGTTCCAGTGGGAGCGGTCGCCGGCTCCCGCCGCCGGCGCAGCCTTTGTGTGTGTCCCGGCTCCCCCCACCCCCAGCTCCTGCTTCTCGGCGGCGGTTGCCAAAAAGCAGCCCCGAATTACTCACGCTTCCCTGGGCTTGCAAAGGTCGGTGCTTTGGGGTGGCTGACACCAGTCTCTGTGGGATGCAGCATCCGAGTAACGCCAGGCCCCTGGGAAAAAATGCATTGTGCTGGAGCAGGGGGATCCTGGTGTGCAAAGCCCTCGGAGCGGTGCTGGGGAGGGCAATGCCTCCAGAAATCTCTTCTTTTCCCCCCTTTTTTCAATAAACAAACTGCAGATATTCATCAGCGCCCAGGCAGTGCTGGTGCAGCTTTATGTATCGCGGTGGAGGTGCCCACGGATGCTGAACCCACCCGGTGCTGCAGCCGTCCCCGTGCTTGGTGTGTGTGGGAGCACGACGGATGCTCGAGAGCCCACCTGGACCACCCACCATCCCCAAGCCAAAGACAGGGGGATCCCTGGCTGCTGCGGCCCTGAGAAACAGGATATGGCACAGGGAGAAGTATCCAGGTTGCGAATGATCCATTCCTTCCTCGGCAGCTCCCTGAAAGCGGAGCAGGGGATCGCAGCCACGTTTAGGATATTTGGTGGCCAGGGCTACGTGCTTTACTCTGAGTTGGGATGAAGCTGCAGTTGGGATGCTCTGCCGTTCGCTGGCCTGCGGAGTTGCTGCTTGTGAGGGTGTTTTTTGGTTCTTGGAGAGGCTACATGGGGATCGGGGATAAGCTGATGAGGTGTCTGAGACCCCTTCAAAAAAGAGGCTGGGTATGGTTTTTGGGTACTTGAGCCATGGTAACCGCTGGCTCCCGCCCCTGGTTCTGGGGGGCTTTACCTCGAGCCATCACTGTTGGCCGAGCGCTGTGTTAGTGCCAACCTTTGCTCTTGCTTTGCTGTGATTTTTTTTTACCTCGTCAAGTTTTACTCCCGGGTCCCCTGAGCCCATTTCATGGATCTGCCTGTTAGTTGGGAGCAGCTCCTCATGCTGTGAGCGCCGGGGCGGCGAAAAGGGCTTTCTGAGGTTGTCGTGTCTGCGTCCTGCAAAACACAGGTCACTTGGTACCTCCCTCGGGGGGACAGGGACTGCAGTCTGGCAGGTAGGGAGGCAGTCGAAGGTACTTGGTGTTGCTCAACAGCTCAGCTTTGGGGATGCAGACAGGAAAATGCATTTTCCCCTCGTATCCTTCATAAGATGTTCTCTCTCCTTTATCTGTCTGGAGCAGCCGGTGCTCTCTTTATCGCTACCGGCTCCATGGAGAGCGTGGGGCAGGGTGTGAGGAGTGTGTCCTTGGGTGAGTGGGTAGGTGGAGGAAAGAGCTTCTGGTCTGAGAACCTGCAAAAGAGAATCTTGTGAGACATGGAGGCACAAATGTAGGGAAACTTTGGACATCTTGGTCTCTGGAGGCTGCTTTCTTGGGTGAGAAAAGCAGATAACCCTGCAGTCCTGTGTCAAACGATGCTGGTCACCAGCCAGTTCCCTGCCTCTCAGCTGCAGTTTTCTTCCCTTGTTTGTTTTTTATTTGGCTGCAAAAGTCTGGGATGTTGTCAGCTTGGTGCCCTGTCCTCTTCCCAAGCTTCCCCACTGAATCTAAGGATGTTTTCCACCAAGGACACCTCCAGGCAGGTGTTTGCCCTGGAGCTGAGGATTTTATCCCTGCTGACCAGCTCTGTCTCCTCTCTTCCAGGTGTGTGCGGCTGCTGCGGTGCCCTGCGTCCTCGCTACAAAAGACTTGTCGACAACATCTTCCCTGAGGACCCAGAGGTAAAGGAGGCACTGCTTCACATCCCAAAGCTCCCTGCTCCACCCTGTTGTGGCTCTCCCACAGCGGGATGTGGTCTGACCTGCTCAGAAACGGCTCCTGGCAGGCAGGCAACACTTTGACCCCGTAAGACCATGCCTGGAGGGTTGGATTTTCCTATAAAGCCTGTTTGTGAGCAGGAATACAACAGCTCCTCCAGCCACAGCGGCCTGGAGGGACAGGCTTCCTTTCCTGAAGGTCCTAGGCAGATGCCGAGGTCAGATGGGTGGGAGGATGTGGGACTGGACCTGAAGGAGTACGTCCTTCTCTTTGCAGCATAAGGAGAGCAGCTCCTAAGAGCAGGAGTCTCTTGGGGCTTCAGCCAGGCTTTCAAGCTCAAAAGCTGCTTATCCTTCCAGAATGCGGGGAAGCTGGTGCTCTGCTTGCCATCTCACTGAATTGGAGACGTGGGATGCCTTGCCAGCTACTCCTGGAGCATCCCAAATCCAGCCTCTTTGTCTCCTTTTCACAGCCAAGACGTGAAGGCAGCGGAAGAGGGGCTCCCAGGAGGGGGTAGCGGGGCTGGGATTGCCCAGGGAGGCGGTGAGTGCCTGTTTTGTCATGGCGCTGGCAGCAAAGCTGAGCAGGAGAGGAGGTTGCCGCTGAGCCGTGCGGAGAGGAGGAAGCACCGCAGTTTTCTACACTGCGGGGGATTGGGGCTGGCAGCTTGGCATGCTTGTGTCATTTGGCCTCAGCAACCTGGGGGTGTTGCTGTCCCTGTCTGCCCGAGTCCCCCTCGGTGCTGAGGCATTGCTAGGGGCTAGCAAACAGTTCTTGTTGTATTTACAGTGGGGGGTGCTCAGTGGAGGCTTGCACTGGGGTCACCCCTGGCTGTGGTACATCAGAGAACTCTCAGCTGAGGCTAAACGCAATCCTCACTTCCCTTCCGTGGTATATGAGGTGTGGGGAAGCGCTGGGATGGGACTGGTGTGCTCCAGACCTCTGCCGAGGTTTGCTGCCGACGCTACTGATGTTTGCTGGGTCTGAGGCTGTGACAGCCTGCTCTGCTCTCTTTCAGGATGGGCTGGTGAAGACCAACATGGAGAAGCTGACGTTTTACGCCCTGTCTGCCCCGGAGAAGCTGGATCGCATTGGTGCCTACCTCTCCGAGCGACTAATCCGAGATGTGAGCCGGCACCGATATGGGTAAGGCTGGGAGGCTGTTTCAGCCACCCAAGTGATTAACATGATGATGGCACACTAGATAATAGAGGGAGCCCAGGCAAGGGGTGGGAGGTGTGGGGTATGCAGCTCCTGCGTGCTCCAAGCTGTCCTGAAGCTGTGAGCGTGCTGCAGAGAGACCTGAGCATGTTCTGCCTCCGAAAGTGAGATGTGGGAGCATGCAGGGATGTGCAAACTCCTTGTAAAGTTGCAAGGGACCAGGCAAACTGGGAGCTGTGTGTTTCCCTGGCATCATGCTCTCCGTGCTGGAGAGGTCTGTGTGTGTGTGGTGTCCCTCATCAGCGGCAGGACTGCCACCATTCATCTGGGCCATCATCAGGACCCCGTGGCACCCTCCTGGCTTTTAAAAGCCCACGGCAGCTCTTCCAGAGCCAGGTGGGTGTCTGGCGAGGTGTGGGCAAGCAGCTAAACAGGGTGTCCCTGGCTGCAGCTTGCTGGGGGTTGTTCAGGACAAGCTTGGGTGTGTTGCACGCCATGCACATCTCTGTTGAGCTTTGGGGATGTCGCAGAAGCGGGAACAAAGTTGCGGGGCAGCACGCTGATCCTTTTCCAGCGAGCACACGAAGGGGATGCATTGGCCTGAACAAGGATTGCTGTTTGCTTTGTCCGGCTTCCGTGTGTGGTTCTGGCTGGATCCTGTTCCCTGTGTTCCCTTCGTCTCCCAGCATCGCTTCCAGCAAGCCTTTGCCACCTCTACTGCAAGGAGAGCAGCTCCTGCCTGGAAATAGCTGACTGCCCTGATTAGGAACGCTGGGGGAGCACGGGAGGGCTCCTTCCCTTTGAAATCGCTCCCGGATTGATTCTTGTTGTCTCCTGAACAAAGCCATGACAGACAAACACGGCTCAGCTTCGCGGTGCCAACTTCAGCCTGCCTTTTATCCCGCGGGAAGAGAAGCCAGCAGCCTGCCTAAGAAGTGTTAAAGTTGGAAAACCTTCAAAGCCTCATCTGCATCACCCGTCATCGGGAGTGACAGGACACTCAAAGTTCTGCCTGATGTTCTGCGGTTAAGCGGCTGTTAACAGGCTCCGCTTGCTATGCTGGGAAAAGAAAGGCCTTCAAAGGTTTTTTTGACATCTAATGACAAGCCTGGGTGGGCGGAGGGTGTGGGGGGGAATATATTCCTTCCTCCACCGCCTGTGCGTACAGACACATAATTGGGTTGGAGCGCTAGCTAATTTTCAAAGTCTAACTTTGAAATGCCTGAGATGGGTTTGGATCAACCTTTCGTTTGTAGGTCGGTGTTGGCTGGAGCGGAAGGATTTGCCCTGCTGCAGACGCCGCAGCCGGGCTTTGAAAGAGCAGCCGAACACGTGGGTACCTGTCTCCTGCGTGTAAAATGAAGATAACTGTGATTTCAGGCCTGTTGAGTGTCACCTTTTTGTTACCTTTATTGCTAAAAGGAGAAAGTGCTCCTTTGAGTTTGCAGCAATGCAATCCACTGTTTCTGAGAGGATGGTTGAGGTAGATTGGAGGTGACAACTCCACAAGTATCCCTTTTCCCTCTTGGTGGCCTGTGTCCAGTTGTCCCCAAAAGAGAAGCCGTGCTGCTGCAATGATACTGGCACAGAATGTTGTTTTCAGCCTTGTTTCCTATGAGAAAGGAGCTTGCTGGTCATTGGTCCCCTCTTCATACGTGGTTTTTTTTCCCTCTGGGCCAGTTTTAACCCAGTTTGCCAGATGGGTAGGAGCCTCACGGATCCAGGAATAGTTGACTGCTTATTTTCACAGCATCGGGAAGAGCTGTAAAGGTGTCTGAAGGACAGAGTGCAGTGTGAGCTCAACCATGCTACAGGATACCAGAGAATCTACCGAAGACTGGAGCCAGATTTCAACAGTTATGGGGCCTCAGGAGTAGGGATTTGTCTTGCTGCATTTTACTAGCTGGAACCTGGAAGTCCAGGGTTTATCAGACACCTCCTTTTCCCTGAGAAGGCAGTTTGCCTCCCCAAGAGGCTCAAAATCAAGAGGTCTGTGCTTGCCACCTCCTGCTGGAGAGGGTGGGGAGGCCCTGGGACAGGTTGCCCAGAGAAGCTGTGGCTGCCCCATCCCTGGGAGTGTCCAAGGCCAGGCTGGATGAGGCTTGGAGCAACCTGGGCTAGTGGAAGGTGTCCCTGCCCATGGCAGGGGGTGGGGCTGGGTGGGCTTTGAGGTCCCTTCCCTCCCAAACTGTTCTGTGATTCCATGATATTTTGGCTGCGGTAAATCTGGGCTCAGTGTGCTCATAAGGAGCTGTAGAGTTTGGTTTACTCCCAGTGTCCTGGGACCGTGTCTGTATCAGGTGTTTGGGTATCTCAGAATTCCTGTGAGAAGAGCTGGAGCTCGGTGCAATCACCATCTGGGTTTTTTTCTGTGTTTTGAACAAGTCCAGCTGGAATAAATGTCTGCTCACAGCTGAGGTCAGGGTTTGCTTCTCTGTTGGGCGACCAGCAGCTGGAGGTCAGTGTGGTCATTGCACAAGAAGCCTGTCCAGGGGCTCTGGCCACTGCACTGGTGACAAACCAGATGCTGTGAATGCAGAAATCACTGCAGGACCAGCCTGTGGAAACTCTTTGCCAAAGCCACTCCAAGCAACTGGTCCAGTTTGTCTTGGAAATATGAAGAAACACCTGAGAAACCCTTCAATTGCAGCGCAGTGAGCTGGCTACCTCCGTACTCACCGGGATTCATCGCTGGGCACGAGGTTGTCCAGCTTCCTTTTGGAGGCGGGAGCATTGCAGGAGTGGTTCAGTCAATAGCCTGGAAGGTGCGCTGTGGCAGCTTGCAGCAAAGCCAGGGTCTGTGGGTGAGCTCAGCCTGGTTAGGAGGGATGCTGAAGGGATGTGCTGTGCTCAGGGAGGCCTCCAGGAACCTGTCATGGGTGCATCCCCTCTTGCTGCTGCTTTTGGATCAGGTTCTGGGCTTCCCCTGCCCCTGTTCATCACACAGGGCCCTGTCCCATGAGGGATGGGGTCCGAGATACTCCTGGTGTGGCCAATGCTGCATCATCTCTGTGCACTGCTGGAGGAAACTCTGTTCACCCCAGGAACTTTTGGGGTGATGTGAATATGCTTTGCAGAGTCTACTGTGTATTTAAGCACAACTTTTTTGGAGCACATCATTCTAATTCTGTGTTCTCATCCTGTCCCTCCTGCCTGGTCAGGACCAGCTGGGTCTGCAAGAACGGTGGCCTGTGATGCTGAGCCCACCCTGTATAAAGCCCAGTGATATAAAGACCAGTTCAGGTCAAGGGAATGCCACAAGTGGTGCTGGGGAAGATGCAAGGTGTTACTGGCAGCTTTGGTCCTGGGGCAGCCAGGTCTTCACTAGAAGAAGAGATGCTGGGAGCTGCCAACGTCATCTAAAACTGTCCCAAGGGTATTTTGGGTGTAAAAGTTTTCTCCTTGGGTTGGCCAGAGCAGGAGGTCGGTGTTTTGCTGATGGTTTGGTAACAGGGAGGAGGAGGGATGGCTGTGAGTCCCTGCTGCTGTTGGGGAGTGACCGTGGTCTCTGCCTGCTCCCAGGTATGTGTGCATTGCCATGGAGGCCCTGGACCAGCTCCTCATGGCCTGCCACTGCCAGAGCATCAACCTCTTCGTGGAGAGCTTCCTGAAGATGGTGGCGAAGCTGCTGGAGTCAGAGAAGCCCAATCTGCAGATCCTGGGGACAAACTCGGTGAGTAGCAGTGCAGCAGGAGGTGGCAGCACCCTGCTGATCTCAGCTTTCCACCCTGCCTGTCACCCCCATGTCTCTGCACAATGCCAAGGCAGGAAACCTTGCTGGGAGAGGAGCGGGAGTGGCTGCAGGGTAGGATTTATGGTGTACCCTCAGATATCCGACCACGTGTGAGGTTTCCAAGACCTGTGCTGCCCGTGCGCTGTGCCTCCTGTTTGCTGTCCGTGGCCAGTCTCTAATCTCTGCTGCCATGCCTTCACTCTCTTGGAATTCAGTTTTTCCTAAACAAGCTGGAGGACACGGGTGCTGTCAGCGGTTTCAGACAATAGTGCAACTTAGGAGGTGATCCCCATGGATTTTGGGAGCTCTTTGTGCTCAGAAAAGGGCTGGCTTAAACAGATCCGCTGCTCGCAATGAACAGCTTAGCCGGACCAGGGATGTGTCCGTCACAGATGTAAAACGAGGGGAAAAGTGTGGATGAACAAAGGTGACGTCCTCCCCACATCCAGACGGCTGAGCCTGGCTGGCAGCCAGCAGCCACTTGTGCATGACCTTTCTGCTGGTTTTTACTGGGAGCACTGTGTGTACCTGACAGCCAGGCTTGTGAGGGCTCTGCCAGTGCCTGGAGCTTGGCTTGGACAAGCAGCGTTATGTCCTTGCTGCTTCTTAAGAGGAGGTTTAGATGAAGCTGATCATCCTGCAGGCAGGAGGGTGGACTGGGTAGATGCTCTCTCGAGTGCCTGGGAAACGCACAGACAGCTCAGCCCTAAGCTGATCCGTGTGTGATGACGAGAGGGACGGAGTTAATGTTTCTTCCCAGGCCGGGTAGCGCTGCGTCCTGCAATGCTTCTGTCCTCCGTGAGCTGGCAGGGTACGGGATACAGGGTTGTAAATGCCTCTGCTGAGACCTGGGCTGCTGAGGGGTGACGTTCATACCCCTTATCCTCATGGCTCATTGCTGAAAGCCTGGAAAAGAGAAGATTCCAGGGAGACCTTAGAGCCCCTTCCAGTGCCTGGGAGGGCTACAAGAAAGCTGGGGGGGGGGGGGGGGGGCTTTTTCCAAGGGCAGGGAGTGACAGGACAAGGGGTAATGGGTTTAAACGGAAAGAGGGAGATGGAGATGGGACATCAGGAAGGAATTCTTCCCGCAGAGGGTGGGGAGGCCCTGGGACAGGTTGCCCAGAGAAGCTGTGGCTGCCCCATCCCTGGCAGTGTCCAAGGCCAGGCTGGATGAGGCTTGGAGCAACCTGGTCTAGTGGAAGGTGTCCCTGCCCATGGCAGGGGGAGGGGCTGGGTCGGCTTTAGGGTCCCTTCCCACCCAAACCGCTCTGTGATTCACTCTGTGACAGCCCCCACCTCAAGGGCTTCAACAAACCAGCCCCAGCAGAGACATCCTCGAGCAGGAGGCATTGGGTGAAGGAAAGACAGAGCTTTGCCTCATGTGTCCTGCCTGTACGGAGCAAACCGCCCGTGTTTGGACATCCGTGGAGAGGAGAGATGGTCACGGACCACGGAGAGGTGTTTCCTTTGCGCTGCCGTCACAGCAGCCAGGAATCAGTAGCGGGTGTTTTAATGAGGAGTCTGGATCTGGAATGATGGTTTAGCGATGCCTTTTCTTTTGCCTTCTCAAGCGTGGCGGCATTCGGAGGGCAAATAGCACAGACAACTTGTGGGCTTTTATAGAAAAGTGTGTGATGATAATGAGACACTTCTTCCTATATCTGCTAATGAGGAATGTGCCTCAGGCTTGTGCTTAATTAGAGGGTGCTGTCTCAGGCAATCTTCACCAATAACGGAGCTGATGGCAAAGGCGGGAGGAGGTTGTTTATAGAAACCTGCTCCAAGTGAGTCATTCTCAGCGGCGTGAAATCTCGCCCGAAACGCGTCTCCCTCCTCACACAGAGCCAAGGTGTCATGCTGCAGAGGGGCTGATCCCAGGGACCAGCCCACCGGGCTCCACGGCTGCAGCGATGGAGGCGCCCGTGAAAATCCAGCATCCCGTGATCGTATAACCCTATCCATAATCCCCAGGGTGAACATATGGAGCTGCAGCTTAAATCCACTTTGGTTTCTCATCCTCGTTAGGAGGCTGCTGGGCAACCTCCCTGCTTTGGGTAGGAACCATCTAATTTCCAGCTTGATGTCATTCCCATTTTATTTTCCCTCGAACCAACGTTGATTTTTCATTTAAACAGCTCTTCCCCCGCCTTGATGTTCCTCTTCTGATGTATTTATGTCTGATGTATTTATAGGTGGCAGCGTTATCCCTTCCCAGCCGTTGTTTTGCTTCTCTAAGGCAGCCACGCTCTTCGGTTTCCCCTGCGCTTGCTCCCTGCTTATCCCAGCCCTGTTTCAGTTGGAGCTTGTCAGCTTCGAGCACGGGAGCCCCAAGCTGCCCAGCCTCGCACCCCTTCAAACCGCAGCAGAAATAGTGTTGCATTTCAAGGTCTTAAATTGTTTTCTCAGTGGAAGTACGGCATGAAGCTGCAGATGTGGTGGGATGCAGTGGCCATTAGTGAAAACAAGTTGCTTTCCCTCAAGGTTTGATGCCTCCTTTCCTGCTGGTCCAGCTCTTGCTGGGTCATTTCCTTGTGTCCTGGTGCTGAGCAGTGGGACCGGGGTGGGCATCTCCCATAATTGCTGCACAATGCAGCACCCTTGAATCACAGAATCATCACAGACTCACAGAACGCTTTGGGTGGGAAGGGACCTCAAAGCCCACCCAGTGCCAGCCCCTGCCGTGGGCAGGGACACCTTCCACTAGACCAGGTTGCTCCAAGCCTCATCCAGCCTGGCCTTGGACACTTCCAGGGGTAGGGCAGCCACAGCTTCTCTGGGCAACCTGTCCCAGTGCTCCCCACCCTCTGTGGGAAGAATTCCTTCCTGATGTCCCATCTCAATCTCCCTCTTTGTATTTAAACGCGTTACCCCTTTTCCTGTCACTCCCTGCCCTTGGAAAAATTCCCCCCCAGTTTTCTTGTAGCCCCCCCAGGCACTGGAAGGGGCTCTAAGGTCTCCCCGGAGCCTTCCCTTCTCCAGGCTGAACCCCCCAACTCTCCCAGCCTGTCCCCATCGCAGAGGGGCTCCAGCATCTTCCTGGCGTCCTCTTGTGGGGGCAGCCAAGCCTTGGAAAAATGTAACTGTGTCTGTGAGCAAGTGACAGAGACCTAAAACGTCCTGTTGACAGAGAAAGGAGGCTCCGAGGCTGATTTTATTCTGTTCTTGGCTGCTTTTGCAAGTTCTGGCCCTGCCAGAAGGTTGAAAATGGGTGCAGAGAGGGCAGCTGCCTCCAGCTGTTGGCGGATGTGAATTCTGTGTCGCATTCAGTGCCGTCACCAGGCACAGTGGCACCATGCAGGGATGTCTGCTCCCTGAGGACAGGGGTGGGCAGGGCTCTCTGGGCTGGGAAAGCTGCCCTTGGAGCAGGGAGCTGAACCACGCGTGCTGCTGGCGTGGATAGGTGGGCTGGCAATCCCTGGAGCGCTGACGAGATGCTCCTGTTTGGTTGCCTTGCAGCACGAAACGAGCTGCTATCCTCCGTGGGGGTGTGGACTTGATACCCGCAGCCATGGGATGCGGAGAAGCCGTTTCCTTCCTTTATTTCACAATGCTTCTTAGCCTTGGGACGCTTGGGACGGCTCTCCTGGAGCTGCCGCGGGGAGCCCCGCTACTGCTCCTCGCTCTGCATCCTGCCCTCGCATCCGGTTGCACGTGGAGTTGCCATGAGCTTAAAAAAAAAACCCCACTTTGTGTGCTGCCTGGTACAGAGGTTTCTTATATAACAGCCCTGCATTTTTCTGGTGAGTAAGAGGAGTTTATCAGTTGGAGCCAGTCCCTGCACTCTGGGAACGGTTCCTGGCGGGGCTGAGCCGGTTCCCTCGCTTGTGCAGAGCCAGCTTTCACAGTTGACGTTATTAATAGCAGCGGTTGTCTGCTAATCAGTGCCTGTGTGATGGGACGGACGGGCTGGCTTTGCCAACTGTGGAGGGACACCGGTGGCCCCTTTGCCGGCTGCTCTCCTGGCCAGGCTGCATGCCAACAAATGCAGAAAGCAAAAAGTGAGAAAAACCTGCTAATCGAGGTGAGGTGAAGAAGGAGGTTCCGTGCAGTATGGGTGCAGAGCGTGCTGAGCACCCTAAGAAATGCCAGGTGGACAGGTAACCCCTCGGAGGTGGGTTAGGTCCTCCCGGTTGGAAGAGGAGCCTGGCAGTCCTGATGCCTTGGCTCTGGACAGCTTGTCGGAGGGAGGTAGGATCGCTCAGCGCGACCGCAGAGCTTCGTGCCGCGCTGTCGTAAGCAGTCGGGCTGCACCGGCGCTGCACCGTGGTGTAGCCCTCTCTGGTGTCCTGTGTACGGTGTGAGCCGGTGCTCAGAAGATTGGGAAGTGTGTGCAGCTGATTCCTCTGCTGCCGGGTCAGGTCTGGGATCTTTCCCAAGGGCTCCTTTGTGTTTCTTGGCTGATTTCCGAGCCTGGAGGAGTGAATTTCTAGCGAGCAGCTTCCAAGATTGAATGCATGGGCATCCTTGTTCTCCCAGTGTTGCGGTGTAGCAGTTAACAGCTGGAGTGGTTTGGGGGAATTGCTTGAACCTGGAGCATCCTCTCCCTTTCCCAGCGTGCTGGTGCAGCACAGGAGCACAAAAGCAGCCAGCAGATTTCTCTGCCCAAAATCTTGGCAAGCAGCTGCCTCTGCCCTTGCTCCAAGTGTGAGGATAAAGTATGGGGCACAATGCTTGTCCCAGGCCAAGGATAAACCTGAGCCATTCGCAGCACCCGGCCCTGTTGGGTGAATACAGGCTGAATGCTCTGTGTGGTCCAGCCAGGAGCTGATGCTTTGGATTTTGTGGCAGCTCTTGTGCTATTGATGTTTTATTTATTTTTCCCTTTTTCAAAGCTAACCCCGTCAGCATGACTGGATGAGTTGAGGTTCCCCCTTCCTGCCTGCTCCTTTATTTCCATCTCTTTGTGAAGAAGTTTTAGAATTCAGAGGAAAGCTTGAAAACATGTTTATCCTTTCTTCCTCTTTAATTCTCTCCCTGAAAGCTTAAAAGGCAGATCAGTTGGTCAGCTGGGATTTCTGGCAAGTTCCGTGCCTGTTGGCCGCACTGGAAGGGAGCGATGGGACCTTGTGCTGCAGGCAAGATCTGGGATGTGGTTAAGCACCTGCTCTCATTTGGTTTCTCCACTGGCTTTTCCAAGGCTGTTCTCACCCCTGCAGCAGTATTTGGGAAATGGTGGCCAGGCTTTGTGACATCTGGGAGGATGGAGAGAAGACGGGGACAAATTTATCTCCTGTTACCAGTGTTTGCTGCGTATTAGGGATCCCTAACTCGGAGCATTGTAGCACCTCTAAATTCCCTTTACAGGCACCACTGGGGCTTGCGGTGAGGTTTGCAGCACTCACAGCCAGGCCTGGGTGCTGCTGGAGCTTGGTGGGGCTGTGTGGTGGCACGTCCCTGCTTGGGGACCTTGTGTCCTGGGTGCAGCTGAGCAGCCCGAATCGTCATCCCGAGCACACGCCGAGCCCCATGTCACGCTGCTGGAGCCCACAAATGTTTCCTGCTTTAGAGAGGAATTTTAAGAATATTTTTGTTGCCGTGCCCTCAGGGATGTCCCCCCTCTTTCTTCTCTCCCAGTTTGTGAAGTTTGCCAACATCGAGGAGGACACCCCGTCTTATCACCGCAGCTACGACTTCTTTGTCTCCCGCTTCAGCGAGATGTGTCACTCCAGCCACGAAGACCTGGACATCCGGACAAAGTGAGTACCACGAGTGGGGTGTCCCTGGTTCTGTGAACACCTCCTGGGGGGTGCTTCCCTGTGCCCCTGGCCTCTGCCTTTCCCAGGGAAACACCTGCTTTTGGGAACAGGCTGGATGCAGGCTGCACAGGCCGATTGCTTTGTGCCGTGATGGGGATGCAGTGATTCTCCAGAGCTGGGGGTGCACTCAGGATGCTGTTTGCTACCCTCCCTTATTTTACCAAGCACTAAACCCTGCTGACTCTATGGGAGGATGAAATGGGAGCCTAGAAGACACAGTGCAGCACATATCCAGCCTCCGTTGCCGTGTGGGATATTCTGTGCAGTGTTACACGTGTGTGAGAGAAGTTGGTTCACATTTGCTGTCCTGAGAGCAGCGCAGCTCTGCTCACTCTGACCACGTCTAACAGCAGGACAAGGGACAAACGTGCCCTTGGGCTTCCAACTTCTGTTCCTTGGGCAAAATGTGAGCAGGTAACACCTCCACTTTGCTCGTCACAGGGCTGCCTCAGTGCATCTTTAGGTGAGGGATGCTTTTGCTCCAGGGCTGCAGCCCGCAGACAGCTGGAGCTCAGAGCAGGAGGCAAGGAAGTGATCCTGGCCCCAAAATGAAGGATGATAACAATGGGAAGAGGGCCTCCCCCTCTTACCAGAATGAATGTTGACTGAACAACAGCCTCCTGCAGCCACGTGGTCTGTTATTTTCCACGTTTAAAGGCAGTTACATCTCTCCAGACCACACCGAGGACTGATTTGCTTTGCTGGGATGGGAAATGTACCCCGGGGGGGATTAATTACGACTAAAGCAGACAGATTAATGTTGTTTACTGCTGCCAAGGCCAGGCCTGTTGGCGCTGTATTTAAAAAGGCCCTGTGAGGCACGGATGGCATAGCACCTGTGGGAAGCTCTGGGCAGGAGGCTGCTGCTGCCAGGGACTAGTTTTAAGTAAAGCCCAGATGTCAAGGCAGCATTTCAGCACATCGTGTGGGTGCTGTTCCCAGGGCTGTTGTACCAGGGACCCATTTTCTTGCGGAGGGGTGAACCCCTGAGGTTTGCCACTCCTCACGGAGCCTTGTCTCCAAGGACCAGGCTTGCCTCCTTTTAACGCTGCAGATTCAGGGCTTTGGGGTTTTTTTTCCTTAATAAGGAAATAATGCAGAAGATTCGTTATTTCCACTTGACCTTCAGGGCACCAGTAACGCTGGCTAAATTGCGCTGGAGACTGGAAGAGAGAAATTTGGCAGCTCCTGTAATTAAAAAGGAGCGCATTGCTTTCCTAGGGCCTTGGTCTTGCTCACCGTCTCCTTCCTGGAGAATTGTGTCTCGGATAGATTATTGCCTTGATTAGATTTGCAAAATGCGTTAGGGAGACCTCAGAGGATGTTATTTAATGCATTCATTTCTGCAGATAAGTACGTGCTGTCTTTCTCTGGCGTTAGCAGAGGGTGTTGAGGGGCTGGTCCCTGGGAATCCTGCTCTGTAGGGAGCTTTTTAGTGGTGACGTTATTGACCGAGGTTTCCCTAACATCCACGTTCCCTGTGGGTGCAGCTCATCTCTGCAGCTGCTGGGAACGGGGAGAATGGGAAAACCCTCCATGCATGCCACAGCCAGAGAATGGAGACCTCCCAAGTCCCAACTCAGTCCTTCAGAGGGGCTAGACTTGCCGATGCCACCTCTGCATCCCGGGTAGCACGTGGCCGCTGCTCACCCAGCGGCCTTCCGGGAAAGATGGGAACCAGCTGCTGCTGCCAGAATGAATTTAGCCAGTTCAGAACCTTTTCCACTTGCATCTGTCAGGCTGTGGAAAGCCACATCTCTCTGGGACATAAGGCAGAAGAATTGCCCTGGGATATACCAGGCCTGGAGCTGGGAACTGGGACATCGCCTGCGTGAACCCCTCCAGTGGCGTGGAAATCAGTGTCTCCTGTCCAATTTCTTGCTCAGCTTCACACGTGTATGTGTGTATTATAAATGTAAAATAGTGGATTCTGTATAGATATGTAACATTCTGCTGTTGATTTGTTCCTCAGGATCCGGATGTCCGGCATTAAAGGCCTGCAAGGAGTCGTGAGGAAGACAGTGAACGATGAACTCCAAGCCAACATCTGGGACCCACAGCACATGGACAAAATCGTGCCCTCACTGCTCTTCAACTTACAGCACGTCGAGGAGACAGAAAGGTGAGCGCTCGCTGCTGCCATCACCCACCTGCTCCGCCAGCAGCTTCAGGGCCCTGGGACTGCTGCCGGGCAGAGGCTGATTTGGGCCTGCAGCTCGTGAAAAATGTGGCAAGAGGTGGCAGGAGCTCTGCGTTGTCACTCGGAGCTGTGAAGCTTGTTGCTGTCTTGGCTGCTACAGGACACCATGGCTCCCGTGGAGCTGTCTGCACTGTCTCTGCAGTAAGGCACACTGTTTGCAAAGGCTCTGAGCTGCCTGTTCAGTGGGCTGACCTCCGTGAGGGTTTCCTGCTTACATGCTACCAAAGTAGTTATTTTAAAGCCAGGCGAGAGGAATCCCAGGAACTGAATTATGGCTTTGCTCACTGTCCCTCTGTTCTTCTGGTGTAACCCCCCGCCGGCTGCGTGCTTGCCACCAGCTGGGTGTTTGAAGGGGAGTTGTTTCGCTGAGAAGCGCAGAGCAGAGAAGCAGGCAGGAATTCCTCCTGGGATTTTTCTTTTGAAGGTTAAGAGAGATGTATCAGCCCTGGGAAGTTGGCTTTTGGCCAGATGCCTTTTGCTTTTTTCTTGTAAAACTGAAGCATCAAGGTGGAAAACAGCATTCTTGGTGTTTGTGTGATGCCCAACAAGCTCGAGTGTGGAAAAAGGGGATGGAATGTGTTCAGGGGGACTTGAGCCAGGCTGTGACTGCTTTGCTTTTCCTTCCCTGGGAGGCTGTATCCACGCTGGAGGACGTTATGTCCTGTGTCCTCACCGATAAGATCCTTCCCCCTCCAGCACTGAGCACCGTGATCGCCCTCCCGTGGGGGCGCAGGGACGCGGGGGCTGTCCCTGCTGCCTGACACTGCCTGGCGCTGCGAGCGGGGCCATGCTGGCACATCCCTCACCCCTGCAATCCCTGCACCCATTCTGCTCTCTGATCTGGCTCAAATCCAGCAGCGTTTTATCACTGGGCTCTGCTGGGATGGAGCTGCTCCGTCTGCCTGGCAGGGTGACATTTGGCTGCAGCAGGATGGCTTTGGGCTACGGGAGAGGTAGCCCCCGGCCCTGTGCGGGTAGACAGCACAACTATTTTGTCCCAACCCTCCCTGGCTGGGTTCTGTGCCTCTTCTCCCCCACTGCTGCCGCACACTCAGCGCCACTCTCATCGCCCTCCTCTGCTTTCGCAGCCGCTCCCCCTCCCCGCTGCAAGCCACCGAGAAGGAGAAGGAGAGTCCTACAGAGCTGGCGGAGAGGTGTCTGCGGGAGCTGCTGGGCCGAGCGGCGTACGGCAACATCAAGAACGCCATCAAACCTGTCCTCATGTAAGTCGTGCATCCCTCGGGTTTGGCACAAGGGAAACTGAGGCACGGGGAAACAGCCAATGCAGACCAGAGCTGGGACAAAGGCGTGGGCTCCTCTGGCTTCCCGCAGCACGGCACTGCAGATGGAGACTGGATTTCAGGCTGAGCTCTCATTTTTGGATGCAACGAGGAAGATGGCATGGGATAGATAGCTGTCGCTGAGAAAAGTCACCCCAGAGAGGAGTGTGTCCCTGCCCCCTCCTGCAGTGTTTGCTCCCCTCTGCTTCTGCCATCCCTGGTGCTTGGTGCTGCTTTGCACGGTTTGGGGGACCCATAGTTACTTGTCTCCTCCGTTTCCGTCTCTTCTCCAGCCACCTGGATAACCACTCGCTTTGGGAGCCGAAGATCTTTGCCACCTGCTGCTTCAGGATCATCATGTACTCGATCCAGGTGGGGAGCTGGCGGGACTCTGGCCGGTGGCACTGGTTGGGGACGCACGTGCATGCTTGGGAGCGCCCACATCTGCCTCCACAGCTGGGCTGAGTCAGAGCTGCCGCATTGCTGCATCCTGACAGTGCCGAGTCCGAGGCTCGACCTCCAAATGGGCCCCAAAATGGGCTGGAGACGGGCACGGTTGGGATGTCCCTGTGGGCTGGGGTCCCTGTGGGTCTGCAGGGAAATAGCTGATAGGCGTTAGGCTGGCTGTGTGCCAGCTGTGTGTGTTTTAGGATGCTGCTCATGGAGCTTGTATCTCAGTCCCGGGAGTGATTCCCTCCGTCTCTGTGAAAAGCAAGTCCTGCTGAATCAGACAGGCTAGCAATGTGCTGTGAAACGCTCCGAAGGAAGCAGCTGGGCTCTGATGGAAAACTGCCTCTTTCCAGAGCGCTGCTGTGTAAATCAACCCCAGCTCATCGTCCCTGCAGAAGAGGAGAGGGGCGTCTGGGGTGAAACGTGCCCTGGGCAAACCAGGCATCGCAACAGCGCCTGCAGCCCAGCATCCCCATCCTTAGACTCAGAGATGCTCAGAGATAGACCCTGCCAGGCTCTTCCCTTCTCACTGGGGCCCATGGAAATGCAGTTTAGGTAAACCCCAGAGTGGTGGGAAAAGGTCCGTCCTTTCTTTTTTCATGTGGATCTCAGTGTTTATGTGGGTCCCTGCGTGCTGTTAGGCGTGGTGCTGCCTTCCCACCCTGCTCCCACCCTGCTGAGGCTGTCCCAGACCTGCTGCCCTCGGGAGGTTGCTTCGCTGTTGAACTCAGCCAAGCCATGGCTCTGCTGGGAGAATTCTGACAGTGAGAGAAGCAGATTGCCGCCTCCTGCTCTCGTTTCTTGGTTTTAATCCTGTAAACTGCCTAAAACCCTTTACAGCGCTACTAGATTTTATAAAATCCTGTTAATGCATATTGGAGGTGTAAGGTCACAATAACTCAGCAGGACCCTTTTGAAGTATCGACGTGTTTGGGAAACCCTGGCAAAAATCAAATCCTTTCTCCCCGAAATCCCCAGGATTAATTGTCACAATTTCCTTACATCTGTACAGCTCTTCAGATAATTTTTTCCTGTGCAAATTGCTCCAAGCTCTTGCTCAGTCATGTAAAACAGGCTTTTTCCAGGTGCATCCAGAGCTATCTTGGAAAGAGCTGGGCAGGGACTGGGTGCCTGTGCAGGGTTCATCCCTGGTAGCCTGTGGGTTACAGAAACAGGCTGTCACCCCATGCTGACATTCATGCTCTCTTCCCAGCCGCAGCACTCCCATCTCGTCATCCAGCAGCTCCTGGGGCACCTGGATGCCAACAGCAAGAGCGCAGCCACCGTGCGTGCGGGCATCGTGGAGGTCCTCTCGGAAGCAGCGGTGATCGCAGCCTCCGGATCTGTTGGTAAGCGGATAAATTCATCCTCCCTGTCCATCTCTTCACTCTTTTATTGCGGTGGGAACGAAGAGGTGCCAGGGGTTTGGGTTGGGCATGCGCCTGGGTGTGAGTTGGTGGTGGGGGATTCAGTCTGGAGCATCCAGGGATGCTGGGATTGTGTTCTGTGCCATTTCGGTGCTCCCAAGCGCAACACCCGTGCCCATGTGCAGCCACCTAAACCCAAAGGGTGGAATGCAATGCCAGCCTTTGCCTTGGTGACAGGGGGCAAAGGGATTTTCAGGAGCTCGCTGTGAATATGCTGAGCCGACGGTGCTACTGCAAGGACATTTCTCTCCTGTCCTGACCGGGTGGGGGTTAAAAGTCACTGTGTATCTGGCCAGACTGTTTTCCAACCTGTTTATGGGATGATGGGATGCATAAACATGCTGTCCTGGGGGAAACTACAGCCTCCATCTCTGTGGGGAAAGCTCCTGCTCTCCTCTGGTGATGCTCCACCGTCTCTCCCTTCTCGCCACCCCAGGCCCCACGGTGCTGGAGGTGTTTAACACCCTGCTGAGGCAGCTGCGGCTCAGCATTGACTACGCGCTGACGGGGAGCTACGACTGCGCTGCTGGGGTCAGCACCAAGATCATCAAGGAGCACGAGGAGAGGATGTTCCAGGAGGCCGTCATTAAAACCATAGGTGGGGTGTCCCACGGTGCCCGGCACAGGCGGCTGTGCCGGTGGGTGGCCCCTTGTGCGTTGGGTTTCTGCTCTGTGCGTCTCCAGGATGAAAGAGAGTCCCTCTCATCCTAAAAGCAGCGCTGGGAAATGAGATTTATCTGTTCCGATGCGCTGCGAGCGAGGCAGTGGGTTATCAGCAGGTGGCATCGCAACCCCAGCTGTCCCCCACAGAGCTGCTGTGTGCAGGCAGTGCTGGTTCTCCTGGCTAGGAGACCCTGAGGGAGGGAGGGAAAGAGGGCCCTGCTCCAGCCGCTGATGCAGCCACTGAGCCCCAAAAAAGGAAGGGGTAGAGGCAGGGGCTGGCATCTCTCAGCTTCACCCTGTCTGGGCCTGGCGCTGCCCACCCAGAAGGTGTTTTGATGGGTCTTGAACCACACTGAAGGCAAAGCTACCAGCGGGTACCGGTTCCAGGAGGGCCTTGTCCTATCCCAGCCCAGCTGTGGGGTCTGGTAGGCGGCTTGGAGCGGGGCGAGTGGACAGATTTCACAGCATTGGGTGCTTCTGGGGGGTGGTGGGCTGCACCTTGCACACTGCCAGCATGCTCTTGTCCCCGCAGGGTCCTTTGCCAGCACGCTGCCCACCTACCAGCAGTCTGAGGTGATGGTCTTCATCATGAACAAGGTGCCACTGCCCTCCTCACAGCAATCCATCGAGGCTGGCAAAGCTGGGTGAGAACGGATGCCTTCCTCCCTCCTCTTGCTCCTTCCACCCTGCTCTCCCTGCCTCTCTCCTGTGTGTGGTGCTGTAAGTCTTGAAGCTGTTCCCACAGTGAGGTGGCCTTTGGGGACAGAGGGGGACATGGGCATGTTATGGGAAAGGCTGAGCATTGAGAGCTTCCACCAGAGGGCAAGGGAAGCTGAGCAATGTGCGACCCTTGGTTAAAATGCTTCCGTGTCTGCTGCAAATGTGATGCCAAAGGCTTCTTGAAACACCAGAGCATCAGGGAAGAAGGTTTTTACAGGCAGTGGGGCTGCAGTTGAATCCCAGAATCATTTAGGTTGGAAAAGACCTTTAAGCCCATCCAGTCCAACCATTACCCCAGCACTGCCCAGCCTCCCACTAACCCATGTCCCTGAGCACCACATCCACACGGCTCTGAAACCCCTCCCACGATGGGGACTCCCCCCTCCCTGGGCAGTTCCAACCCTGACAGCCCTTTCCGGGAAGGAATTTCCCAAGATCCAACCTAAACCTCCCCTGGCACAACTTGAGGCCGTTCCCTCTTGTCCCATCACTTGTCCCTTGGGAGAAGAGACCGACCCCCCTCTCTGCCCCCTCCTGTCAGGGAGATGTAGGGAGCGATAAGGTCTCCCTGAGCCTCCTCTTCTCCAGGCTGAACCCCCCCAGCTCCCTCAGCCGCTCCCCACAGGAATTGTGCTCCAGCCCCTTCCCAGCTCCGTTCCCTTCTCTGGACACGCTCCAGCCCCTCAGGGTCTTTCTTGAGGTGAGGGGCCCAAACTGACCCCAGGATTCAAAGTCTGATTCAAGGTCTCTATTTCTTTGGGTACCTGCCGAGAGATTCAGCTCTCGGGAGCTCTGTCCTAGGGTGTCATCCAAAACTAGCCAGGAACTAAAAATAATATTCCAAGGAGTGATTTCCAATGTCTCGGGGCAGCGAGGTGGCCACTGGCAAGGGAGAGCTGCCCGTGGTTTTTGATAAGCTCGTGTGTGGCTTTGTGGGACTGGCTGCTCATCGCTGCCTCCCCCCCTGCTGCTGCGGCCCCTCTGAGCTGCCTCCGAGCTTTTATGAAGACTGAGCGGGAGGTGGTATTTATACCCAGCGGTGGAGGAAGAGAAGGGAAAACACCCAAACAACATAATTGCTTAAGAAGTGTGGGAACAGACCATGAGAGCTATTTGGAGCGAGGGTGTCAGCGCTGAAACGTGTAGGTAAGGAGCAAACAGATTTTCATGCTATATTTATCTTCAAAGTACGGTCAGGCTCTTCCCACTTGTCTCTGGTGGGAGAGAGACTTTGCCGGCTGATGGGAGACACGCTCTGCTCCTCGCTCACATGGGGGTAATTCCCAACGCCTGCGCTGAATCCCGAGTCACAGGGTGGGAGACGCACTGGGTGCTGGGTGCCGGTTCGGCCAGGGCAGGAACCAAATTGGGATTGTAGCCCTGGGGTGGCAGTCACTAGGCTGGCTGTGTCAGGCTGTTTGTCACTGCTCCTTTATCAGCTCATGAACTTCCTCTGGGAGAGTTTTTTGATGACATCTGACGCCACGTGAAGGATGGTGCTTGCTCTGGGTGTGTAGGTGAACTGGGAGTTTGCGGAGGAGCTGCAGCCTGCAGTTCAGCTGCCAGGGGTGCGGTGTAGCTCAGTCCCCAGGCAGAGGTAGGCAGCACAGGCAATGTGTCATGGGTGAGGGGACAGCCTGGAAATCCCTGTGTCCCCTTCCAGCACAGGGCTAGGAAAGAATGAGTTCAGACAGTAGAGAATTCAAAATTTCCGCTTTTTTGCATTAAAACCCCTCATGTCGCTGAAGTGGAAGCATGGCTCTTGGTGGCTTTGCAAGAATTATAGGATCACAGAGCAGTTTGGGTGGGAAGGGACCTCAAAGCCCACCCAGTGCCACCCCCTGCCAGGGGCAGGGACACCTTCCACTAGGCCAGGTTGCTTCAAGCCTCATCCAGCCTGGCCTTGAACACTTCCAGGGATGGGACAGCCACAGCTTCGCTGGGCAACCTGTCCCAGGGCCTCCCCACCCTCTGCAGGAAGAATTCCCTCCTGATGTCCAATCTCAATCTCCCTCTTTCCACTTAAACCTGTTACCCCTTGTCCTGTCACTCCCTGCCCTTGGAAAAAGTCCCCCCAGCTTTCTTGTAGCCCCCCCAGGCACTGGAAGGGGCTCTGAGGTCTCCCCAGAGCCTTCCCTTCTCCAGGCTGAACCTCCCAACTCCCCCAGCCTGTCCCCATGGCAGAGGGGCTCCAGCCCTCGGAGCATCTCCGTGGCATCCTCTGGCCTCACTCCAACAGCTCCATGTCCTTCTGCTGTTGGGGGCCCCCGAGCTGGAGGCAGAACTGCAGGGGGGGTCTCCCCTCCCTGGGAGGAGGGGAGAATCCCCTCCCTGGCCCTGCTGGCCACGCTGCTCTGGATCCAGCCCAGGATCTGGTTGGCTTTTTGGTCTGCCAGCGCACACTGTGAGAAGTGACACAGGAGTGAGGAGCACCAACAGCAGGGTTTGGGCTTCGTTTTCCCAATTTGCAGCTGCTTAAAAGTGAGGAGCCTGTTGAGAGCTGGTGCCTGGTATCTCTTGGGAGCTGCTGTGGGATGGGCATGTCCTGAGCTCAGCTTACGCTCGCGAGATGCGAGTGCTGCCTGGTTTCTGGTGCCTATAGCAGGATGTATATGTTGATATTCATCATTCCTTAAGAGCACTTTTGCTGGCTGTTAAATCTGGAGCTTGTTTATTGGAGACCTTTACAGCACAACTGTTTGTGGTGGTGACTCTTGGGAAATGGATCCTCCCATTCCTGAGGCTTTTCCATCCTTTGGGGATGGAAAGATACCCATACCCAGAGGGTTTTCTTGTTTTCACTTGGATTTTACCATTTGTTTCTTCTCTCCATGACAGGGAAAACCGGAATCGGCTGACACAGATAATGCTTCTCAAGTCCCTCCTCCAGGTATGAACATGTCACCATCCCTGCAGAAGTGTACAGCTCCCATGGGACACGAGAAGTCCCCAGCTGCTGACATGGGGGACCTGAGCTCAGGGACCCTCTCCCATAGGGTTGTTTGGGAAGAGCTCAAGCTGTATTTAGTCTTCTCTGCTTGCATCCCCTCTTCCTTGGTGTGTTTTAACCCGCCTCACGTGAACTGTCATGAAGCATCCCCCTTTTCCTTGATGCTTGCAGGTCTCTATGGGCTTCCAGTGCAGTAACATGCTCACGGCGCTTCCCAGCGCCTTCCTGGACAGACTGCTCTCCGCAGCCCTCATGGAGGATGCTGAGATCCGCCTCTTTGTCCTGGAGATTCTCATCAGCTTTATCGATCGCCACGGGAACCGGCAGAAGTTTTCCACCATCAGGTATGTCCTGGGCGGGCTCCCCAGTGGGGCTGGGACCTGCAGACCCTGCAGAACAGGCTTGGGAGCGAGATCTGCTGGGCTGGGAGCACTGGCAGGATTATCCTTCCTGTAGAGGGTGGGGAGGCACTGGGACAGATTGTCCAGAGAAGCTGTGGATGCCCCATCCCTGGAAGTGTCCAAGGCCAGGCTGGATGAGGCTTGGAGCAACCTGGTCTAGTGGAAGGTGTCCCTGCCTGTGGCCAGGGGTGGCACTGGGTGGGCTTTAGGGTCCCTTCTCACCCAAACCGTTCTGGGATTCTGTGATTAATCAACCTGGTCCCAGTTCTGGGATGGTTTAGTGCTGATCAGTGGGTTGCTAAGAGTCAGACTGGGGAGTGAGGGAGGGGTTCTCTGCGAGGCTGCACCCAGAGCTACATGGGACCACGCTGCTGAACGTAATCATGGTTGGAGTGGTGCCAGGAGGATGTGCAGGAGCAACAACCTGCTCGAGTGGGTTCATCAACTTCATTGCATCCCCACGGGTAGGCCTGCTGGGCACTCGTGTTACCCATCTCACGTTACCTTGGAAAGAAGTGACTGTATTCCCAGATGGAAACATCTCCATGGGTCTTGCTGTGCTCCTGCTAATCCATTTCACTTCCAACCTTCTCTGTCAGCTTGCCTTTGTGCTCCTGAGTGCTGAAATCCCATAGGGATTCGGCTCAGTACTCCTACATATCTGAATTGCTCAGATGGGGTTTAAAAGCCTTCTTTAGCTTCCCCCCTCAGTTCATTTCTGGCCAGCAGCTCTGCAGGTGCATGGGGATCGCACCTCCTCCCTCCAATTTCTGAGTTTTCCTTTCCCTTTGACCTTTCCTTGCAGCACCATCAGCGACATCTCGGTTCTGAAGCTGAAAGTGGACAAATGCTCGCGCCAAGATACTGTCTTCATGAAGAAGGTAGTGTCGGGGGCTGGGTCAAGCTGTCCTTGTGCAGACCAGCGTGAGGATTCCAAATCGCACTGAGTCTTGGAGTACCGTGATGCCTGGAAACATGGGGATGTTTTGTTGGCACAGGTTGCCCAGAGAAGCTGTGGCTGCCCCATCCCTGGAAGTGTTCAAGGCCAGGCTGGATGAGGCTTGGAGCAACCTGGTCTGGTGGAGGGTGTCCCTGCCCATGGCGGGGGGGTGGAACTAGATGATCTTTAAGGTCCCTTCCAACCCAAACCATTCTGTGATTCTGTGTCCCTGGGAAAAGCCAGTGGGATTCAGTCTCCATCAGCTCTTCATGTGTGGGCCTTTCTAGACTCCTAAATCTGCTCTTTGCTCCAGGGGTGGGTACCCCAGGATGTGCTGATACCCCAAAGCTATTTATCAAGGAGCTTTTGAAGTTGCCTGGTTTTACCTATTTTCATCCTCTTCCCCCCCTACCTCCTTAAAACACTTCCAGGGGGGCGCAGACCCCTCTGGAGCCAGCTTGAGGCCAAGAGAGGATCAGTTTATTACCTTGTATGCACCACAGAGCAGCAGTGCAGACCCTAAACCGACAACCATTGCAGAGCTGAGTTTCCCTTGCACCAGCGTGTGCCCTGCTCTGTCCCATGCCTGACAGTCAAACTGTGTATCTCAGGGCTTTATGTTTCTGCTGTGGTCTGAGCCATGATTTCTGTAACAACAGAGGCATCCTTTCCCTGGTGCTGCGAGTGCTGTTTCCCTGCTCCGGGCTCTGCTCTTGGATGTGCCAGTGTCTCTTCCCCGTCAGGGTCCAGCATCACCCGGTGAAACACCACCTGATAGTTACAGCTCCCTCTCCCTGGGACTTTCTTCCTTTGCTAGGTGTCCAGAGGAGCTCTACTGCTTCCTGCATGGATGGAGGCCCCTTTTCTGGGCCCTGCTGCTTTTCTTTCACTGCACTGATGGCAGTGTTGCTCGCAGGGGGGTGCTGAGGGGGTGACCACATCCCTCCGTGTCCCCACAGCACGGCCAGCAGCTCTACCGGCACATCTACCTGATATGCAAGGAGGAGAGCAACGTGCAGTCTCACTATGAGGCTCTCTACAGCATGCTGATGCTCATCAGCATCGAGCTGGCTAACGAGGAGGTCGTGGTGGACCTCATCCGCCTGGTGCTGGCAGTGCAGGTAACTGAGGGCGCAGCTGGGTGCGCTGCTGGTGCTCAGCGCTGCGGGATGGGCTGAGATGCGGTGGGAGGGTGCCTCTGGAAGGGGGGTTGTTTTGGTGTTGGGGTCTCTGAGGAAGGGGAATGCAGGTGCCTCAGCTGCTGTGAGCTTCTCCCACCATAGTGGGATCAGACCAACATGCTGGGGAGACCCCAGTCACCTTGGCAGCCTCTGAAATGCTGCAAACTGGAGCTCCCAAAGCTGGAACCATGGCAGGTGATGCCATGAGGTGGATGGGCCCACGCTGGGGCCGTGTCCATCCTGATCTCACGGGACTGTCTGCTGCAGGAGATTGCCCAGATCAACGAGGATAATTTGACAGCGTACAACCGCTGCGCGCTCTTCGCCCTCGGTGCAGCTTACCTGAACCTCATCAGCCAGCTCACCACCGTGCCCACCTTCTGCCAGCACATCCACGAGGTGCGAGGGAGGGGCTGGGGCTGCAGCCTTGGCCGCAGCCCCCCGGCATCGGCTCTCCTGGCCACCCATGGGGTTTGAGCTTAGCTCCTTGCTTGTCTTCCGCAGGTCATCCAGATGCGGCAGAAGGAAGCTCCCTATCTGCTCCCTGAAGATGTTTTTGTGGAGAGGCCTAGGTAAGAGCCTGGAAAACACCTTCTTCCCCATTACCTGATCCCAGGAGATCGGCATCCGTAGGATTGTGGGCGGTAATGGGTTTATCAGCCCTTCACTCGCCTGTGCTTGTCTCCTTTCCCACCTGGAGGTGGCACAGTGGGAAGGACATAAATGCTTTTCAGCCTGTTTAGAAGGTGAGGAGAATCCAGTGCAGCCAGGGAAGGGGGTGGCCACCCCAGCTTGCGCTCACAGCAAGCCTAATACCAGGAGAGCTTATCCTTCCCCTTCTCTGGCAGCAGGATGAGTGTAGATGGGCTGTGTCATCTCGCTGCTCTGCCGTGCCACCGGCTGAAGGATGCCTGCTGCATGCTGAGCGTCCCCAGCCTGGCTGGGCTGTCCTGTTCCTGCTGGTGCAGCCTTGGCATGGCTCACATTTGGTGGTGAGGTCCCTTGTTGTCCCCAGTGAGCGCCACTGCCCTCTACAGCCATTCCGTAGTTCAGGGGGGTCCTCCCTGAGTCCATCCGTGGGTTGAGGGCCCTTCTGGGACTCTGGCTCTGGGTGTGTGCAGAAATAGCATGGTGTATCCTGCTGTGCTGGAGCTCAGTGAAGCCATGACATCCCTCTGCTTCCGACCCAAAGGGACAGGAAACCATGCTGGCACAGTTCCCCTGGCAGGACAGTGGCTGCCATCTCTGCTTTCTTTTCTCCATCCCTGTAGGTTGAGCAAGAGCCTTGACCGCCTGGGCCCGGAGGTCTTCTTCTGGCAGAGCAAGATCAGCGAGGTGCTGGGCGGCAGCGGCTACAACTCGGATCGGCTCAGCACACCCTACATCCCCCAGCTGACAGGTACGCAGCACCCTGGGGCACCCCGGAGATCTGGGAGGGGAGGAAACTGGTCCCTTGTTCTGCACAGTTACAGAATCACAGAACGGTTTGGGTTGGAAGGGACCTCAAAGCCCCCCCAGCCCCACCCCCTGCCATGGGCAGGGACACCTTCCACTAGCCCAGGTTGCTCCAAGCCTCATCCAGCCTGGCCTTGGACACTTCCAGGGATGGGGCAGCCACAGCTTCTCTGGGCAACCTGTCCCAGTGCTCCCCACCCTCTGTGGGAAGGATTCCTTCCTGATGTCCCATCTCAATCTCCCTCTTTCAATTTAAAGATGTTACCCCTTTTCCTGTCACTCCCTGCCCTTGGAAAAAGGGAGTTATGGGAGTATGAAGTTCTTGTGCTACACGTGGGACTGTTTTTTCTGCTCTGGTAGCGTTGCGATCTTGGGGAAACTGAGGCACAGAGAGGTTAATCGGGAACCTCCTGGGGTTGCCATGAGTCTAGCTGGCTGGGCAGAAGGAGCCATGAACCCCTCTGGGCTTGGCTCAACCCTCAGTTCTGCTGGTCTGGATGAGTTTGGGTGAATGGCTTGGATGGACTATTCCCTGGGGATGGGATGTGTTCCCAGGGGGCTGCCTGTGCTGCCCCTGAGGTGGCTGCAATTAGCTCTCCTGTCCTTTCTCTTCCTCCCCAGATGAAGATCGCTTGTCCAAGAGGAAGAGCATTGGCGAGACCATTTCCCTGCAGGTTGAGGTGGAGTCGAGAAACAGTCCTGAGCGAGAACAGGTACCGTGTTCTGCCAGAGCCGCCGAGGCTGCATCACCCCTTCAGCACCACGTGCTTTTAGCAGCGTGCAGCAAAGCCCTCTCTAATTCTTCCATTGCCTGCGTGCCTGATTGCTTAGCTGGCTGCAAGCTCAGGGGCCCCTAACTCAGCCCCAGTGCGTCTGGCAGTGAGCAGAGCCAGAAACCCCCTGATGCTCCCCTTGAGGTCGCAGCCTGCAAGGGAAGCCACACACGGCAGGAAGGGTCACGCTGCTGTTCGGGTGGCAAATCTTTATTTTCCCATTATGCATATTTCTTAGCCTTTGGGGAGATGTAAGGCC
Source organism: Rhynochetos jubatus (assembly GCA_027574665.1). Lineage (NCBI taxonomy): Eukaryota > Metazoa > Chordata > Aves > Eurypygiformes > Rhynochetidae > Rhynochetos > Rhynochetos jubatus. Next base: position 124,465,311 of record CM050650.1, read on the forward strand.
AGGCTAGTCCAGCCTGAAAACCCACATTTTAAAAATGCAAGTTGCCAGGAAAGATATCCCTGGGCTGTGTTTTGATGTGAGAATACAGCCCAGGACACCGGTTCTGGGTCGCTGCGATCCCAGAATGTTGTCCTGCGCAGTGTGTTGAGCCTCATCTGCTTTCCCCCTTCCCACAGCGAGCACCAGCAGAAGAGATCACGTACGAGACGCTGAAGAAGGCGATAGGTAAGCGAGGGAGCCGGCCGTGGCACGGAGAGGTGGATGCTGGTGCAAGGTGTCACCTCCACATCTGTCCGTGTGCACCACAGATGGAGGAGTCCCAGCACCTCGCCGTGGCAGCCTTGCACCCACATCACAGGGCGCCTGGGCTGCTTCATAGTTCGGCCTGGCCCTGGGGGTGTCCCTGGCGGGGACTGGTCCCAAAGCCTGATGCTGGAGACCCTCTCCTTGGCTTTCTAGTGCTGCCCAAATCCATGCAGTCTGTTGGGGAGGCGGGACGGGGTGGTGGGTGGGGAGCAGCTGAGAGCCGTCTCACCTCTGCTTCAGTAGACAGCGTCGCCGTGGAGGAGCAGGAGCGGGAGCGAAGGCGGCAAGTGGTGGAGAAATTTCAGAAAGCCCCGTTCGAGGAGATCGCTGCCCACTGCGGCGCCCGGGTGAGTGGGGAACCCCAAATCTCTGCAGTCACTCTGATGGCGAGGGGCGGACGGTGAATTTTGCCAGGACACCTGCCCCTTCCAGGGGAAAGCCAACGGGGTGCCTGTCCCGTTTGCCCGCTGCAGTTTCCGGGGTGCAACCACGCTAATACAGCCGCTGTGTCTGTGTTACAGGCGACGCTGCTGCAGAGCAAGCTCAACCAGATCTTTGAGATCACCATACGGTGAGTCGGGGTGACAGCTGAGCACGCTGTGCCGAGCACAGCTTGTAGAGCCACCCCAAAAACCCGCTGCTGGAGCGTGGGGGTGCCTGGCCACAAGGCCAGCACTGGCTGTGGGGCAACGGGAGCCACATGCGTCCCCCATTGAGGAGGTTTGTGTGCTGGGGATGGGGCTTTTGCGATGACAGAGGGGACAAGGATTGCTGGGAGCAGCCTCAGGTTGTCCCAGTTCCATTCTGCTGTGGTGGCACTGGGGACACCAGGAATGATGCAGGAATTCTGCACCGGGCTTTGCTTCCTCACTGAACCTCTCTAAACCACCTCCCTCCATCTCTTGTGTTTCAGGCCACCACCAAGCCCCTCCGGCACCATCACAGCTGCCTACGGCCAGCCCCAGAACCACTCCATCCCGGTGTACGAGATGAAATTCCCGGACCTGTGCGTGTACTGAGGGCCGTGCTGGTAGGGCAGAGCCACCGCCGCGTGGCTCACGCCGAAGGACCTCTTGGGAGAGACCGCTGACCCCGCGGGGAGCACATCCTCGTGCGGGACGGGTGGGGACACGGAGGCCACCCCAAGATTCGTTGGCACCACAAACCCGCCTCCCGTACTTTATTTTGTGACCCTCTGGCTCCGCAGCCACGGTTTGGAGTGGTCGGTGGTGCGGGGGGGTCAGGGCACAGCGACGCGGGGAGGTGGGTATTTGCTGTGACCTCCCCTCTGTGGTTTCCTTTTTTGTGGAAAGGAGAGAGGAGATGCTCTGTGGGCAGAGCACGTTGGGCACGTACATCTTCCCGGCTTAAAGCAAACCTGTTCCCTGGGGAATCCCTTTCCCCACATCGTCTGTCGGCCACATCGAGAGCCCCCGGGCAAGGGGCAGAGCTGAAGCTGGAGGGTGTGAGACTGTAAAAGGGGGGGTCTGGGGTGTGGAGTGCCGGAGCCGGGGCAGCCGCAAAACCGGAGCCTGCTCGAGCAGGTGCTTGAGGCAGGTTGTTAGAGGGGGTGCGGTCCCCGTGTCCAGCCCCTGGCCTGTGAGCCTGCATCTTCCCACAGGCCCCTCGTTGTGTGGCCGTTCCCCTGGGTGTTTCGGGGTGCCCTGATGCCCTGGACGGAGAGGCCTTGCCTGGTGCAGCATGAGGGTGGTGATCGTCCCATCCCGATGTGGGGGCAACACAGCAGCCTGGCTGGTTCCAGGTCACTTGGAAACATGATTTCTTTGGGAAAACCCACTTTTTTGGGGGAAAAACCCACAAGAGCCATGCCTGTCACCCCGGTCACTGGCAGGCTGCTCACGGGGGGAGTAGTGTGACTGATGCCAGGCACGCGGTGGGATGCCTGGAGCAGTGACACAAGGCACTAACAACCACCATGCTGGGGAATATTAACACATTAACCCACTCTTTTCATATTTTGGGAGTGGGTTGTCACAGTTTTGGGGTTCCTGACTCAAAGGAAGAATTATTTTTAATTTTTTTTTTTAGCAGAATCACTTTGACAAAGCCCAGTCTTAAATCAACTGAGCTGTAACCCCAAAGAAACCCCAGTACTGTAGGAAATAGCCACAAATCTGGGGTTTTACAGGGTCCAACCCTGCAGACCCTGCACCTGGCAGGCACCTCTTCTTGTGCAATAGGATAAAACTGGATTTGGGCTGGGGGGGGGGCGTGGATATGAGGCTGTCGAGAGTTGTGCTTTAGACACACGTGGTGATAGAAAATTCCGGGTCCTACCAAAGCAAAACTGCAAGATGAAGACAGCAGGGCTGGGGAGGAAAGGTTGCTGGGGGATATTCAGTCATTCACAGGGTCTCTCTTGCTCCCAAATGCCTTTCGAGTGTCAGACTCCTAAGGCTGTTCCCCAGGTAAGCAGATGAGCACTGCCTGCAGCTTCCCCACCGTCACCCTCCGAGCAGCCTGGGGGTCCCTCTGAGCAGCCTGGGGTCTCTCCGAACACCCTGGGGAACCCTCCGAGCTCAGGCAGCCCCTTCCCCTTCGGCCGGACATGCTGCTTCAGTCTAAAGCTGGAGATGTGGGAGCTGCTTCTGACGTGGTGGAGGGACGGCAGGTACACGCTCTGCCCGTACCCACTGACTTGCTTCGGCCACGACCCATTTCTCTGCCACCTCTTGCTGCAGACCTTCAGGCAGTTATTTTAAGCTGTAATTACACATTACCATCCTATTTTTTATTTTTTTCCCCCCCCTCAGTGGCGGATACAGTTTGCGAGTGCCCCGAGGTCACCGCTTGTTTGTGTGGTTGTGCTGTAATCCGGGTTTAGGAAATGATCTAGCTTAAGAGGACAGGAAAAACAAGGGTTTATTTTGGGCCCTGGGCTGGATCATGGCTCTGTCCTGCTCGCAGCGAGGCTCTGCCCACTGCCTGAGGCTCTTCTCTTGCTGCTGCCTCTCCTCAGGGTCCCCACGTGTCTCTGTCCCCTGTCCCCAAGCCCTTGTTTGCTCCCTGGGTTATGCCCAGTCCTGCAGAAGCCTGAATTTTGGGCTGGGGCAGGTTTTGGGGTCAGCAGTGGGAACACGAAGCAGGCTGCTCGGGGAAGCTGGGTTTGCTCCCATGGCTGTTCTGATGAAAAGCACGAATGTTCTTAACAAAGATGCAGTAGGGAAAGCAATTAACCCCCCAGATTGTGTGTCCGTGGGAAAACACATCCCAAACTCTTCAAAACCACAAAGAAGGTGGGAAGGTGAGCGCAAGTTTGCGTGTGCTGAAGGAGGGGAGCCACAGGGACACCGCAGGGCGCATCTAGGGGTGCCCATCATCCCTTTTGGGGCAGAAAATACCCCTGCCTCTGGGAGCAGCTGCTAGTCCCAATGCTTTCCCCTTGCTCCACTCCGTGGGACCTGGCAGTGGGGCTGGGGCTGACACCTCCCAGCTGGCTGCACCCCCTCAGCATGTCCCCTCTGCATTTTGGGACCCAAACTCCACCTGTAAATGTCCCCCCTGAGACACACACGTGGTGTAAGTGACCTGTTTGTACATCATGGTTAGTTTAGATACTCGTGTACCTATAGATGACAAAGTATATTTCTATAAAGCCAGCAGTTTAGGTGCATGTGTGCGTTTCCATCTCTGTATTTCAGAGCACTGTGGCGTTTGCGTGTGTAGCCGAGGGCTGGGAGGGGAGGGCAGGTTGTTAAAAAGGGCCAAGAAACCCTCGATATTTTCAAACGCACCGTCTCGATGCCCTTTTCAAATAAATGTTGATGTTGCCGCCTTAGGGGCTCCGTGGTCTTGGCGTGTTCACGGCGGCTGGGTGCTGTCTCTCTGCCCTGGGAGAAGAAAACTTTGGGGTGTTGCTGGGCTGGGATGCACTCGGCTTTGGACAGTCTTCCTTCCCCCAGCTCTCTGCCCAGGATCCCAGCCAAACTGGGCTTCATCATCCTTTAAAATTCACCATCTCCTCTGTTTTCTCCCTATCCCTGCAGGGCTTCTGGTCACAGTGTGCGTGAATGTGCACAAACCCCCCCACCCGCCGAGCCCAGAATGAGAAATAAACCACCCCGATAGATATTTGGGGGGCCAAAATGTATGGGATGCACACCGTGCCGTGTGTGCTCCAGCTCCTCGCTGTGCTAAGGATCTAGGACACCCCTTGGCTAATGAGGGGGAGAAGCGCTAATGAGCCTTGTTTTGCTTTAAGAGCATTTCCACTGTCATACCCAATAAATGGGGGTGCATAACCCCGTGCATTGCCAGCCCAGTCCCAAAAGCTCCTGCTCTTTAGGATGTGGATGGTGGCAGGTTTATCCCACTGGGGCATCTGCAGCTCTTCTAGCCTGGCCTTGGACACTGCCAGGGATGGGGCAGCCACAGCTTCTCTGGGCAACCTGTCCCAGTGCTCCCCACCCTCTCTGGGAAGAATTCCTTCCTGATGGCCCATCTCCATCTCCCTCTTTGCATTTAAACCTGTTACCTCTTGTCCTGTCACTCCCTGCCCTTGGAAAAAGCCCCCCAGCTTTCTTGTAGCCCCCCCCCCAGGCACTGGAAGGGGCTCTAAGGTCTCCCTGGAGCCTTCCCTTCTCCAGGCTGAACCCCCCAACTCCCCCAGCCTGTCCCCATGGCAGAGGGGCTCCAGCCCTCGGACCATCTTCGTGGCCTCCTCTGGCCTTGCTCCAACAGCTCCGTGTCCTCCTGCTGTTGGAGGCCGCAGAGCTGGAGGCAGAACTGCAGGGGGGGTCTCCCCAGAGCGGAGCAGAGGGGCAGAATCCCCTCCCTGGCCCTGCTGGCCACGCTGCTCTGGATCCAGCCCAGGATCCGGTTGGCTTTCTGGGCTGCCAGCACACATTCCCAGCTCATGGCCAGCCTAACGCTGGTGTTTTGCTGCCTGGGGAGCATGTGAAAGGGGGAACGGGCCTGGTTATGCATTGGCAGCAATAAAAGGTGCCAAAAGGCAGCCCCCAGTGCCCCTCTGGGCTGGCTGCAGTGAGCCCAGCCTTGCTGGAGCCCCACAACCAACGCGTGTCAAACTCATGAGCTGGGGGTGCAAAATTGCGCTTTCTCCTCCCCCCCTGCCCCCGAACACGCTCCCCAGTGTTTTCCCACCCTGAGCTTCAGGATTTTACTTTGCAATTCATTTTTTTGCCCCTTACGAACCCCCCGGCCCCCCCAGAGACATTGCTGATGCCCGCTTACCTTGCAAAATAATGTATTATTATGTTTTTTGCTTTTTTTTGTTTGTTTGTTTAGAATTCTTTTAATCTATCATTTACAGTATTGTACAGCTCCGTGAAAATATGAAAAATCCTCCGCCACGCTCCGAACTGGGCGTTGTCCCCGCTCCCCCTGCGCGTGTCCAGCGGGGCCGTTGACGTCTTTATCCCTCACCTCTTCCCACCCAGCAAAACCCGGGAGCGACCCCCTTCGCGGTACTAATTAAAGAACGACATAACGAGTGATCTCTAAGTGAAACACATGCCAGCGGGACGCTAAAGCTACGGGGAAGGGGGTGATGGGGGGGTGTCGGCGGGGGCGGGCCGCCCCTCGGGCTCTCCCCCATCACTGCCCCTTCTTGTAGGCGCTTTTGACGATGGCGTTTTTGAAGAGAGTCACTAGAGGGGTCTGGCCGTGCTCCGAGGTCATGAAGCCCCCGTAGCGCTTGTCCTTCAAGGGCGCGTGCCAACGGAAATGGCGCATGCGGTAGGAGCCGCCGGCCTTCTCCTCCTGCCCTTCCTCCTCCTCCTCTTCCTCCTCGGGTGGTGCCCCCGTGCCGCCGAGCACCAGCTCCCGCCTGAACTCCAGCGGGTAGCTCTCGCCCGACTCCTCCTCCACCCCGTTGGGATAAACCTTGATGGGTCTCCTCTTGCGTCCCACCGGTTTTCCCCAGCGGAAGTGCTCCATGGAATAGGAGCGTTTGCCTTCCTCCCGCTCTAGCCCGGTTCCCTCCTCTTCCTCGCGGCGGGGTGGCGGGGCGGCGGGCAGCAATGCGGGCGGTGGGTTGACTCCCGCCGCCTCCTCCCGTTTGTGGCCACCGCTGCCGCCGCCGCTGCTGCTGTTCCTCCGGCCGAACTTGTTCCAGCGGAAGTGGCTCATGACGTACTTGCGGATGCTCTCGGAGAGGGGCTGCAGGTGCCCGTTCCCCGGGAAGACGGGAGCCTCGGCCGACAGGTCGGCTCTGCACGCCGCGACGCAGGCCTGCGTGGGAGCATGGGAAGGGTGAGCGCATGGCTGGGGGGGGTCCCCGTGGGGCTGAGAGGTTGCAGGGGGGCTGTTTGCACAGGGCGGGGTGTTTCACAAGCTGGTTTCGTGCCGCAGTCCCTGGGTGGGTGTCACCCCCTTGGCGGGGGGCTGAGCCTGGAGCATCGCGCCCAGGCACCAAACCAGCCCTGGGTGACTGGAAAAGGTGCCGGGGGAGGTCACAGCCCCCACCATGGGGTCTCTGGAGCAAATTCAGCACCTGCATAAGGTGATCCACTGCACCGTCCTGTCACCTTGGGCAAGGGGCCAAGCTGATACCCAAATTGTCAGTTCATCCCACGCAGGAGGGATGCTGCAAAGCTCCAAAACTCATTTTATCATCCTCCCCCGGTGTGAAGCCAGGACGCACGAGCCCACCCAAACCTGTGGGTCCTGGGGTCCAAGGCACCCCCATATTGACACGGGTCATCCCATGGTGGCAGCATCCCTGTCACCATCCCACCGCACCGGTCGCTGGATGAGGGGTCAGAAACCAAAGCAACTGGAGGGCCATCCCCATCCCCAGGCTTACCAAAACGCCGGCCTCACTGGTGAGGTCCTGGCACCTGCCGCTGTCCCAGCACGGGCCGCTGGCGCTGACGGGGTGCCAGAGCAGCAGCCCCAGCACCACGGGCAAGCTGCTCCACAGCATCCTGGCCGGGGGCGTGGGAGCCGGGGTCACACGAGGAGCTGCGGGCCCAGAAACCGTGCAGGAACTAGGGGAAAAAAGGATAAAAACCCTCTTTTGGTTTTCCTTTAGGAGTTTCTTTAATGTTTTCTTTGATGTAGCTGCCTTACCCTTTGCCTTTTTGCCTCTGTGGGCTTGCAGGAGGGGTGTCCTGCGGTACCCACTTGCCTCCCCCAGACCCTATCCCCGTGGGGCCACAGATTTGCCTCACCCCAGAGATGCCTTAGTGCTGCAAATCCCTCATTCCACAAAGCTTTCCTTCCTCTTCAAGCTGGTTGCAAAGGCATCCTCATCTCTACACCCCGGGGGCATGGGAGAGGGATTTTGCCAGAGGAGAAACCGAGGCACAGAAAAGGCAAGGCAACACCCGAAGCTGCCTCCCTGCCTGCACCTCCTCAGCCCCTCCAAAAAATGGGCAACGATCCCCCCACCACCACCTTTTGCCTTCTGAAGCAAAAGGCATCTCTCTGAAGCCTTTTGTCACCGCTGCCGTAGGTGACAACCGCTGTCAGCTGGGGTTGCTGCCGCCTCCGAAGGATCCCATAAAGATGAGCGATGCTGTTAGGGAGCTGCCTTTGGGTTTCATCCCTTGCCAACCGCTCGCGGCGTGCAAGCTCTAAAAATTAGGTGCTCCCTCCTAACCTGTCCTGCGATGCCCTTTGAGCGGCTGCAAAACTCCTGCGTGGTGGGAGACGCAGCTGCAGTTTGTATTAAATTGGGATTAAGAGTAAGGAATTAATATTTTCCATTGAATAATATCAAAGTCGGTTGCTTGGATTTTGGGAAGGGCTATGGCAAGTGCTGGTGGTGTTTGGGATGCGGCGTACCCCTGGCAGTGCCAAAATTAACCCGGGTTTTGGCTGAATCCTGGGGGTTGAAGTGGCCCATTGCTGCTGTGCCCTCAAGGATGGGGTTCATCCTGGACACCCTGGTTCCTGGACACCCGTGGGACCTCGCTCCAGGGTCTCCAAGGATGCCCAAGCTGTTTTCCCTCTGCAGACCCCACTTCTTTCCCAAGAAGCCGTATTTAACTCCGCACGGACTCCTGTGTCTCCACCTTCCCCCATGCTGCGGGAGCTCTACAGGAGGAAAATCCCGTCCCATACTGAAAGGAAAACAGAGGAAAAATCTAATTTTGGCCCAAAATGTGTGGCTGAAGGGAAGAGCTGACCCTTCCCTCTGGTGCCAGAGCCTCCAGGTTGAGCTTGGATGGAGAGGGACTTTCTTTGGCAGAGGAAATAAAAATGACCCTGGAATTTATGACAGCAATTAGCAATTTGGTAAGGGGGATAAAACAGTATGACAGATGGAATTTAAACACAAAGGTGGTCTTTCTGTCTTCTGCACGAATTTGGGTGTCGCTGCCCAGGACCTCGCAGCCTGGAGGGGCCGGGAAGGCGGCGGGCAGCACCCCTGTCACACCTTAATACCCAATATTCCAAATAAACCAGACAATTCAGCGAGGCGAGAGGGCTGTGAGCCAGAGGCAGAGGCGTGGGGGTGTGTTTTATTGCCCACCTCTCACTGGGAAACCCCTGCCTGGTGCAGCACATCACCCCCTCCCCCCTGCAACGACTGGTCCCATCAAGCCCATATTTTTATGAAGTTCCTTTCCCCTCCCCCCACTCACCCCAAAACACGTTGGGGGCTGGGTCATTGGGTTTTGGGGCTTACCCGTGGCCAGGGTGGGATCCCGACCGCCGCCGTGCACCCTCCGTCCCCTTCTGCCGTGCGCTCCCGGAGAGCGTCTGCCTCTCGCCCGCTGGTCCCGGCGGCTTTTTATAACCCCCCACGACGATCGTATCCGCTGCATCTGCCGAAGAGAAGGAGGAGGGGGGTCAGAGGGGGGACGAGAGGAACCATTCTAGGTACCGAACAAAAGATGAGCAAGTGACGGGTGTTCGCCGGATCCGGCCCCACGGCGGATGGAAGGATTAGCATGTCTTGGCGAATCGCAGGCGGCAAAGTTTTCCGTACGATGCTGCTAATTGCGTTTGCAGCTTTGGAGCTGGGGGGGGGGAATTGGATGGAAAGTCCTTCCCCAGGTACCAGCCGGCACCGACGGCGGCAGGTTCGGCACGGGTTGTTTATTACTGGCGTGCCAGTTCGTCACTCCTTGGGCTCAGGCGTGGGAGGGCTTTGTGTTCCGATGGGTGCCAAGGATTTGGGATTGTCTTTCTGTGGGATAAAAGGGGATTTGGTTTACAGCAAACCTCAGGGCACAGCGGTGACTCCTCAGCCCAGGCAGGGGGAGCGCAGGCATTGGGCATCTCTACCTGATGTGCTGGGCAGTCCTGCAGCCACCGGCTTTGGGTGCAAAAACAGCAGGAGAGCATTTTCCAGCCTGGCAGGGCACTTTTCCAGGGCACAGACAGGTTTTTGGGATGTGAGCAAAGAACGAGGCCAAGCAGTGTGAGGCTTGACCAGGCTCGCAGCTCCCTTTCTGTGCCCGTCATACCCCAGCCTCTCCGCTCCACTTGAGCTGGACCAGCTCTGTGCTGCAGATGTTTTCCCTGTTCCACAGTGGCCTGAAGCCCATCAGGATTTGTTTTCTATAGGATTGACCTTGGCTAGTCTATATGTAGGAGTTGTGGTGGCTTCCAGGAGGCTCTTTAGTGCAAGCCAAGCCTTGGATGGGCAAGCAAGCGGGATGCTCCGTCCTCTCCAATGTGCTCAGTGCAGGATAGCACCTTGGGGCATGCCTGGAAAAGGGCTGGGGGACCTGAGTGGGTTGGATCGATGGGGAAACTCATCTGATGCCACGTTTCCAGCCCCACCGGGCAGCTGGCTCCTACCTGGAGGGCTCAACCCTCTTTTTCCACCCAAAAGAAGGTGGTGACATGCAAACCGCCCCCACGGCTTTGTTAAATCCTGACTGCTCTGGAGTGGTTTGGGGTAAAACCACATCCCCCAACCCCGCCAGACCCCGTGTGGGAGGGTTAACAGCAGCAGGAGGGTGTTCAGAGCTGGTTTACCAGGGTTCCTGCCACCTTTTATACCCCACATCTCCTGTGCTCGAGGCAGATCTCCCTCCGTCCTTGCTCATGACCTCCACTGGCTGCTTTCCACAAGCACCCCAGGGGTGATGGCATCAGACCTCAGCTGTGCATCAGGATCACGGCATGATTTTAAGGTCTTTTTTTCAAGCTTTGGGCTTACCCAGGTGAAGAAACACATCTTCTGGGATTTTCCTGGGATTTTCCATCCCCAGGATGTAATGCCAAGGTGGCCCTTGAAGGCTGGACTATCCTCCCAGAGCACCTAACAGTGACTTGTACAGCCTGGAGCAGGGAAGGCTCCGGGGAGACCTTAGAGCCCCTTCCAGTGCCTGGGGGGACTACAAGAAAGCTGGGGCAGACTTTTTCCAAGGGCAGGGAGTGACAGGACAAGGGGTAACGGGTTTAAACGGAAAGAGGGAGATGGAGATGGGCCATCAGGAAGGAATTCTGTGGTTCTATGGTTCTGTGACTTTTGTGGGGTCTGGGCTCAAGCAAGGGTTAGACATGGGCTGTGAGCATCCCTCCCACCAGCCTGTACGAAGCACAGATGTGCTCTCACTTTGGGTGGGCAAAGGATTTGCTCCAATTTCGCTCAGCATGGTCTTCTGTAGGGAAAGGAGCCACCCCAAAGGCAACATTCTGGGGAGAGCAGCCCCTGAGCAGGACACTGGTGCTGGAGGGATCCAGAGTGTGGATGAGACGCTTCATCCAGACTTTTGCCTCAGGGTGGAGATGCTCCATCGTGGAGAGATCTTTGCAGATCCTCCTCTCTTTCCAACAGCCAGAGGAGAAGCTGAGAATAAACAAAAAGGAGGTGGGTTGTCCTTCAGCGGGCTGCACCTCCTTCCTAAAGGGTATTGGGATGCAACAGATTCACTCGAGTACCCTGGGACTGGGTGAAACCCTCCACAGTGGGTTAGTAAAGAGGCAAAGCACCACAGGTTCAAGGAATATCCTCTGTAACATTTCAGTTTGGTTCACACCTTCTCCAGACCCCCATCCTCCCCATATCCATCCCCAAACCACTCACATCTTGCCACAGGACCTGCAACTGCGTCAGCTGCCTCCGTCCTGCCTGACAGATCCCCCGATCTGCAATATTTTTCCGTGACGGAGAGCTATTCTGAGATACTTTATGGCCCAAACCGGAGCTATGATTCCCACTTTAAAGGCTCTTTCGTCTTCATTAGGCCAACCTGAGTGGTTTATGTTTATAAGAAAGATGCGAAATCTGTTTAGGAAACCTCGTTGAGCGGAGCGGCTGCAGGTGAGGGGCTGAGATGAAGCATCCCCTGCTATGGCTTCAGCAGCCCATGCCGGATGCCTCTGTGCTCCCCAGCCTCACAGATCTCAGATCTCCCTCCTGGAGTCAACTGCCGACGGAGCTCAGCCTCCCTGCTCCCGGTGCCGGGAAGCACAGCACCTCCCCAGCATGTTGGTACCCCAGCATCTCCAGAGGATGCAGGAATGCCACCTCCGCTGTTGGGGTCCTGGAGTAACCAGCTCACAGTGCAGGGCTGCTCCCGGTGTAAGAGCAGGATTCTCATAATATTTCATTACAGAGCTTATTTATCTTTTTCCCCAAGAGAGTCCAGTGTGTAAATGATTAGCAGCTGCAGCCGGCTTCCAAGCAGAAACAAGAGTGGTGGGAAGCCCAGATGCCAAGAATAGAATCTTCCAGCAGGGACAAAATGCTTTATGAGGAACTTTTTCTTTCTCCTCTCTGAGCAGAGGAGACATGAAGGCCATCCAGGACCGTATAATTATGGAGGATGCAAGAGCATCATCCTCCAGCCCCTGCTTTGAGCATGGCCAGCAGCAAGGTGTGACCCCAGGGGTCTGATCCAACAAGCTGCCCAGCTCTGGAGACCTCATTTTTGGGATGCCCTGAATGAGGTTTGGTGACTCCATCCAAGCACAAGGACAGGCTGTGCAGAGAATGTCTGGAGAGCAGCCCTGAGGAGAAGTACTTGGGGGTGCTGGGGGCGAGGAGCTGGCCATGAGCCGTCTGTGTGCGCTGGCAGCCCAGAAAGCCAACCGGATCCTGGGCTGGATCCAGAGCAGCGTGGTCAGCAGGGCCAGGGAGGGGATTCTCCTCCTCTGCTCCGCTCTGGGGAGACCCCCCTGCAGTTCTGCCTCCAGCTCTGGTGCCCCCAACAGCAGAAGGACACGGAGCTGTTGGAGCAAGGCCAGAGGAGGCCACGGAGATGGTCCGAGGGCTGGAGCCCCTCTGCCATGGGGCCAGGCTGGGGGAGTTGGGGGGTTCAGCCTGGAGAAGGGAAGGCTCCAGGGAGACCTTAGAGCCCCTTCCAGTGCCTGGGGGGGGGGCTACAAGAAAGCTGGGGGGCTTTTTCCAAGGGCAGGGAGTGACAGGACAAGGGGTAACGGGTTTAAACGGAAAGAGGGAGATTGAGATGGGCCATCAGGAAGGAATTCTTCCCGGAGAGGGTGGGGAGCACTGGGACAGGTTGCCCAGAGAAGCTGTGGCTGCTCCATCCCTGGGAGTGTCCAAGGCCAGGCTGGATGAGGCTTGGAGCAGCCTGGTCTAGTGGAAGGTGTCTCTGCCCATGGCAGGGGGTGGGCGTGGTTGTGCTTTGAGATCCCTTCCCACCCAAACCATTCTGTGAGTCTATGATCTTGTTCCCAGAAGAGCCACACTCAGGACGTGCAGCCCTTTCCCGGCAGTGACGGGGTGAGGTGTCCATGGGTGACCGGGCTCGTTAGCCACGTGATTTCTGGCCTTTCTGTTTTAATTTGGAAAACAGGTCGCACTTGGGTGTGAATGAGCTCAAGGGCTGGGTGTGAATGTCACGTCTTCACTCAAATCCTGTGGGACGTGGGACAGCCATCCTGCTGGGCTGTCAACACCAGTGTCACTGGGGCAAGAGGTGGTCTGGGGCTTGCAAAAACCTTGTGACACCCACATAGGTCTGTCCTAGGACCCGCACGTCCCTCCAGCACAGCCACATGTCCTTGGGTGCCGAGACAGCCCCTTTCCCTGTTATCTCAGGACAGATTTCGGCAGTGCTTTGCAGACAGTTGACCTCCCCTCCGTTCAAGCAGGTCTCTTGGGCTCAGCACCCACCCCTGCTCCTGCCTGGGGGCAGCTGGTGGGGTGGGGAGTGGTGCTGAGGACCCTGCTCCATCCGAAGCATCGTGTCTGGGGAGATAGGCTGAGGATGAACCCCCAGGACAGTTGCATTAGAGGCTTGAGAAGGAGATATCCAGATGAATGGAAGGTGGGATCACCACCATAAAACTATCCATCTCCATTGCTTGAGGATTTTAAAGCCAGAAGAGATTTATTGATGGGAAAACTGAGCTTTGGAGCCAGAGACTGGCAGCTCACCCATAGGAATTAGGGCATTTTGGGTGCATAAATGGATGTGATCACATCTGTGCTGTGGTTCCCAGCTAGCTTTGATCAAGGGGTCCCTCCTGACACACCCCATGCATGCCTTCTGCCCGTGCAAGCCTTGCTGTTGGAGCAAAGCACTGATGCTTACTTGGATGTAGCCTCTCTGTTGGAGCAAGAACAGGTCTGAAGTTAGGGAGTGGGAATCCCACCACCCATTCCTTGACCCAGCAGACACCTGGCACCAGGTATAAGTTCACATGAAGGTGCTGAGCTCCACAGCAAGAGCAGCCCCCTTATTTTTGCCTGAGGTTACTGGTGCCCATGCCTTCTCCTCAGAACTATTTACATATGCTGAAATCTGAAAATGTGCCTGATTCTCTCTGATTTCATAGAATCGTGGAATCATGGAATGGTTTGGGTTGGAAGGGACCTCAAAATCACCCCCAGTCCCACCCCCTGCCATGGGCAGGGGCACCTTCCACTAGCCCAGGTTGCTCCAAGCCTCATCCAGCCTGGCCTTGGACACTCCCAGGGATGGGGCACCCACAGCTTCTAAATTTTAAAAGGTTTAAAGCCAAACACTTTACCAGAGAAAGCTCCTGCAGGGACGAGAGCCTTTGCAGCTTGAACAGGTTTATTCAACTCGTTGCTCTGTGAAGAGCCTTACTTTTGAGTGTAGGAGCAACATTTCCAACAGCACGAGTGTTGGAAAGGACACTTGCCTTGCTTAGCAGCTCCTCATCATCTGTTGTGACCCCAATCTCCCTTAGAAATGATGCTCTGGTGGGTACCAGCTTCCTGTGTGCACCAGGACAGTGTGTGGCACCAGATCTGCACTGAGCAGAGCACGATGGGGACCCGGAGCTTCGGGGGGCTTGGCTGGAGTGAGAGGGCTTTGTATGGCCATGGTGCAATGCCTGGGGATGCTCCCAGGCAGCATCTGGTATTGGAGCAGATGAAGCTGCTGAGCGGATCTGAAGACAGGGGAAAGGCTGTGTGCACCTGGGAAGCAGCGTGCATGATCCCGAAAGACACTGCAGCAAGGCAGGCTGGAAAAAAGAGACTTGCTTTCTCAAAGTCTGCTTCAAAAACCAGCTTGTCATTTGGGATTTGCAGCTGGGACAGTGGAGTTTCCTCTGTAGGGAAGGTGTTGGCATGCACATCAGTCTTTGAGCACCTCTTTGCACATTCATTGCCTGTTGTGGCTGAATTTCCTCTAATATTGATAGGCTGGAAAACATCAGCGTGTTCTGGCACCTCCAGAATGCCCTCGTCTTTCTCAACTTGATTTTTCCAGGCAGCAAATTCATCCCAACTGGGCAAACCTTTTCAGGGAAGCCCTGTCGTGAAGCTCCATCTCGATTCCTTTAGAAATCATGGCAAGAGCCTGCAACTTGATTTACCATGGCTTTGGAAAGTTGGCATCAGGCTCATCTTGGCTGTCACAACTGACTCAAGCTCCTCTGAAGCATTAAGGATTTATTCCTGTTACTCCTGTCTTTTACCTAGAGCACTCCAAGGAATCAAGGTGATGGCATTCCCTAAGGAGGACCAAGCTGGCTCAGGGGAGGCTCTTGGCTGCAGAAATAGTTGCTGATCTTCCGTCAGATGTGCTCAGCACATTATGGTTTTTATGTGTCC
Organism: Rhynochetos jubatus; assembly: GCA_027574665.1. Classification (NCBI taxonomy): domain Eukaryota; kingdom Metazoa; phylum Chordata; class Aves; order Eurypygiformes; family Rhynochetidae; genus Rhynochetos; species Rhynochetos jubatus. Next base: position 124,480,558 of record CM050650.1, read on the forward strand.
TGGTTTTGCCCCAATCTCCTTGGACAGCAGTGAATGGACAAATACCACCACGGCGTTTCTCCGGTGCACCTGATTTTCTCATGTGTGCCAGATCAGGAATTGCCAGGGCATCACCAGATATCACCAGGGCATCACCAAGCATCACCAGGCATCTCCAGGGCATCACCAGATATCACCAGGGCATCTCCAGGGCATCACCAAGCATCACCAAGCATCACCAGGGCATCACCAGATATCACCAGGGCATCACCAAGCATCACCAGGGCATCACCAGGGCATCTACCAGCTATCACCAAGCATCACTAAGCATCTTCAGGGCATCACCACATGTCACCAGGGCATCACCAAACATCACTAAGCATCTCCAGGACATCTCCAGGGCATCTCCAGGCATCACCAAGCACCACCAGGGCATCACCAACCATTGCCAGGGCTCACAGCCCTGCCCATGCCCCCATTTGGCATCCTGCCAGCACAGAACTGCGACGCAGGAACTAAGGGTCCTGACCCCCATCCACTGCAATTTATATCCCTCTCTTTAAGAGGTTTTAAGGGAAATACAGTTGACTATTTTTCTTGGAAATGCAGGGGCTGAAAAATACCCCTGGGCATCCCCAGTACAGGAAAGACATGGATGTCCCGGAGTGAGTGTGCTGTAGGAGCAGCGAGATGGTCACGGGGCTTTGGGGCTGGAATCTCCAGCAGGGAATTATGGTCTAGGTAGGAATAAGTCTGTTTTCACCTCCCTGAGGTGCACCTCTGGCTCAATTCCAGCTGCTGGTAATAAAAAACTCCACCCAGTAAGTAAATACTGTACCTTGCTTTTAGATTGAATTAATCTCACTTCAACTCCTGGGTTTGGAAATTGTCCTGTTTTCTGAGCTAGGACAAGGCTGGGGTAGGGACACAGCTGTGACCCTCTTGAGGGGGTGTCCTGTCCCTCAGAGGGACACCCCTCCTGCCTGGAGCAGCTCCCTGCCACTCAGCCAAGGATATGGAGGTGCCCCTGGGATGTGGCTCCTTCTTCAGTGACAGCAGAGCCAGCCCAGGGCATGGAGTGGGAGGAGCTGCCTGATTTTTGGCTGGCTATAAGTGCCAGAGATAAATCCTGCGATCCCTCTGGGACCGGGACCAGATCATCCCCTCCTGCCTGGCATTGGTACGCACCAGCCCTGGGATTATCCCAGGGCAGAGCCATCCCTGGGGCAATAGGAGAGGTGAGATCAGGAACCCAGAATTGTCCAATTCAGCATTTTCTGTCCTCATTCACGGTGCCTTTGTTTAATTTTGGAGCCAGTTATGTACACGCAGACACACGCACACTGTACACACACACGCATTTGCACACCCAGAGCCAAATCCCCGATTATTGCCCGTGCCCCTAAGAGGGATTACGGCTTCTTAGGGGGGGAGCCGGCTTTCGACAGGGTTTAGAAGCCCAGCAGGGACTTCATTCCTGCGACGCAGAGCTCATGCTGCGTTTCGGGGTCCCGTGGGGGGAGACCTGCACCCGGCTGCAGTGACCCTCAGCCCTTTTCCTCCTTTCTGCACCTTCATCTCTCTTTAAATCACACACTGACGTTGCAGGAGAGAAGGAAGGATGGGAAGGGGGTTTGGGAGGCTTCAGGGAGCCAAGAGAGGAGCAGCCTGGAGGGGTATGAACAGCCTCGCTCATCCCTTTGTGATGCTGCCTCTGCCCAGGGCTGGTGCTCTCCGGGAGGGATTAAGGGCGAAGGCGCTTAGCAAAGCCCCTGGGCAGAGCCGGATCCCTGCAGGATCCCAAAGCGGCCCCGAGACCTGCGGTGCCTTCCTGAGCACAAGCAGCTCCCCAGCTCCAGCTGGACCCTCAATCTTCATCCCATGCACCAGCCCCCCCCCCCCCCCCCCCCCCACCCCCAGGCAGGGCTTACCTGGGGCAGTTTTGCAACCGGGGCTTGGGGCTGCCGGAGAGTGTGATCCCTGGAAGGCCATGGCTCCTGTGCCTTGGGACACGGCTTTTGCTGCTATTTGTGGAGCGTGACCACAGACGATGGAGCAGCACTAAAGTTCACTCTGATTTTGGGGCTCCCAGGTCGTTAGGAGACTCTGAACAGGTTGCTCAGGGAAGCTGTGACTGCCCCATCCCTGGGAGTGCCCAAGGCCAGGCTGGATGAGGCTTGGAGCAACCTGGTCTAGTGGAAGGTGTCCCTGCCCATGGCAGGGGGTGGGGCTGGGTGGGCTTTGAGGTCCCTTCCCACCCAAACTGTTCTGGGATTCTGTGATTCTATGAACTGCCTCTTACTGCTGGTTTTATATCCAGTCCCTGATTACTGACCTCAGTGATGGAGGAAATTCGAGTTGTTGCAACCCTAAGAAGTCGGGGTAGGTAGAGTCGGGGTAGTTGGTCCTTTCCTCCAGGAGACCAAAGCAGGGTCAGGGATGGAGAGTTATTCAGGGATACCTGGGCGTCTCTCCGCTCCGCTGGGCAGGAATCAGAAATGTAGAAGTATTGTGGGTTTTTGACATTTCTCCCTCAAGGAGAGACCAGGTGAGATCCGGTGGGTTGTTTGCGCACCGAGGGTGTGTGAGCTGCGGAAGACTCGCCACAGGCTCATCGAGCGGAGGAGAGAGCCTGCAGCAAAAGGGCGATGGTGGTGGGGACCTCGTCTCCTCCAGAAACTGCAGTGAGGAGCAGATGGAGCGGGATTTGGGATGGAGTGGGAGGAGCAGGAGTTGCATGCCCATGGAAATGTTGTGCATTCCTGCATCTGGGAGGAAGCAGAAGACAGTGCTGGCAGCAGGGGAGGGTGGTGGTGGCACGGGCTCGATGGTGCTGCTCTCCCCACCACGCTGGGGAGATGAATGCTCAACAACTGCTGCTCGGGAAGGGTGGTGTAATCCACACCCCTGACTTTGGAAAGAGTTGGCCAAGGGGTACTGGGGGCACATGGTGTTGGCTACAGTTAATCCCAGACCACCAGAGGGGTCGTAGCTGACATCGCCCCAAAAGCGGGGAAGGATGCCAAAGACAGGCAGCCCGGATGCCGAGCACTCAACCTTGAGCCATTCAGAGCTGTTATCTCTATTAACATCACCCAGGCTCTCATTGCATTCCCCCCTCCCCTCTCCCCTCCTCACTAAATGCTCCCCAGACAACTCAGACATCAATCGACAGCAGAAGAAATGGCCACGCTTTGTCTCCCTGGAGAGGCAGCTTTGCATCGAGCCCTGTCGGGGCGGCCGGCGGAGAGCCGCCAGCGCGGACCATTTTCACATCTCCCTTTGTGAAGGAGCAGCCTTGAGCGAAACGCCACTCGAGGGGCATTGAACGAAATGTACGTTCGCCTCTTCCATGTGGCACTCGGCGCCCGTCTCCGCCTCTGACGCTAATGATCCGGACGAAGGGTTTGGTTGGGTTTGTGTGTGGTTCTTCTTTTTTTTTTTTTTTTCTGAGGATAATGGGAAAAAGAAAATAAAAGGGAAAGGGGCTGGAGTAGGAGAGGTCAGATCCATTTAGGAGCCCAAACATTTACGGGGAGAGTGCCTCCTGAGTGGCTGCACAAAGGACCTGGCTGTACCTGGCTCTGTCCCTCCTCCACCTCCTCTCCCCCACCACCTCCGGCCATGAAAAGGGGGAACCAGAACTGTAGGGCCTCCGTGAAAGATGAGGATAATGGATTTCATTATAGACGAGCACGTTAAATGTCTATCCACTCGTGTGCAATAAAGGAAAGCTGGTCTTGAGCTAATCGTGCCGGCGGAGATATTGGCTGGGATTTGAGAGCGACATGTTCCCTTTGGTGCCCTGCCACCCCATAAAGAGCCAGATATGGGGTTGCAATTAATCTTTTAGCCATGTTGGTGTCTGCCATCGCAGCTGCCTTCTCTCCACTGGCCAGGGGAACAAGCCCGGAGGGTAAACGTCTACGTCTGGCCAGAAGAATGACTCTCACGGTGGTGGAGTGGGGTTTGCTGGGGCAGGGGTGGATCCAGCCCAAAGCAAAGTGTCAGCACCGAAAGGTCTTCACGCCCGTCATGTCCAGATGGACCACCACTCCTCCCTTCCCTGCAATGACTTTTTTCTGTCTCCCCCCAGCCCCATTTTCCCACCCACTGCCCATGGTGTTCCTTCACACCGCTCTTCTCTTGCTGTCTCTCAGAGCTCTGCGGGATGATCCGGGGGTCCCTCTCCCCGCTGTGCCCCTGCTTTCCCTAGGCTGGCTGCCTGCTGGGCTGGCACAGCTCCTGCCAGCTCCAGGGAGGATGCTTCAGCCTGATTTTTCTGTCCCGCTATTGAAGCAAGGAGCAGCCACGCTTGAAAAGGAACAGAGAGTGGCATGGCTGGAGGCAGTTTGTGTGAAGAGGTGTGATTTTAGGAGCAATCCAGGTCCCTGCCTCAGCAAAGGGGCCTTGGGAGGCCCTGCCAGCTGCGGGGAGCTGGGGTGATCCACTCGCTGCCTTAGCTGGTTGCTCGCTGCTCATTAGTGTGCGTGAGCTTGGTGCTCTGCTTCACAGGGGACTTACTGCTGGGGTCCCTTCTCCAAGCCCACCCTGGGTCGTGGATACAGACACGGAGATGCCTGCTGTGCCAGAGATGCAGAAATCATCTGTTGGAGCAGCTCCAGAGGAGGCCACGGAGATGCTCCGAGGGCTGGAGCCCCTCTGCCATGGGGCCAGGCTGGGGGAGTTGGGGGGTTCAGCCTGGAGCAGGGAAGGCTCCAGGGAGACCTTAGAGCCCCTTCCAGTGCCTGGGGGGCTACAAGAAAGCTGGGGGGTACTTTTTCCAAGGGCAGGGAGTGACAGGAAAAGGGATGATGGGTTTAAACGGAAAGAGGGAGATTGAGATGGGACATCAGGAAGGAATTCTTCCCGGAGAGGGTGGGGAGGCACTGGGACAGGTTGCCCAGAGAAGCTGTGGCTGCCCCATCCCTGGGAGTGTCCAAGGCCAGGCTGGATGAGGCTTGGAGCAACCTGGGCTAGTGGAGGGTGTCCCTGCTGGAAAATTAATACCCCAGTGGAAATCCAGCTGGGCTATTAATTTTTCTGCCTAACCCTAAAGTTAAACTCTCATTTCATCCTTCCCTGGGGGAAACAGATTGGATCCACCAGGCTGTATGTGAAGAAGACAGGACATGGTCCCACCATGGCACGTAGGGTCGGGATGCTTGGGTGTCATGCAGGCTGTGTCCTCTCCTTATGACACACAAACCCACAGCCTTGCTGGTGGTACCAGAGGGTCCTGTCCCCGAAGGTGACAGATTCTCCAAAGGACACTCTCATGGACATCTGGGATAGCAGTTGGAGGACCGGTGAGGTTCAGTGCCTCTCCAAACCTCCCGAGCAGAAGTTTGCTAATGAAGCTCCCCTTCTTCAGGCAGTTCCTCTGTTTTTGGAGCCCATCTGAGCTGGTTCGAGTATCTTTGTGGGAATCAGTCTGGGAACATCATCTGGAAACCCTTTGCATTAAGGGAAGAAAACCCAACAGCCAACACTTTTGTCCAACATGAAAATCTCTGTTTTCAGCTTGCATTCCTACAGCTGAATGATTAGCATGCTTAATTAAGCAAGCCTGTTGACCTCACTCCCTTGCAAAAGCAAAGAGGAAGCCCCAGGCTTGCGAATAAAATAAAGGATGGCTGTTCCCTGCCCCGAGCCCCCATTCATGGCCAGCTTGGGAAACTCTCCCCCAAGAACTGCTGGGATGGGGCAGGTCACTGCACGCCATATGAACCTGCCCTCTCCCCAAAACACATCCCCAGGGTGGGACAAGGGTGTTTCTAGGCGAGGGGGAGCTGTGCCCTTCTGCCAAGGCACCGGCTTAATCCCCCGTACACTGATAAGGTCACGCCGGGACCCGTGCTCCTCCCTCCCGTGCGTTGTCTGAGACTGGTGGCTCTCTTGGCCCTATTTATAGTGCGGTGATAGGATCAGGGGGAATAAGCATTTAGTGTCCCCTAAATCACACTCCGCTCCCCATGGCCAGTCGGTGCTCGCTGCTCTCTGCTCTTGCCCCTGGAAAAGCCTGGCCAGGACTTGTGAAGGTATGTTGGGAGCTGGGGTGATGCTTGCTGGGAGCTGGGGTGCTGCTGGGGAGCTGTGACATCCCTCCCAGTTCCCTATCCTCACTGGAATGGGACGGGAATGGCTTTGGGGAAGGAGAAACCTTGGGAGCAGACCCAGAGTGTGATGCTGTGGCTGGGACCCCTAGTGTCAGGCAAGGACTGGGAGGGCAGCTCTGGCTGCAAAGGGACCTTGATTTCTCTGGATAAAAGGGACCGATTTAGGTATTTGTCTCTCCCAAATGGTGGCCAGGCCATCATCGCTCCATCCCACCTTGGACCTGAGCCCGTGTGGGGCAATCAGCCCACAGCCAGGGTCCACCCAGACTGCCCCCGGGATGGGATGGCGGTCTAACCCTGCCCAAGGTGGAGTGGTGGTCTGGGCTGCCCATGCAGATGGGCACCGCTGGCTCAATAATTCCATTTATAGTTACATCTTCCAAGGAAAAATTACGTGCAGGGAGATGGAGAGAGCCCCAGATCTGTGCTCTGTGTGCCTGGGGCATGGGGATGACTGGAGGGGGCCGGGAAGATGGGGGGACCTGTCAGCTTGCTGCAGGTGGGCAGCATGGTGGGCAGGGTTGGTTGCTCATCCTTCTTCTCCATCACCAGTGTCCTTGCTCTGGTTCCCATTTCAGGGAGTGACGGCATAGTGGGATGCCCCATCCAGGGCAGCCAGCTCCTTCCCACGCATGGTCCAGCACGGACAGAAAGCCCTGCCCGAGGGACTGACCCACCCCGGCCGGACCTCAGCGCCCTCCAAGCCAACCAGCAGCTCTGCAGGAGGGGACACTCATCCCACGAAGCCGGTGGAGCCTGGACAGGAGAGTGGAGGAGCTCCCGCCAGAGCTGGTCCCAGCTTGGTGACACTGGGGAGGATGCTCTGTGGGGACAGGTGGGTCCCTTGCCTGCAGTGACCCCCTTGGTGGGATCTCCAGGATCCCTCCTGATGCTCTGCTCCCATACAGCTGCAGCTGCACCCGCTAGCCGTCTGGAGAAGACCTGGTGTTATGCCCTGGGGACTGTCCCCTTTCTCCCCGACGGTGTTTGATGCCGAGACACATGGGGTCATCCCCAGGGACCATCCTCTCCTGCCTGATGGAGCTCTGTCCCAGCGCCAGCTCTGCCAGGGCAGGTCTGCTCTCCCTCATCCTCGCATCCCTGCTGAGCAGCCCCTCGCTGCAGAAATCCCTGCCCGCAGCCTACGGAGACCGCAAGGATTCCCAGGAAGGCACGGGCCTGATCCAGTGCGGCGAGTACAGCAACCAGGTGCTGCCCAACGGCCGCTGTAAGATCGTGGCCACGCTGCCGCAGGGGGACGAGCAGCGGTGCCCAGACATGTTTCGTTGCACCGATGAGGTGTCCTACTGGCTCCATGAGAATGAGGAGCGCAAGCAGCAGGTCCTGGAGCTGCGGGAGCTGATTGCAGAGCTACAGGAGGAGCTGAGGAACCACCGGCACCGCATCAAAGTCCTCGAGCTCCAGGTAAAGGGCTGCCCCTTGCAGAACCCCTCTGTGGGTGCCCACAGTCCCTCCCCACGGTCCCTTCCAGCTCCCAGCAGTTGTAGGGAGAGGACACGTGGTGAAGCATATGGTGTTGTTCCGACCACAGGTGGGATATCCATTAAACCCCAGCTGCTCCTACTGGGATGGCCCAGGAGCCTTCCAGGGCTGATCTTCCTTAACATCAGCCACACACCCCTTGGTATTTTATCCGTGCTGTCTCCTCCACCTCCGAGACAACCTAGGAGGGGTTGGGGTTGCTGATCCAGAGCAATCCCAGGCCTGTAGGGACAGGACAAGGGGCAACAGGTTTAAACAGAAAGAGGGAGATTGAGATGGGACATCAGGAAGGAATTCTTCCCAGAGAGGGTGGGGAGCACTGGGACAGGTTGCCCAGAGAAGCTGTGGCTGCCCCATCCCTGGGAGTGTCCAAGGCCAGGCTGGATGAGGCTTGGAGCAACCTGGTCTAGTGGAAGGTGTCCCTGCCCGTGGCAAGGGGTGGCACTGGGTGGGCTTTGAGATCTCTTCCCACCCAAACCATTCCGTGATTCCTTGATCCATACCATTACCCATAGTGGGATCCCAGACTAGACATGGAGTTTTTAATAGCCAGTGAAGGAACACACCTCCGATGGCCACAGCTGGGCAGGAGAAGCCCTGACCTCCTGCCTACTCTTCCTGCAGTCTCCTTTCTGGTGCTCAACCCACTGGCCTTGCATCCTTAATCTTCATGCTAACACATTTTTTCCACCCTTGTTTGTCACCTCTGAAGCTCTCTGATGTTTGGCACTGCCCCTGGTTTTGCCCAGCGAACTCTCAGCTGTCGGCAGCGGCAATCGGCAGCTCAGCACAGGGTTGTAACCAGGAACGGGGAGGGAGCAGGCTGTGTTTTTACTGGCTGTAGAGTAGTTTCCCCGCTAGGATGTCTCACTGTGATGTTGAGGAAATGTGCAGAAGAACCAGCAGCGATGTACTGGTGTCAGCTGGAAGGGCCTGGAGCTGGGTGGGCAGCACCCTTGTCTCTGCTCTTGGAGGAGCTGAGGTCTGTTACGGTTGTGCTCGGTGTGGTTTATTCTGTGTTTGGCTTCTTTCCACCCTTTGAGCTCCATGTTTGGAACAGCCCCTTCGAGCAGCCCTGAGGGTTTGAGCGCTGCGATGGCCAGGATGTTGGGTGGGCGTCTGTGCCATGGGTGTCTCCGTGGGATCGAGCTGTTCCTAGTGCAGCGGAGGAAGGAAAGGGGGGCACGTGAGTCAGGACACGTGCTTGTGCTCTGGCAAACCCTCTCGGTGACCCCACCCAGGGTTCGTCCTTCCGTGTCGGCCCCTGTTCCCCATCCTATCTTCTCATCTGCTTCTCACTGCTCTGCTCCCACTTTCTCCTTGTCACTTGCACTGGGACAAGCTGGTGCACACAGGTCTTTGTTCTCTTAACTTCCCACGTCCATTCCCTGGTGACATTTTGTCCCTTGGGACTGTTTAATCCATTCTTCTCCCATCCCAGCTCCCAGCACTGACCCCAAAACACACTTCCGTGCTACCTAGAGCTGCAGCTCTTTTGCTGACCTCTCCAGCTCAGAGCCAAGGAGGGAGGTGGATAGTAATGCATGGAATATTTTCCCTGCAGTGTGCGTGCTCATAATCCGTTCTTCATTTCCAGGCTCTGAAATGACCCATCCAAAGGTGCCTGGCCTATGGCAGTGGTGCAGGGTCTCTTCAGAGTCAGAGGGAAGAGGGAGGAGAACTAATCTCCACACTGGAGATGCTGGATTCCTGGAGATGGCTGTCAAGGGAGCTGAGCTGGTGGCCTCAACAGGATGCTCAGTGTTCAGGTGAGGGAATTAGGTGTGGAGCATGGGCTCTTATCTAATGTTCATGCCCAGATCCTGCACCTTCTTACCCTGCATGCTGGTCTCCTGCTCACCAGTTAGTCCAGACTGAAGTTTGTTTAGCGAGTTAATTACACACAATTAAATTCACTGGGGAAATAGAAACGCTCCCAGGTCTTTCCAGCTGCTGGTGTTTAGACCCTTCATACATGCACGGACACATGTAGTGGAGGGGGTGGGGGGGCACTGGGACAGGTTGCCCAGAGAAGCTGTGGCTGCCCCATCCCTGGGAGTATCCAAGGCCAGGCTGGATGAGGCTGGGAGCAACCTGGGCTAGTGGAGGGTGTCCCTGCCCATGGCAGGGGGAGGGACTGGGTGGGCTTTAAGGTCCCTTCCAACCCAAACTTCTCTTTGAGTCTATCCTATACATGGACATGGACATGTACACAGATGTGCTTGTGCACACGCATGTGCACCCCGACCTAGACCTGTGTCCCATGTCCCTCCAGTTGCTGGCACTTAGACCCTGCAGGACTCACACATAGGAGACAGTGAGATTACGCTGGAAAAAAATAACCCAAGGGAAGAACTGCATAAGAAGAAAAGACAGATCGCAGTGATCAGGCTCCGTCAGACAAGGGCACTGACTGGCAGCTGGTTTGAGCATGTCCAGCCCTTTTTAACTCCCCTTCCTCTCCATTTTCTTACACTCATTCCCCACCCCATCCACCCTGATCCCTGCTCCTTTCCCAGCCTTTAGCCTTTTTCTACTTTTAACCCTTCCCCTGAGCATCCAATAATAAGTCTCACAGAGTCCCACAAGCCCATAATATTCTCGATAATTGTGTTCCCCCCTTCTGCTGCAGGGCTCAGTTGGACCCTGTTCAAGGCCATTTCTCAGCAGGTCCCTTCCTGGCCCATCGTCAGTGGCTGAAGCCTCTGCTCTTCCTACTTGTGTCCCTTATCACCTGCCTGGTGTTTTCCATGTCTTTTTTTAGTTTATTATTCCTATGTGTTTGGGTTTTTTGTTTTTTTGTGTGGTTTTTTTTTGTACTGAATTGCCCTTAGAGAGATACTGGATGCTCTCACAGCATACCCTGGCTCTCCTGCCCACGTCTGGTAGCCAGGGAGAAGCTGGAGGACAGGGATGCTTCTGGAGCAGCACCAAAGTGTGGCATTCCTGTTGCCCACCTCCTCTACCTGCCATGCAAGGGTGTCTCTGGGATCCAGCCAATCTCATAGAGATCTGAGCAGTGAATGCAGACACAGATGCTGCTAGGACCTCTTGGATACCTCTTGGAGGATGGGATGAGTTGGTAGAGCTTGTTGTAGAAGAGGAGAGCAGCTCTGAAGTAGTCGTGTCTGCTGTGGGGTGCTGCTGGACTCCTCACCCTACAAGGAGAGCAGAGGGATGCAGGGTGCATGCGGGTGTCCTGGAGCAGCCAGGTCCTACCAGGTGTCTCTAAGGGGTTCATACCAGGGGGGACAGTGCCAGCAACATCCGTGCCTCCAAGATAGTGCTGCACTCAGAAAGGGGACATAGAAACATGGAATCCCAGAATGGCTTGGGTGGGAAGGGACCTTAAAGCCCACCCAGTCCCACCCCCTGCCATGGGCAGGGACACCTTCCACTAGACCAGGTTGCTCCAAGCCTCATCCAGCCTGGCCTTGGACACTCCCAGGGATGGGGCACCCACAGCTTCTCTAGGCAACCTGTCCCAGGGCCTCTCCACCCTCTTCAGGAAGAATTCCTTCCTGGTGTCCAATCTCAATCTCCCTCTTTCCGTTTAAACCCGTTACCCCTTGTCCTGTCACTCCCTACCCTTGGAAAAAGTCCCCCCCAGCTTTCTTGTAGCCCCCCAGGCACTGGAAGGGGCTATGAGGTCTCCCCGGAGCCTTCCCTTCTCCAGGCTGAACCCCCCAACTCCCCCAGCCTGTCCCCATGGCAGAGGGGCTCCAACCCTCGGAGAATCTTTTGAGATCATTTGTAGAGAGTTTCAGACCTCGACTGGAAAAGGCCTTGAGCAACCAGATCCAGCTTGGAAATTAGCCCTTCTGCCTTGCAGTTGTGTGGGCTGGAGACCACCAGCCGTTCATTCCATTCTCAGTTTTTCCATGAGTCTCAAAAATAACAGTATGGGAGGCCTGGGAGAAGAAGGAAAAAAGGATCTGAGGGGTTTAGCTGATGGCAATGAGTGTGTCCTGTCACCCTCCAAGCACCGAAGGGAGGGAACCAGAGGCAGCAACGGCATCTGAGCCGCTTGCCTCCGCTCCCTGCCGGCTTTGGAACTCTGCCGTAAGGAGTTTTCCTGCTGTGTTGGTCTGGCCATTTCCCAATGCCTGTGCTCAGCCTGGGAACCTGCTTTCCTCCTGCATCCCTTTGTGTCTCCCAGGAGCCATCCTTCTGAATTCCCCAACCTGGTTAGGTCTCTTCAGCCTCCGTTTTTTCCACTGAGGAGCTGTTGCTCCCTTAATCCGTCCTCATAAATCAGCCTCTGGCTGCTGCTGGCTGGTCTCCCTGGGGTTTGCTGTCAGTCATTTCTCTGGGAGCTCAGCGTGGGCTTGTCTGTACGAGTAGCGATGTCTCTCTCTGAGCTCAGCATCCTTTCCTGAGCCGAGAGCAATAGGCTCTTCCAGGTCACAGGTCCTCTCTAACAGGGACACCCAAATTGTGTGAGATGGGTTGACCCCATCTATCCCACGCTTCCCTCCTTCCAGGGCAATTTAGGGAGCAAAAGGAACTCCCTCACCCAGTCCTTCCAGTCCTATTGTGTTTGCATGGCTGGATAATGCACAGAGCAGGACCCCGCTGTGTAAAAACACAGCCCCGGTCCCACCGGAGCAGAGGGCTGCAGGGAAGGGAGCAGCATCGGGGCACTGTCACGGTGGTCTGGCGGCACTGGGTTTAATCAGCAGCAGGAAAAAAGGTATCAACTGTGGAGGAGGGGACTGTCTGGGAGAAAGCATCCTGGGGTTTATACGGAGAGCTGATGCGTGGGTGGAGGGAGCTGGAAGAAGCCTGTATCAGTCACAGCTCGCAGAGCAGGTCAGGGGACGGCTGATTTATGGGAGAGATGGAGACGTTGCAGTCCTGAGACGGAAAGCACCGCTTCCTTGCGTGCCATAATTCCCACTTTGCTGCCCCTGCCCATGTAGCTGCTCTGGATTTTGGGACGCGGGCAGGCTTGTTGAGCTTTTAGCAGGGTCATGCAAGCAATGCTCAAGCAGCCTTGGGAAGGATATGGTAGAGCTGCCAGTACTGATATATCATATACTGGTATAATTCGGATGTTATATACTGATATAATAACCCAGCAGTGGTAACGGCATCTCCTGGGAACAGCGAGATGTGTCCTAGCGGGAATGGGTGGTGGGAACTGAGGTGTGAGCCGGGTTCTGGGAGCAGCTAGAAGGCAAGAAAACATATTGTGGGCATGCAAACCCCTTCCAGCTGAAGGAAATCCCCGACCCTCAGCAGCACCACTGCAGGTCTGCAGGTAGTGATGAGTCAAGTGCCGGATCCCTGTGTCCCCTGGGATATTTCATAAGCCACATGCTTCCACAGACATCTGAAAATCCAGGTTTGCCCCTGATGCTGGGGACAGGGAGGTGAGAAAACCAACTCCATGTGTTTTCAGGGTCTTTGGGGTGGCTCGTGAGCCCGGGGCAGTGACGCTGAGCAGATGATGGAGGAAGAGATGTCCCTGTCAGGGGACAAGGAAGGGCAGTGCTGATGGAGAGCCAGCATCCCTCCAGTGCAGATGGGGTGTGGGATTGCCAGGGAGGGATTGGGGAGCACGGTGCAGGGCTCTTGCATTGCCCAGGGGAGGGAGGGGGGGGTTCCCAGGCTGCAGTGGGATTTTGGAGTTGCTGATTAAGGCTTGTTCTGCCATCTAATGGACAGGGAGCACTGAAGGAGAGAGGCAAACGTGTCTGCAGTGACTGCATCTGGGGCACGTTGGGTGGGTGCCGGTGGGGCTTGGAGTGCCCATCTCCCGTGGACATCTCCAGCCATCTTGCGTGTGTATTTTCCACAGGATCAAAGACTGGTTGTCCTAAAAACAAGCATGAAAAGAGTTGTGAAAGGAGCTGGGGTCCTGTATCACACCGGCTCCTTGCATAGCATGTATGCGGTCATTGCTGTTTGCAGGGTGCCCAGTACAGGAGGTGGCTCATCATGCACTGTGCAGATAAGCTGTGGAGCTCCTTATCAAAACATTATAAGGTTCAGTGGGAGATTGGACAGCTTTTTGGAAGGAAACTCCAACACTAGTTGCTAAATGGCAACCTGGTCTAGTGGAAGGTGTCCCTGCCCATGGCAGGGGGTGGGCTTTAAGGTCTCTTCCCACTCAAATCCTTCTGTGATTCCATGATGAATACAGAGAGGCCACATCCATGTTGCAATGGGTTGCAGGTTGGAGGGTGTTTGGAATCATGTAGGCTTGCCCTGCTCTTGCAGCCCTAGGCTTGCCTGTGCAGGCCCTGCCTGCTCCATAGCCTGGGAATATCAAGCTGCCTGTGGCTCCCATGGTGGGCTGGGGGCTGCAGGGTGAGGGTGCAGGCACCATCCTTGGTCTCTGCATGCAGTGAGCACTCCTCTGCCCGCTTGCTCCCCTGCATGCCATACTCCATACCGGTCCCCAGGCATCCTCCTCATCCCACCTTTCTCCCTGCCCGCAGCACGAGGAAGCGGCCGGCAGGAACCACAGCCTGGCCCAGCGGGTGCAGGACCTGGAGCATCGGTACAGCGAGGCCAGCACCCTGCAGCACATCCAGGCCACGCTGCTCTACGACATGCAGGCGCAGATAAACAACATCTCCGTCCTGACCGACTGGGCCTGGCGTAACCCCCCCTGCCTGGGCCCTGCCGAGATGAGGCTGCAGGAGGAGATGCACCATCCAGGTGATGGGGAGCTGCTGGAGATGGGTGGGAGGGAATATGTCACCCGTAGGACCTCGCTGAAGCTGGGGTGGAGGGAAAGGGTGTGGGAAAACTGCTTTAAATCCCCTTTGCATTGGCCGTGATTCTGGTCGCACCCAACCTGCCTTTCCAACGAAGCCAGGAGGGTTCCTCAGAGCGATGGAGACCTCTGGGGGGGTTTCATGCCATCTAGGAGAAGGATCCTGAACCTCGGTGGCTCCTTTTTCTCTCCATGGATGATGTGAGATGGTTCAATTTGGCTAAAACCCCCTTTTCTGACAAAGAACCCACTACCATGGAAACATTTTGGCCTACCATAGCCAGGATCTGCAAAGCTCAACCTTGAGGTGCTGGAAGGGAAAGCGAGTTGCTTTTGCAACCTGTTGGAGTCTTTGCATCTGTGGCAAGAGGGTTGGGTTGGAGAGGACAGGGCCAGACGTGCCAGTCTGGTCCCCGTGCCCCAGATCCCATCTGCCACAGCCGATATCCAGAAGGAACTTTGGAGAAGGACGAAGCGATACTTCCCCCGAATAGTCTTCCAGCCTTCCGTGAACTGTGGTTGAGCGACTTGTGGAGATGCCGTGCGTCTTCTCCATCGAGGAGCGGCACACAGAGCTGAACTACTAATGGCTTTCACCTACCAACCTTGATCTGACCTGGTGATGTCTGGGGGGTGAAAGTCATGTTATTTCTCCCCTGAGCCAACTAGTCTACGTCTGTTCCATCGTGCTCGTTTGAAGCTCTTTTGGCCATCCATGTCATGGTGGAAGCAGCATAAACATCTCCTCCGGTACCTGCTTCCAGGTGCCCCTGACTCCCGAGCAAGACATGCTCTGTGCAAAACCAGGACACCAGAGCTGATGTCGACACTCAAGGGTTGATCTCTACAGCCGTGACCACCGCCTGCAAGCCAAACTGGGAGTCATCTCAGGACCTTGACGTGACTGGGATGGTGACTTCTCTGGCCTAGAGAATGCCAGCCCAAGTGCAGCTGGTTGATGCAGCACTCTTTGCTAATTAACTTTAGATGTCCTAGATGCTTGCTGGGTCTAGGTTGCCTCTCCTTGTCCTCTGCTTGCTGCACACAACTGGTTTCTCCCACACACTCCCTTGCCAGCAGCACTTGGTGCCAACCTCAAAGGATGTCCCCAGTCTGTCACCAGCCTGCCAGAGACCTCCCAGCCACCATGGTCTCCAGTTGATGGGCTGGGATGTTGCAACCATTCATCCATCATTCCCACCCTGGACTTACTTTCCCATACAGAAGGAGGTCTCTTCATCTGCTGGTCCTGTGGTCTCATCCTTTTTGTCTTTCCCTCATGGAAGGGCAATCTCCCATGCATGCTTCCTGGCCTCCCTCACGCTCCTGGTTCTCCCAGTGATCCCAGTCTTTTATCCAGGCTGCGCTGTGCTTCAGACTGGTCTAGCTGTGTGAGTAAAAGGAGGGGGAGCTGCCCATCTGAGCTGCCTTTGTGCCTTTCTCATGGTGGGATTCCCGTCACCAGGGAGGCTCAGCTCACAGATAAAGACGCTTCGTGTTGGGTGTCTGTATACGTGTGTCCCCGTGTGAGCTGGATATTTAAGATAACAAGGCAAACAGTGCATGGACTGAGAGCAATTCAGCGTGCTCTTTCCACTGTGTTGTGGTTTAACCTCGGCCAGCAATGAAGTACCACACAGCCACTCGCTCACCTCCCCCCCACCTCCTCCAGTGGAGGAGTAGAGTCAGAGGAAAAGACAAGGAAGCTTGTGGATTGAGATAAGAACTATCTAATAATTAAATATAAATGAATATTATAGTGATGTTAATAATATTAACAATACCATTAATAATAAGTAATTAAAATAATGGAAAATAAAACATATTACACAGTTGCTCACCACCCGCTGACCAATGCACAGCCAGGTCCTGAGTGGTGAGAGCCGGAGCCCGAGAGCGTTGGCAGCAGATCTGAGTGACCCCACGAGCAACAGCACAACCAGGGAAGCCAACCGACCCACCAACGCACTAACAAACGAGCAAGCTAACAAGCTAACAAACAAGCGAGCTAACAAGCGAGCAAGCAAAGGAGCTAGGGCGCCCCGGCCCAGTCCCTGCTTACGTACCCAGCATGCCGTGCTATGGAATGAAATCCCCTTCGGTCAGTTGGGGTTGGCTGTCTGAACTGTGTCCCCCCCACACTGCTTGTAGTGAGAAAGCTGGGAACACAGGAGCGGTATCAGGAGCTGGAAAAGACCTTGAATTGGTGTAAACTCTCCCCAGCACCAATTAAAAACCACCTTATCAGTGCTGTTCTCAGGGTAAATCCAAAACAGCCTCATACCGGCCACTGTGAAGAAAATTAACTCTGTCCTGACTAAAACCAGCACACGCTGCTGTGACCAGCGTCTTAGTTCAGCCAGGACCGAGTGCCACCCCAATACTCTGGAGCACCCGACACATCCACATAAGCCTGGCAAGCACAAGACAGGACCTACACAGGACTGCTGAAAGCCAGGGCATCTTGGATGTCACCAGGCACCTCTCTGCAGGCGGCTCAGCTGAGCTCCTTCGGGAGGTGATGGAGGGAGACGGGGAGAGTGGATCTTTCTCCTCTCCCACGTAAAGCCGGGGTTCTACCCTCTGCAGAATTCTGTCTCTAAGGACTAGCTGAGACCACCTGCCTGAAGTATAAATGGCTGGTGCCAGACAAAATAAATCCCACCTGACAAATCCCAGTTAAAAACAACCTTATGTTCTCCAGAATTATTTTTATCTCCTTTCCTTGTAAGACAAAACCCACAGCAGCAGCTGGGGTGAAGAAAAACCTTTCTGCTATTATTGCCCAACCACTGCTGCAGAACCAGCCTGCTCTCTCAGTGTACAGGAGCTTTTTGGTACGAGATACAATCTAATTTGAGCCTGGCAAAACGCCTATCATTCCTGTGTGGCCATTAAAAAACCAGTTGAGCTGAAGATCATTCCTCAGCCACATCATCATTAAGTGCAGATCTGTGCTAACGAACCTTATGACTGATAAATAAACCACTGCACCCAGGTGTGAGGCCAGCAGGCTGCACTGGTTTCCTGCTTCCAAAGGAGCACTGGATCTGGGATGATCTATCAGCTCTGCATCACAACTCCGTTAAAACGATGCCGGTTTTGGTTGCGTGCCCCTTTCCCCACGCTGTGCCCTAAACACCCTGTTTCTCTGCTTTCTCGCTCAGAGATGAAGCATGCCAGGAACTGCCCCATCGATTGTGCTTCCGTTTACTACAACGGGCTGCGGCGGTCTGGTGTCTACAGCATCATGCCCTCGGTCGGCGGGTTGCCGATTGAAGTGCTGTGTGAGATGGACACTGAAGGTACTGCAGGAGGCACCTACAACACCTTCCAGCAAAGCTTTGGGTGGGATTTGTCTAACCTGAGAGTTGTGTCTCATCTGAGCTATTTCTAAGTTACTTTATAGTCAGTGAGAGCAACATCTCGAGAAGAACCCTTCTCCAGGGACAGAGGACTCTTGAAAGTAGGGAGATTTAGATTAGATATCAGGAAGAAATGCTTCCCAGAGAGGGTGGGGAGCACTGGGACAGGTTGCCCAGAGAAGCTGTGGCTGCCCCATCCCTGGGAGTGTCCAAGGCCAGGCTGGATGAGGCTTGGAGCAACCTGGTCTAGTGGAAGGTGTCCCTGCCTGTGGCAGGGACAGTGTAAGGAAAAAATTCTTCCAGGAGAGGGTGGGGAGGCCCTGGGACAGGTTGCCCAGAGAAGCTGTGGATGCCCTATCCCTAGAAGTGTCCAAGGCCAGGTTTGATGAGGCTTTGAGTTGGAGCTGTGCTGAAGAGAGAAGGGAGGAGGTAGACCCTTTCCCACAGATATCTTGGAGTGTAAATGAGGGAGCAGGTGACCTCCCACATCCTTGCTATCTAAATATCCGTACAGGGCACACTACTGTCATCCCAAGGTACACACTTACTGACAAAATCAGTCGGCAACACTTGAGTTTTGGAAGAATAATGACAATCGTCAGGGAAATGGGGCTGTGGGTTGTCAGTCCCTTGCTCCATGGATCTGATCCAGCACTTGATGGATGTGTCACATGCTGGAGGTAGGGGTTCCCCACACGTAGGTGTCTTCCCTATTCTAGTGTCTACAAGTGATGGCAGCTTTGGGATGCACGTGCTCAGTAAGAAACAGGCTGTACAGACAACATGGCCTCTGTTATGTCATCACTATTATTTGCATGACCATCAACACAATCTTGGACACTGTAGAGTGACAGGCGGTACAAACAGCAAATAAAAAGATGGCCCCAGTTCCGTCCTGACCCCCTCACAAGCCTACAGTATTGGAATAAATGAGAGAGGAGAGAGGGATTTGGACAGATGGGAGAGCAGATGGAGACAGTGAGACAATACTGGGACAGCTCGTGTGCCGCTGTGGTGCTGCAGGAACAGTACATAATAATCTCCAGACTCCAGAATCTCTGGTTTGTTCCAGTCCCAAAACATTTCCCTCCCCAAAACTACCATCTCTCATTTAAAACCACCTTAAGGTCTGGAATAATCCTCTGACATTTGATGTTATCTCTCTCCTGGCAGGTGGGGGCTGGACAGTCATCCAGAGGCGTCAGGATGGCTCAGTTGACTTCAACCGGACCTGGAATGAGTACAAGGAGGGCTTTGGGGACCTCAACGGCGAGTTCTGGCTGGGCAATGAGAACATCCACAAGATGACAAGCCAAGGGGACTACTCTCTGCGCATCGACCTGGAGGACTGGAACAACAAGCACAAGCACGCCTTCTACCAGGTCTTCAGGTAGAAAGTGGGATGCCCTTCCCTGGTTCTCCTAGACACCACTGGTTCAATGCCGAGAGACCTTCAGGCATGGGAACCCCGTTGAGGGCAGAGTGACTCTGTCTAGAGAACATTTCAGACCGGGCCCAGGCTGTCTATCCTTCCCCACCTGGATTTGACCACCAGTTTTTGCTCTGGGTTGAAGTCTGGGTGTGAACCAGCAAAAGCGCAGTGGTGTTTGTCCATGGCCGACATCCACAGCCCCAGGGGAAGTGAGCTGTAGGACCCAATGGACAGTCCCCAGCTGCTTAGGGGCATTTTTTTTCCTGCCAAGATTATTGAGCTTTATGTCAAAACCAAGGTTTTGAATCCCGTGGTCTTGCTGGGCAGGTCCTCCAGCATCTCCCTTGTTTAGAGTCAGGGTTTGATTTATCCCCTCTTTACTCATGGCTTTTACTTGCTGGGCCTGATGTAACGTCCTTCAGTACCTATAGCTCTTGCCCTTCTCTGTTGTTGTATTTGTCCATACCAGATCAGCCACATCCTTTCTTAATCAGAGGTGACCAAGTCTGTCTAGACTGTCCCACGTGAACTCACTCCTTCCCTGTCTCTACTGGAAATGACTGCGGAGTAATCCACCAAGGGAGGATGTCCAAGGGAGCACTGCACTTTCTGGACACTTGAAGCCTGAGGGCTTTGAGTAGACCCCAAAAATGCCAAAACTGCTGGAAAAAAATATCCCATGCCATAGATCATCCTCCACTAGCTTGTGTGCCCTGAACGGTCACCCCGACTTTTCTCATCAGATGTCATGTGCTATGGCAGGGACCTTCAACCTTTGCTAGCCCAGGGGCAGATTACTAATGAGCTCCGTCGAGGTGAAGAGCGGGATGCTTGTGACGTGGAGAGGAGTCAGTGCTGTGTAATTAGAGGGACCATCTTGCCAAAGCTACCACGGTCCTTTATTGTGGCTTCAGAGTCATGGTCTGCCCCAGTTCAGCCCTAGAACAAGCGCCCTGAGTCATGACAAAACCATGCACAACCCACAGAAGGGAGAAATAAACCATCTTTGGCTTCTAGAGGGCATGAATCATAGCAGGAGCCTGGCCAGAGGAGCTCGATGATTGCTAGGTGTCCACACCAGGAATGCAGTGTCCAGGTCGGAAAGGAGACTCAAACACTCCTCATTAAATAGTCCCACCTCTGTTGCTTGCAGAATTGAGGACGAGTCGAACTATTACCGCCTGCACGTGGACGGGTTCAGTGGGACGGTGGAGGATTCCTTTGCCTGGTACCACAACAAGAGGAGCTTCAGCACACCCGACTCGGGGAACATCTGCGCCGAGATTTCCCACGGAGGCTGGTGGTACCACCAGTGCTTTTTCTCCAATCTCAACGGGGTGTACTACAAGGTAAAATGGAGGGATGAGGATGCAGACATGCTACATGAGGTCCAGGGCTGGGAGGAGGCTGATGATCCTCACGTCATAGCAGTCCTTCCTGGTTTGACCAGCCTCTGCTCTCCAGGGAGGGAAAACAGTGAATGCCAGGAACCAAGGGATTCCAGCCTTTTCAGTGCCATGGGCTGGACACGAGTGTTGAGGCACTTCTGCATGCTGGGGTTTGGGACGGCGTGGTCCAACTTGTGATAGGGCTGACTACTACCAGTCGGAGCGAGTCCAGAGGAGGCCACGGAGATGCTCGGAGGGCTGGAGCCCCTCTGCCATGGGGACAGGCTGGGGGAGTTGGGAGGTTCAGCCTGGAGAAGGGAAGGCTCTGGGGAGATGTTAAAGCCCCTTCCAGTGCCTGGGGGGGCTACAAGAAAGCTGGGGGGGAGATTTTTCCAAGGGCAGGGAGTAACAGGACAAGGGGTAATGAGTTTAAATTGAAAGAGGGAGATCGAGATTAGACATCAGGAAGGAATTCTTCCCAGAGAGGGTGGGGAGGCCCTGGGACAGGTTGACCAGAGAAGCTGTGGGTGCCCCATCCCTGGGAGTGTCCAAGGCCAGGCTGGATGAGGCTTGGAGCAACCTGGGCTAGTGGAAGGTGTCCCTGCCCGTGGCAGGGGGGTTGGAACTGGATGATCTTTAAGGTCCCTTCCAACCCAAACCAGTCTATGATTCTGTGATCCTACGACTCATGCGATCTGAGACAGGTGGATGTCAGCTCCCTTGGGACCATTTGGAAAATGTTGGGCTTTACATACTCTTCACCACGTTGTCATTAAGCTCCAGTGTTTCAGAACAATTGGTTTTCTGATGCTCCCATCTAGAGGAGGCTTCCGTGCGTTTCCCACACCTGACCATCCTTTTTTTCTCTGCATCACAGGGTGGACGATACTCCATTAAAAACCGCAAGGTCCTGGGGCCGGATGGCATCGTGTGGTACTCATGGAAGGACACAGACTACTACTCCCTGAGGAAGGTTGTCATGATGATTCGACCACGCACTTTCCGGCCCCACCTCTCCCCATGAAGGAGCCTGGGACATTCTTCATTTTACCTCATGGCAAACGTTGGGAACAGAGTTAGAAATAGTTTGCTGTGAGCAAAAACTTGTGCTCCGAGGGACGGAGCCACCATGCCTATTGCTGCCGGTTTGTTTTCAAGGGAATTGAACCAACAGCAGAAGCATCAAGACCTTCAATGAGTGTTTGGGTGGTGAAAGTTCTCCTAAAAGCGTGGAGGCGATTGCTGAGAAGGGCTTTGCAATGACAAGCATGTGGCTTGCCGTTTCACCGGGTAGCAGCAGTCCTTGTCGGGCTTCGGCATTCCCAAGGCTTGAGAATAAATCCAGTTGCTGGCTTTGACTGGATGATGGGAGTCCGCCATGCCCTGAGGCCGGAGCTTACGTCCGGTGAAGATGTTGAGTGCTCTGGCTACCAACCCAGTGGCATTTTAGAGGGAAGCAAACAAAACCAAGCCTGTGTGTGTTTTCCACACGGGATGTGAGGGACCAGTTCTTGTGCTGTAACGTCAGCATCTCTCTGGTCTCAGCAGAGTTTCTCTGGTCACAGAATCACAAAATAATGGTTTGGGTTGGAAGGGATGGAATGGTTTGGGTTGGTCACATCAACGTGTGTGTATTTGGTACCGAAGGTCCCGCACTGTCACCCCAGGGGTGGGGTTGAGTGGCTCCAAGGTGCTGAGGTGGCCCTGAGGAAAGCCGGGAGAGCCAGAGTGCATCGCTCAGGGATGGCGCCGTGGGCAGAAGTGGAGGAAGGTCTGCAGTGGCCCTCGCCTTTTCTGAGAGGGATTTTGTTGCACGCACGGACATTAGCAGGCTGTGATCATCATACCACGAATGAAACCATTCAAAAATAAAACATGCGGAAGGTTTTCCATTTTCCATTCCGTTTTCACCTCTCCAGCCTTTCTCTGGCAAAGAACTTCCGACAAATCTTCTATCCATCCTAAAAGTGGTCTGCAGGAATGATCAGACCTGATTTTAAGTCTTTGTTTTTACTGCCTTACTCCGGATTCATTGTTGCTGTCTTTTCATTTTCCATTTGTAGCTGCAGCGAGAGACCCTCCTTTTTTCCTGACTCTGCCTCCTCTCAGGATCAAGAGATGGAGGCTGGGACCTGGCCTCAGCCCTTACTGTGATCAGTGACGAATATTTGATTAGATTACCTTTTTCCTGTTTCATGTGCGCGGCTGAGTTCAAAGAGGGTTCAGTGAAGGGGAACGGCAGACGCGTTACAAAGCACAGTTCCTCCCAACTACTTGTCTCCTGCTTGATGCTCAGCTGGCTCCCTGGTGGCTTCTGTAGCTTTTACACCATCCTGGACTATATTTTGCCTGGATTCTCATTTTTCATGGGCAAATCAAGCAGAAAAGTTACCTTCCAATCATCCTACAAACCAATATCCCCAAGATTATAAACCAACATAATTTGTCTTTCCCTCTGCCGGGTTCGCCTTGGGAGTCTCCCTTGAGTGGTGTTCCCAAGACATGTCAGATGGTGTTTGGGAGTTGCAATGGGCCGTACCCATCCCTTGCCATGAACATCTGGGAATTACCAGTGGGGGGAGGAGAGCTTTCTTGCCTCGTGGCATGTGCGTCTCAGACATAATACTGTTTCTTCAGGGTCCAACCTTCCCTCTTTTGGTATGCAGGCGTTCAAAAGGCCATGATGTCCCCTGGTTAAGCAATACCCTACTAAGAGATTAATAAATCACTTGAATAAGCAACAACCTAATTAACTAATGACCACATTATCATTATTCATCTACGATCTGATTTTGCACGTTATTAAACACAACGGTAAAGGTATCCCTCTCATGAATCACACACTACTACAGCTGAATTATTTTTATGATCCTTCTCTCCTCATACCAGGGTACGAGTGTCTCCCCCTTCACCCTCTTGCACTCTTTTGAACATAGCCCTGATGTAGAGTCCAGCACGTTGTGCAAGGGCATCCCATCTGGTTTTGTCCCCATGTTAGCAGCCCCACCGCTGGCCGTGGAATCATAGAATCACAGAATGGTTTGGGTTGGAAGGGACCTTAAAGATCATCCAGTTCCAACCCCCTGCCATGGGCAGGGACACCCTCCACTAGACCATGTTGCTCCAAGCCTCATCCAGCCTGGCCTTGGACACTGCCAGGGATGGGGCAGCCACAGCTTCTCTGGGCAGCCTGTCCCAGTGCTCCCCACCCTCTCCATGAAGCATTTCTTCCCGATATCTAATCTAAATCTCCCCGCTTTCAGTTTAAACTCATTACCCCTTGTCCTGCCATTACAGGCCCTCATAAAAGTCCCCCCTCAGATTCCTTGTAGGCCCCTTGTAGGTATCCATCCTCCTGTGTTCCTTACATGGTTTCATACCTTATTCCTTTTTCCCTCTTTCTGCCTTAGCATCTCTTTTTCTCAGCCTACAAACAATCTTCCTGTAATTCCTTTTTTCCCCCCTTATTAGTCCCAGTTCTGCTGCACCCATCCTCAAATTTGTTACATCTGATGTCATTATTTGAGGTGATCAATGGCAGGGTTCCTTCCCTCCCAAACCGTCCTGTCAATCTATGATCTTGCTGCTCTCTTGAGACTGTGGCTTCTCCCTTCCTGGATGTAACAAGCTCTTCCGCTCTCCCCAGATCCACATGGATTTTAAGGGTTGCTAACTCACATCCCACCAGTTTGTATGACCGTGCTGAACTCTACCACCTCAAAACTGACTCCATGTCTTTTTTGCACGGTCCCTTTTGATACGGACCCTTGGCCATTGCACCCGAGTGTGATGGGAACCCCTGAGCACGGCTGCTGTGTTCACAGGGAGGTCTGAATCCCCTCCTGGGATTCGTCTTAATGTTGGCACCGAATCCCACACCCGTGGGACCACCAGCTCCTCGGCTGGACACCCATCTTCCAAGGCTTCTCAGGCTCAAGGAGTACCTCCTTGGGCCAGGAGGAATGGACACTTGGGCCTTCTGGGAGTCTGGTCCTAAATTTTGGTGCCATCGCCTCTCTCAGGGTGAGCAAAGATGGGAGGGGAATTGGTACCCACTTCTTGTTGTTGGAGAAGAACCCCCCCAGCTCCTCTCCTGGCACAGAGAACATGATGTTTTGGTTTTGTCTACTCTGTGCATAGACCAACGGGTCAGCTGCCCTCAGCGTACACCTTGGCACATGTCCAACTCTGTGCTTCCTCATCGTTCTGGCCATCTCGCAGCACATGGCTGAAATTTGGCTCCAGCTCCCTGCTCTGGGTCTGGGGTGGGAGAGCATCACCTCTGCGTGCCCCAGGGGTGCACAGGGTGAGCCCGGGGTGCGTGGCAGGGTGCAAGGGGTTGCTAGTGGAGGGCCAGAGGAGCCCACGTTTGCTGCAGTCCCACCAGGATGGGGCTGACTGGGGTAAACCAGACCAGTCCCCCTGATGCACACCCTGATTTCCCTGGCCAGTCCCTTTCCCCCTCCCAGTGCGAGTGACACTGGGATGTCCCACCCTCCCCGAAAAAACCACACACAAAACACAGCAGAGGTCATGAGAAAACAAAAGAAATGCCAAGGCAGTTTATTTACAACTGTTGTATACAAAAAAAGGACAGCTCGTGCCACAGTTAGAACAGCCCCCTCCGTCTCCTTCACCCTCTCCCGTGCTCCCCTCCCCGGGCTGGCCCCACCCCCGGGCTCCGGGGTCCAGGGCGAGCATCTCGTGGCACAAGGAGAGACACAGTTCCCTCCAGACGGAAATCAGCACTTGGAAAGCCTTGTCTGGCCATAAGTGGGGATCAAACCCCCAGTTGGCATCAGGGTTGGAGGCTGATGAGGTGCCGGGATATCGCGGCATAGGGACCACTGCCTGCTGGTAACTGGGAGAGGAGGGGACATTCCCACCCCCCTGGCAGAAAACAGACCCTCCACCTTCTCCCACTGGAAAGGGTGTCGCTGCAAACTCTGTGTTGCTCACCCACCCTGAAGGCACAGATAGCCCAGGGGATTGCACAGCAGCTCCCACAAGGCACCTCCTGGGCTGGTCACGAGCTGTTGGTGGAGTCCCAAACTGGCCTTCCTCCTGCCCTGGTGTCACCAGGAGGTGCCACTGCCGACCCCACGGGCTCCCTATGGCTGTTGTCTTCACCTGCTCTCCAGAGAGGCATCTCCATCCCACCTCTGACTCTCCAGCCTGGGTTCCCCTGGCTCCTCTTTCCCTCTTGTTTTTCCCTGTTCCTTCCATCACGGTTTCCACAGCCCTTCCCTGTTTTCCTCTCCTGCTTCTGCTCTCCGTGGGGGTGACCTCCCTTTCTAAATAACCACCTCTAGGAGGTGACAGCTTTCCACCCACCCTGCAGTAGAAAAAGGGGATTTCATCCAAGAGTCTCCCCAGAGATGATTCTCAGGAGGTTCTTACCAAAAAAGTAGCTCTTTGGGAAGTCACGGGGCTTTTGAATTTCACCCTTGAAAAGGATCATCAGCATCTCCTACAGCCAGATACACCCTTTGGAGCAAGCGAGCCTCACTCTCTGACCACCTCCAATGGGGAGGGTCTCTTCTCCCCCTTCGCCAAAATGGTTCTGTAAGGTCTATGGGCAAATAACACCCGCTTTGGGCAAGAGGCCCTGAGTCCAGGCAGGAAAAGGGAGGGAGGGACACCAAGAGATGCCCTTGTCCATTGATGAGGATGATGGAGGAGAAGAAGGAAGCTGGAGGGATGCCCACCCTGCCTGCCCAGCACCAAATTAAAGTCACACACGATGCACATTCCCCCCCCTCTTCCCTCCCCACCCGCTCCGTCCCCTCCCCGGCTTTTCCCCGGGGTGAGGGGTCACCTCCTCCGCTTCGCCAGCCCTCGGCTGTCTCCTCCAGACCTGGTTGACGGGCGGCTCATGAGACCCACCAAGGAGATGGGCATCCCAATGCCATCACCCTCCCGCCCACCCTCCCTCCTTTCTCCTCCCTCCCCACCCTCCCCGAAACGAATAGGATGGCTTCACTGGTCAACTCTTTACATTCACGAACAAAGAAAGCAGAGGAACGTCCACCCTTCCGCCATCCAACCTTGCGCTGCGGCAGCCTCCGCCACCTCCCCGGAGCTGTCAGTCCAACCATCGCCTCTTTACCTGGAGGCTTCTTCCTTGAGCTCCTTGTTTTTCCTCACTTCTTCCGCGTGTTTATCCTGTGGAAGGGGGAGGAGGGAAGGAGGAGGGGAGGAACACGCGTTAGCTGGACGGACTTCGGGGTCCCCACAGGCAGGCCAGCGGCTTCGGAGGGGTTCGAAGGCACGAGGGCGTTCGCGAGGTTCATCCCCGGAGGGACACCACCGATGGGTCAACAGCGTCCTCTCCTCCCCTGGGGCGTTTTAAGGACTGTGGAGGCACTCAGGGACAGATTGTCCTCGCCCTCTAGCTAGGAGGTAGACGTCAACCAGACGGGATGGACCGGGAGCCCCAAGGAGATGGGGTTAGCTCGGATTGTCCTTCATTATCTCGTGCTCTCTGCCTCTGACCCAAGGCTAGCTGAGGCGTTTGGAGAAGGGCACTGGGCGAGCTCCTTGCAGAAGGGATGTTTTGGAGGGAGCTGGAGGTGGTGAGGGTGGGACCTTCCGTGCTGAGGTTGGGAACAGACCTGCTTCAGGGAGAGAGAAGAGGTCTGCACAGGCTGGCAGAGTGGAAGCGTCTCCTAGCACGGCAGCACAGACCCCTCCAGCTCCGATGGGGAGCTAACGGCCCCACGGCCTCTGGGGAAGGGACCAGGGGAAGATCTGCCACCCGGGAGGTAGAAAAATTGGAGCAGTGGGTTGAGGCCATCACGGTGGGACATGGGAAAAGCAAAGGCTTCGCATGTCTGCGGATGAGATGTGGGTCCCAGCTCTCCACCCGCCAACCGCTCATGAGCCTATGGACATGTCAGGCTCCGTCCCCAGGTAGGACCCCCCCCAACCCGAGGTGGGATGTTGTGTTCAGGTATTGCTGCACAGTGGGAGGGGAAGAGAGGTCTCCCTGTTTGGTGGGGTCCCCTTCCTTTGGTGGTGTCCCCAGGGGGTAATGCCACCCCAAGAGCCATGCAGGGTGCCCGGGTGTCCTGTGACACCCTCCTGGACCGGTGTCCCAGAGCATCCACCCCCCTTTGATCCTCTCCAGGCTCTCACCTTCTCCTGCAGGCGCTCCAGCATGGCCGCTAAATGTGCCTCACGGTTCTCCTTGTTGGACTCCATCTTCTGTGCCAGCTTCTCCTTGGCCATTTTGATGAAGTTGTTGTTCTCCTCGATGGCCTTCTGGATAACCTCCCGCTCGTGCTCCCGCTTCTCTGCCAGGTGCTTCAGCAGCTCAGCCTCCTGGTACTGCGTGAGCCAAGCGGACACGATGGCAGTGTGGGCCATGGGCTTCCTTACTCTCCCAGCCAAAACCATCCCCTCCAAACTCAGCAACGTCCCCAGCGGCGGGTGCGCCCTGCTGAGAACCCCAAGCGCAAGGTGGGTTGTCCCCATGCTGCAGTGCCGTGCTGGACCTACCTTCCTCCTCTCCTCCGCTGCCTCCAGCTTCTTCTGGATCTCCTCCAGGGAGGGGTCGCGCCGCCGGGGCAGGGAGGCGTTGAACTCTGGGATGCCGTCGAACGAGGGGGGCTTCAGGATGACCTCGAAGGACTGCCCCGAGGTGCGCTTGTTGAGCTCGATGACTTCCATGTCGGAGATGACACACCAGGTGAGGTCTACCGTGTCTGCTGGGAGAGGGGCATGAGCTGACTGCTGGTGCATCCCACCCCGGTCTGGCAAACTCTCTGAGGGTCCCACACCCACCAACTTCCACTATCTCCACGGGTTTCACCCAAATTCTCGCATCCTAAATGCCCTGTGGGTGAGCCCCCATGCTGTGGGTTAGGGTAGGAACTCCAAGACACCCATCGAGGGGGCTGAGCTGGGAATTTTTGGCTGAGCTGAGGGGCTGGGCATCCCCCCCAGAGAGAGGCAAGCAAGCAGGCCTGCTTCAGGGAATGGGATTGGTACCACAAGACCCCTTTCCAGCTACAGATCCCTCCTCAGTGAGCCAG
This sequence comes from Rhynochetos jubatus, assembly GCA_027574665.1. Lineage (NCBI taxonomy): Eukaryota > Metazoa > Chordata > Aves > Eurypygiformes > Rhynochetidae > Rhynochetos > Rhynochetos jubatus. The sequence continues at coordinate 124,509,107 of CM050650.1, forward strand.
GAGGAGCCCCCCCAAGGATGGGTATCCCCCTCCACCACTGCTGTCGCCTCTGGACCTGGTGACATGAATCAGCCTGAATCACCCGTCTGCCTAAAAATACCGAGCCCACGCCTGGCGTTTCGTGCAGTAGAGCCGTGGAGGAGGAGGGGTGTGGGGCTGCCCAAACCCTACCCTCCAATTCCAACCCAGCCTCCTGCTTCCAGCCTTTGCCACCAAATTATGGACCCATCCCTCTTGGTCTGAGGGTGTCCCCACTTATACCAAGGGGGGGCATCTGCAGCCCCCACAATTCATGCACTGCTTTGCTGTGAGTGGGCAGCAGGCTCCTACCTTCATAGGTGTACGCCGGCTTGTTCAGGGGGTCCGAGAGGAAGCAGGAGCAAAAGAGGGAGACGAGAGGCAGCTCCTTCATCTTCTCTTTGTAAGCTGGGAAGAGATGGTGGGATTGGGATCAGAGGGGGGGGGCAGGTCCTGCTAGGCATCTGGGGCAGGGGCTGTCACATGCCAGGGAAAGGCTGGGATGGGGACAGCGGCTGGCACCAAAGTTTGCCTGGAGACCGGCCACAGAGATGCCCCAAGGGCTGGAGCCCCTCTGCTGTGGGGAGAGTTGGGGGGTTCAGCCTGGAGAAGGGAAGGCTCCGGGGAGACCTTAGAGCCCCTTCCAGTGCCTGGGGGGCTACAAGAAAGCTGGGGGGGCTTTTTCCAAGGGCAGGGAGTGACAGGACAAGGGGTGACGGGTTTAAACGGAAAGAGGGAGATTGAGATTGGACATCAGGAAGGAATTCTTCCCGCAGAGGGTGGGGAGCACTGGGACAGGTTGCCCAGAGAAGCTGTGGCTGCCCCATCCCTGGCAGTGTTCAAGGCCAGGCTGGATGAGGCTTGGAGCAACCTGGTCTAGTGGAAGGTGTCCCTGCCCGTGGCAGGGGGTGGCACTGGGTGGGCTTTAGGGTCCCTTCCCACCCAAAATGTTATGTGATTCCATGATTCTATATTGCAAACAGGGTGATCTGGGTGGGAGAAGCAAAGTGTGAAAAAGGGAAACTGAGGCAGGCAGAGACGGGGTGCCTTAGTCATGGCCACATGGGTTATGTCCCCCTGCACGACCTTTGCCTGTCAGCACTGGGATGCTGTGAGCAGGGGGTTAGCCCAGGGCAGGGCCATCCCTTGGGCAATTTGGATGAGGCCCCACCCAAACTAGAAATGCCCCTGCATGGGGTATGTGCCAGCGTCAGGTTCATGGGGTTGGGTGAACCGTGCTGTCCCCTGTCCCCACGCGTGGCCCCGTGACGTTGCCGTACCAGCCAGAGTCATGGCGTGGAAATCCGTGGGCGTCTGCAGCGAAAGCGTTCCTGGGCCTGGGGGAGGAAAGAGCCAGGATCAGTATGGGATGTCCCAGGGGCTGGGGGCTTCACCTGTCCCCTGCAGGCAGCGGGGCCCTGTGTGTGTGCCGGTGAGGTGGGCACACGGTGGTGCGGTGAGAGGGGCACACCGGTGTGGTGTGATGGGTACGCGGTTTTGGGATGGTCACTGGTAGGATGAGCTGGGCACACCGGTGTGATGGGCACACCGATGTGGTGTGATGGGATGGGTACTTGTTTTTGGGATGGGCACACGGTGGTGGGATGTGACGGGCACACGGTGGTGCGGTGTGATGGGCACACCAGTGTGATGTGATGGGTACGTGGTTTTGGGATGGGCACACGGTGGTGGGATGCAATGGGCACACTGGTGTGATGGGCACACCGATGTGGAGTGATGTGATGGGTACATGGTTTTGGGATGGGCACACTGGTGTGATGGGCACACTGATGTGGTGTGATGTGATGGGTACGTGTTTTTGGGATGGGATGGGCACACTGGTGGGATGGGCACACCAATGTGGAGTGATGTGATGGGTACGTGTTTTTGGGATGGGCACACGGTGATGCAGTGTGATGGGCACACTGGTGGGATGCGATGGGCACACTGATGTGATGGGTACGCAGTTTTGGGATGGGCACACAGTGTTGTGATGCAATGGGCGCACAGTGGTGGTGTGTGATGGGCACACTGGTGGGGTGCCATGTGATGGGTACATGCTTTTAGGATGGGCACACGGTGGTGCGGTGTGATGGGTACGTAATTTTGGGATGGGCACACGGTGTTGTGATGCAATGAGCGCACGCTGGTGTGATGCAATGGGCACGCTGGTGTGATGCAATGGGCACACTGGTGTGATGGGCACACCGATATGGTGTGATGTGATGGGTACCTGGTTTTGGGATGAGCACACACTGGTGTGGTGTGATGGGCACCCACTGGGATGGCAGCAGCAGCCACGGGGGTGTGCACACACAGCCCTTCCCCACTCTGGGCTGCCCAACACCTGCACAGCCACACGTGTGCACACATGTGCTGGGAGCAGTGTGCACACGCCTGCACACGCACACACACACAACCCCTGGACAAGCATGATCCCTTCACACAGCCGCTGCTGCGACCCAAAGCCACCCCCACTCATGTCTCAAGAGCCCCAGTTCTCAGCTCGCCTCTTGCCAGGCAACATGTAGAAGGGCTGCTGCACCAGAACCATCTCCCACATCCCACTGAGACCCTCTCCAGGGGTCTCCGTGGCTGTGGGTCAGGCATGGGGGCATCCCCAGCACCCCCTACCCATCCCCAAGGTGCAGAGCCCCTGGGTGAGGGCAGGACCTGGCACGGGGTGGCAACACCCAGAGACTCATTAAATCCCAGATAAGCTGGGGGCATCCCCCTTTCCCAGGGTTTCTGGGGGGACACAATCGGGGTGTTGGTGGCATCAGAGGGGTTTCCTGGTGGAAATGCCCTTCCCAGCTGTGCCAAAGTGGGGGCTGAGTTTGGGTTTTGGAATGATCCATGGTTTTTGTTTCTAAGGGGAAAAAATAATCCATCTTCTATCAAATAGGGATCATTAAATCCTTGCAGCCCCCCCAGGGAAGGGGCAAGCCCCCTCCGTGGGCATCCCAGAGCTGTCAGGGCACTGCCAGATCCCCCAGCTGCAACACACCCCAACCCAGCTCAACCTGGGGGGTCCCAAGAAATCCCGACCCCTCCTCCCCCATCCTGCTGGGATCTGACACAGGGATCATGCAAACAACCTGCCCGTGGCTGACGGGGAGGGGATGAAATATGGACAAAACGTGGGGACACCCTGCCAGGGACACCTTCCCAGGGTGTAAACAAACCACTACCCCCCGCCCCAGGCTTTCCTCCTCGTCTGGCTGGAGGGTTTTGCTCCAGGCAGCTGCAGTGCCAAGGCAGGGTGGGGATGCTCCCGTGGCTCGTATGCCGACACGAGGCTGTGCCTGCAGCTCTGACATGCAAGCAGGCAGCCTCCCCCAAAATCCTCATTTTCCTTGGGGTTGGGGGGCGGTTCTGGGTGTATTTCCCCATACAGACACCCTTCTCCCAGCCCTCGCGTGGTGCTCGTGCCCTGGCTAGAGGATAAAATGCAGGGATCACCCATCCGACCCAAAACGAGGAGGAGGATGGGGTCCCTCCCTGGGAGTGCTGCCTGCTGCGGGGGGAGGAGGGTGTGGGGCTCCCAGCCCCACTCCACTGGGTGAAGATGCTATTCAAGGTGTTTGGAAGGTGGAAAACCCCTCCCTGCTGAGCTCCCTTCCCTCTCTGCTTCCCAGCCCCAGTGCCCCCTGACCAGCACCCCAAGGGGAGTGGGATGCGGTTGGGGACATGCTGCTGCTGTCACCACCATCCTGAAACCTGTCACCCCCAGACTGAAACCTCGCTTGAACCCCCAGCGCAGAGGCGCACGTGGCAGGGACGGGGCCTGATCCGACCCCAAAGAGCTACATCCCAGTTTCACACCCTCATCTCCACTGTAGATCCCACTGAGACTGTGGGGAGACATCCCCCACACCCCATCTCCGGTCCCCTTCCCTGGAAGAGGCAGCCAGCAGCGGAGGGAGGGGACGAAGGAGCAGTGGGGGCTCCCTGCTCCCTCCCTTAAAGCTTGCCAAGGGATGGATGCTCTCCCCATCCCACTCCGGGGGAGAGGCTGGATGGCAGCCGCCTCCTCCCTGCCGCCCTCCCCACTTTCCCCCCCACCCTGGAATAAATATTTCAGAGCAGGGCACCGCCAACATCCTGCCACCATCAATAATTCAGGCTGGCCCTGCCCTCCGGGGGGGCTCCGTGTCCCTGTGCCCACATTTGGGGGGCTCCAGGGGAGGTGACGCACCCGCCTTGGGGTCCCGGGGATGCTGGGGGGTGCGGTACTCCCCCCCACGGGGGGATGCTGGGGCGAGGGAGGGGCTGCTGAGCCCCATCCCTTCAGCCCCACTCCCGCAGGGTCGGTGGGGGTGGGGGGTACTACCCCAAAAGGAGTAGGGGCGAGGGGGCTGCCCCGGCAGGGCGAGGAGGATGCTGGAGGGATGGGGACGGGGATAAAAAGGGGTGTCGCGGCGACATCCAGGCACCCCTTGGAAAAATCCCCCTTCCCGACCCCTCCCCAAAAACTTTTCCACCCTTTTCCTTCCAAAACACACCCCACCCCCAAAGAACAGAGCCCCTCCACCCCACCCCAAGACACTCACCCCACCGCCGGCTCTTGGGCTGCTCTTCCGCGCTCTCCGAGCTCATTTAACGCGGGCGCGGGGGTCTGCGCGGAGCATCCCACCCGGGGGCCCCCAGCGCCCCCCCCCATGACATCACCTCCCTGGCCCCCGATTGGCGCAGCCGCGCCGCCGCCGCTGATTGGTCCGGGCGCTGTACGAACCGGGTACCAGCCCGGTGACATCACGCCGAGCTGCTATTTTTGGGCTGGGCCTGGGAAAAAAATAAAATAAAAAGGGGGGTAAAATACCCCCCCCCCCCCTCAAAACCATTAAACACGGGAAAAAATGATAAAAGCGAGAGGGGGGCTGGAGGAGAAGCAGGAGGGGGCAAGGGGCTGGATTGGGCTTGAAAAGGGGTTTTTTTGGGGGGTGATGGATTGAAAGGGCTGAGCGCGTGGTGGGAAGCAAGCTTCAGCTCTCTGCTAGGGCAGGACAAAGCTGGGGAGTGACAAAGTGACAAAGAATGGGGCTTGGAGGGTTTAATGGAGCCCTGGTGGCATCTCCAGTGGGACCAAAGCGTCCCACTCCCACCCCAACACGGGAGACGGGGTGTCCTCTCCACACCGGGGAGCAACGGGGTGCCAGCTCCATCCTCATCGGGATGCGGCACAAACCCAGAGTGACCCATTCCCAACCCCAACAACACGGAAGGACTCGTTATCCTTCTCCAAACTGGGCAACGGGAGCTCGGAGAGGCCGAGTCCCAGATCCCAAAATTATTTTGGTGCGATGCCGCCGTGGATGCCGGGGCGAGCGGAGGTCCCCAGGGAGCCCAGGCAGAGCTAGGACATCTCTTAGAGCTGTGTCCTTCCCATAAACAGACTCTCCTTCCCCAAAATCTGCTTCGTCCTGGCCTATTTACCACCGACAGCTGCGGCTGACGGCGATCACCAGCCCGGCACCCCTGGGGGAACCGTGCGGGTATATTTAGGCACCGGTCGGCTCCGTTATGCAATGAGGATCCGTGTGGCTGTGGGGAGGTTGTTCCCCCTGGAAAATGAATGTAGGGTGGCTTTGCAAAGCCCGTGGCTTCAGGACATGGGGAAGGACAGGGTGACCCAGCTGGAAATGGGGAGTGACATCGCGTGTGTGACACCGTGGCTCAGCCGTTTAGCTCATGGCGGGGCGTTTGTAACACATCCTGATGCTACTCAACGCCGCATCGCTCCCCTGACACTCGGGTGATGAGCAAGCTCTGTGCCAGAGTACCCCCACAGGTGGCCACGCAGGTGTGGGTGCCGTGGGTAGGGTGCCCGTGGGATGCACAAGGAGCTGCAGAGGGAACGGGGCACAGCCCTGGCACGGAGGGACCAAGGGGAGGAAAGAGTTGGGATGCAGCGGCCAACGGGGGGACAAACAGCCATTGTGGGGACCCACGTGGCTGTGGGATGGGCCCTGCCGTGGCTGGCACCGGGATGCGTGGCACCCCACGGAGAGGGGGGGTGTGCAGGGGGCTGTGCTCAAATGCTCCTTTGAGGTCCCTGTGGGTCCAGGCTCAGGGCACAAACCCCTCCCTGCCACCCCCATTGATGGCCACAGTTTAGCTGTGTGGTCGGGGGTGCTGGGAGCCCTGGGGGGTCACATATGGGGGTGCCCCCTTGTCCCCCAGCTCCACAGGACCATCATTTTGGGGGACAGAGCTCCTGAAGCCCCTGTGTAAGGCTGTGGCTCTGGGGGTGCTCAGTGGCCACCGTCCCTAAGGGCTGTCACCCTCCATCCCATAAAGCCTCCTGGCTGCTCCGACACCAGGAACAGCTTTGCTCCAGCAGGAAGGAGGCCAAGGAGATTTGGGTCTACCCAGAGGGATGGAGACTGCAGGCTGCCATGGGCCACCCCTTTCCCATCCCCCCCAAACCCTCCCCAGGCTGTCAGCCCAGCGTGGGCCCATCCCCAGCTCTGGGATAGGACACAGCGGGAGGTGGCTGGAGTTGGCCATGGAGCTGGGATGATGCTGTGGAGCAGAGCCCCGGCAGTGAGAGGAGGCCATGGGAGGGGAAGGTTTTGCCTTTTCCAATGGCTGAAACCTGCTGGCTGAGGAAAACTTGCTTGGCAGCCCAGTGCCAGCATCCAACCCCTTCCCACGGGTGGGAGAGAGATGGGAAGAACCTTTGGCCATGGGCACGCAGTCTGTGGTCCATCTGGGCTGGACCAGGAGGATGGCCGTGTGTCCCGGGATACCCTCAGCTGAGAGCTGGCATCCAGGGGGGACCATTGGGATGGGGTGAGGGTTTGTGGTGTTTCTCCAGAGCCCTTTCCCATGCTCCGTTCCAGGTTGCAGAGTTGGAGGTGGGCTCTGCATCCCCCTCCCTCCATTCCTCTCCCAGAACATCTCCAACGTCCCCCCAAAGGTTCAGTATCTGCAGGTCCTTCGGTAAGAAGATCCACAGGTTTGGACCTTCCTTATCCCAGAGGATTCATGGCCCTGGGAAGAGCCGGTGGAGCAGCCAGTGGATCCCGGCTAGGGCACAGGCTGACCCCCAACCCGCCTGCCCCAGACCCTGAGGAGCCGGGTGCAGGATGCGTCCCCAGGACCCTGCCTCCCCCGCGCTGCCTCAGGGATGTGCACACCCCGGGAAACCCCCTTTTTTTGGGAGTGGGGGTCCCCGCTTCCCCCCCCCCCCCCATCCCTCCGGGATGCACCGGCCCCAGCACTGGCTGGTACCCGGGATGAGGGAGGGCTGGGGAAGGGGGCGGGGAAAAAGTGCTGTCCTCCCCTGGATTGGGTAGAAATGACATCATCGCCGGGCTGCGAGCCAATGGGAGAGCCTCCTGCTTCTCCGAAATATCGCCCGTCCCTATCAATGGGGGGATGCTGGGCGGGGGAGGGGGTGTCAGGACGGCTTGATGGGGTGGGGGGCTTCATTGCAGCAACCCCAGCCCTTCCCCAGTTGGAATCACGCCTCCTTCCCCACCCAGGTACTGGGAAACCCCACTCGCACCCCACACCCACCCGTGGACCAGCGATGCCCACCAGCCCCTCGCAGGGGAGCAGCACCGGGATGGATGGGGATGGGCATCCCGGGCTCCCCGCGGGCTGGAGCAGCCGAAGATGACGCTGAAATATTAATAATAATAGTAAATTAGTGTAATAATAATAATAATAAAAAAATAATACAATACTATGATAATACATAATAATGTAATTTTAATAATAGTAAATGCTAATTGCTGCAAGGAGGAAGGTTCGATCTGGGAAAAGGTTCTGCAAGTAACCGGCGTGTCCCAGGCGGGATCTCGGGCATCGGGGAAGGATGCGATGGCTGCAGAGGAGGGTCCCAGGCAAAACCCGTCTGTCCCTTACCGGAGCTTCCCCAGATTTCTCCTCCAACGTCGGGTGTGCAAGCGAACGCCCAGTCCCGGGGAGACGCCGCCCATTTTAAGCGGAAAGTTAAAGCCATTTCTCTGCCTCTGTGGGAATGGAATGAAGCTCAGGGGAAGATGCAGGTACCATTTATTACACTAAAGAAAGCAGAGTCTCGGGGAGCCAACCAGTACGTTAATTCCTATTGTTTCCCGCGAACCAATTTTTCACCAAATGATTCGGAAAAAAGTCCAAACCTTCCAGTTCCACCATCCAAAGCGATGCCTCATTTCACCCTTTATTGCCATTTTTACGCCAGGCACCTGCTCTGGCGCTGGCAGCCGTGGGAGGGAAATGCTCCCTTCGGATCTGACAAAGAGAAACGCCTCATCCTGCTCCAGCCCCAGCAACTTCAGAGCTTCCTCAGCTTTTTATTGTCCCCAGATAAGACTTTGCTTGTGCCTAAATTGGCCACGGGATGCCCAAATTTCCAGGCACTGACAGATTTTTGGGGTGTGATGGGCAGCGTCAGGATGCAGCGCAGGGAGGGAGACGGGATGCTTGCACTGGTTTTCCTCCTTTCCCCGTATCCAGGGATGCTCGGCTGGAAATAGATAACGTCATCCGACGTAGGGAAGGCGGAGGACCCCCAGGGTCGCCCCCGCACCGAACGCCTCCAACATCTCCCTTTTGTTTTTCTGCCGTCAGCTCTTGTTCCTAAGGAGCATCCTATGTAAATGGTGAGAAACCATGGAAACCAGCCGTTAATACCAGCATCCTGCCAGCGAGGTCCCGGCCGACCAAGCTGTGCCAGGCAGCGCGGACACCCTCCCTTTCCCCAGGGAACCTTTAAACCCCAAGTGCTCACCAGCATGGAGGGATTAATACCAAGCCAGGCCCGGCACGAGGTTGCAGAGGATGTTTTTTGTCTCCCCCCATCCCACCTCTGAGCCTCTTCCACCTCCAAACACCAACTGCCCATCACCACCTGACTCCTGGAGCTGGGGATTTATGGAAAAGCCCTTCAAAAGAGTAAAGTCATGGGGAGAAGGGCGGGAGGAGGTGGGTTGTTACTCTCAAGGACGTGTTCCTCGATGGCTTTTCTCGTAGAGGGGTAACACACGCTTCTGCCTGCGTCCAGCCAAACCGTGTGAGATTCTCCTGTCCCCGAGGAGCAGGGATTCTCCTGTCCCCTGCTTTACCCACCGCAGGGAGACTTGGAGCCCTGCAAGCTGCAGCACTCGTGAAAGCGTGGAAAGCCCCCAGATCGCTTAATTTACTATTTACAGCCCCCTATAGGGGGAGATACCTTCTCCCCAAAGCCTTCCCAGCATTAATGAGTGATGGAGAGGGGCAGGAAAGGAGCCGGGGTGATTTAGGATGAGGTGCAGAGCCACACTATAGGATCAAAATGTTTATTAATGATAAAAAAAAGAGGCAGTACATACATAACAATTTTTTTTTCCCTTTTTTTTTTTCTGGGGAAAGCTGAAAAAGCACCTGGAGAACCCCAAATGCAGGCAGTGGCAGTGGTGGCCGGAGATATTGGTCATCAGACGGGGACATCCTCATGGATGCGGACCCGGAGGGGACAGATGCGGAGCGCATCGGGCAGCTCACCCACCGTCGTGGACCCCACGTAGAAATAGGGGAAGACGATGCTGCCGAACTTCTCGTGGAAGGTGTAGATGTGGGTCTTGCGGTCAGCGTCGTAGAAGGAGAGCTCCCCTTCATCGCAGTCCAGCTCTACCCGGATCCGTTTCACATCTCCCAGCGCCGCTTCCGAACGCGCCGCGTTGGATACTCGGCATGTCTCGCCATCCTTCCCGGGCAGGCGGTAGATGTACCAGAAACCGGACCGAGCATCGTGGTGGAAGGACCAGTGGCTACTACCGCATGGCCGAGCCACCCCCACCCTCCAGTTCGTGATGCTGCCCAGGTCCACCTCCCAGGTGTGGAAGCCAGTGGAGAAGCCGTGGGAGCCCAGGATGCAGGGGGCCGAGGTGAAGCGCTCGGGATTCTCCACCAGCAGCTTGTAGCCCGCTTTGGTGACGCTGGAGAGGTCTTCGGACACCGAGAGCCAGGCAGCCGCAGAGTTGGGGTCGAAGCTGAAGGGGACTGCGGTGGGGATACGTGTGTCAGGAGCCCGGCTCGCTGCAGGGATGAGCTTATGGGGGAACCACAGCCCTGCAGGCATCCACGCTTCCATCCTTTCCTAACCCAGCTCACCACAGAGCAATGCACCCTTCAAGGCTTCCCTTTTGGGGTGCCAAGTGCCCCAGAGCACCCTTTATGCTCCAACCACCTTCCCCAGGGCCATCAGCTGTGGGCATGGCTGCCCCACTCTCCTCTCCAGCATCCACCACTCCTGGGCTTGCCCCACAGAAGCCCTGGGATAACCATCCTTGGGGGGGGGGGGGGGGTACCCACGCATCCCCCCACGCCCAGCACCTCACCTACGGTGATGATGTCCAGCATCTTCTTCCACACGTTGTACTGCAGCGAGCCCAGGTACTTGGCAACGTCGAGGAGCATCCCTGAGGACACGGCCTCCGGCTCCTCGGCCGTGCAGGCAATCCTGGGGCAAGGGAAGAGGATGGAGACGGAGGAAGAGACCAGGCTGGGTCTCCTGGAACCCTGTGTTTTGGCAGGGGCTTCCCCAGCAGCACCCCACATCTCCCAAACCTTGCTCTCACCCCAGGACGGTGGAGAATCGTGCCAGGCGGGTCCCAGCACCAAATCTCTACACCAAAATGGTTTTAAAGTTTCCCCCGAGACCTGCAATGTTGCTTTGTGTCTGCATGTGTGCCTGCCCCCCGCTGCCCTGAGGCACCCAGGGGTGCTGCCTGGCCTTGGGGACCCCCAGCACCTTCTTCTGCTGGAGCACCCAGACCCGGAGGGGACACACGGATGTGAGAACTCGCCAGGCAGGAGACCCCACACAGTCCCAGGGAGGGGGTGAGGGGGCTCAGCCACCCCCAGCACCCCATGTCACCGGGCAGAGGGCATGGCAGGGGCCAGGACTTACCTGCGCTTGCGGTTCTTGTGGCTCTGAAAGAGAAGGAGACAGCGGGCATCAAACCTCAGCTTGTAGGGGTAACGGGGGCTTGAGGACACTCAAGAGAATCACCCAGTGACCCCCTCGCACCCCAGCAGAGGCTGAAGGGTGCCGTAGGGCACAGGGCAGCACCCCGGCAGGGCTTTACCATGAGGAAGGTGTAGTCATCCTCCTTGATGTCCATCTGGAGCTGGCGGGCTTCGTTGAGCAGAGCCTGGCTTTCCTCTGCCAGCTGCTTCATCTTGCCCTCGATGAGGCCATCCTTGTGACGCTGCTCCTCCTGCAGCTGGGCCAGCAGCGCCTTCTCCTCACCCCGCAGGAACTCGTGCAGCTTCTCAAACTCCCTCCTGATCTGCTCCTCCAGCCTCATCGCTTCCATCTGCCCCACGTGAGGATGTCAGCACCTCCCATCAGAGCTCCCAACCTCCCTGGGCTCCCCCCGTCCTTCCCCTGACCGCTCCTCCAGAGCCCCCCAACCAGTTCCAGTGCTCAGGGACTCGCTGAGCTCCCGCTAGGACCATGCTGCTTTCCCAAAACCAATGTCCCTGCTGCTACAGCAGGCACAACCCCATCAACCCGGTCCCCAATTCCCCGTCCGAGTCCTTCCTCCCCCCAGCATCAGTCTCCTTACTCAAGGATGGAGCAGCCCAGGATGGGTGCAGCGCTCCACCCCAGAGCCCGTTGCATTCCTGCCTGGGGTGTATGCATGTGCATGCCTGCAGACACGCAAGCATGCATGTGCATGTATGTGCACGCACGTAGACGCGTGTGCATGTATGTGCACGCACACAGATGCATGTGCATGTGTGTGCACACACGTGTCAGGATCAGGCCTCTTGCCTCCTCGCCAGGAGGGACCACGCACCTGGTTGTGTGTGGAGATGGACTTGTAGGTGCGATGCACGGCCCCAAAATCCTTCGCCTTATCCCGCAGGGAAGTCTCCATGTTCTTCAGCTTGGCCTGCGGGGAGGAGACGCCTTCAGGACCCTCACAAGCCTACGCCCAGGGTTTCCAATGCGGAAAGAAAAGAGCACCAAACCCCATAGGACGAGGTTAAGCAGGATCCTTGCTCAATCCCCCCTTTCCCCTCCTGTGGCAGAGGTCGGCTCCGCTCAGGGCAGAGGAGCTTTGCTCCGTGGTGAATCATTCCCAGATTTTAAGCCCTTCTACTGATGCACCATCAAGTCCCTGCCTGTCCCGGTGCTGCAGGCAGCTGCTGCCCTGCTCTCAGGCAGGCTCGGTGCCACAGGCAGCCGGCCAAGCCTTGTAAAACAGGCAGCCCCACGGCTGCCCCGCGATATTTGAAATTTGGCTCATCCCCCGTGGGCTGAGTCAGGGCGGCAGCAGCTGCTTTCCCAGCCGGGAAACACGGCGGATCCTGGCATGATGCCCGGCTGCTGGCCGGAGCCTCCTCCTCCCCGCGCAGCCATGGCCCATCCTGCCCCACGGGGCTGCCTCCCCACGCCACATCCCTCCCCGGCTGTGGGAATTGTGCAACCCCCCTCCCAAATACACGCTCCCAACCCCAAAGCGCTGTTGCAATAACCAACGTGGCTGGATCCAGCCCAGCCGAGGATGAAGGAGCCGAGAAAAGGCCAAACCCCTCGGAGCATCACCCTGCTCCCCTTTAGCATAGGGCAAACGGCCGTGCCCCGGGGGGATGGGGTGGCTCTGGGTAATTATTAGGCAGGGAGAGCGTGGGGCAGCGATGCGGCAGGGGCACTCCCGCGGGGACCCACCCTCGCAGCTTCATCCTTCATCCCGGCACGCCGGCGGGTACAACCACGCCACGCACGAGCCAAAGCCGTGCGCTGGCAGGTTTGTGCCCGGGCGTGCGCAGTCCTCTCCGTATCACCGATCCCTCTTTCTCCTGAAGCATTCCTCACCCTGAAATCTGCCGCCGTCTCGTGCACCGGTCGCATCTTGTGCCCTTCGTGCTGCTTGGAGCTTTGGCAGGCAAAGCACGCCAACTCCTTATCTTCCAGGCAGAAGAATTTGACTTCTTCGTGATGGAGGGGGCAGAGGGTGTCCACCCGGTTCCGCCGCTGCCCTTCCTCCTTGAGGATCATCTCCACCAGGTTGTTGAGCGTGTGGTTGACGCGGAGGTCGTCGAAGGAGGAGGTTTCCTTGCAGACGGGACATACGTGATGCCGGTGCTCCCAGGAGCGGCTCACGCAGTCCTTGCAGAAGTTGTGGCCGCAGCAAAGCGTCACGGCTTCCCGGAAAGGCTCGTAGCAGATGGGGCACAGCAGTTCCTCCTTGAAGGTGGCTGTGGAGGACGAGGCCAAGGCCACTGAGCTTCTGGTGAAGGGGCTGGTTCCCTTCTCCATGGTACTGGGGAGAGGGGATGGAGGAAAGATGGAGCGGGGCTTTCCGGGAGTCCCGGCTGGAAAAACAGCCCCGTTCCTGATGCAATCGGTTTCCTGCCTGTGACTCACCCCGCAGCTCCCTCCCCGGGCAGGCACCCGCCGGAGTGACACCTCCCCGGGCCACTGGCAGCGGCCAAGGGCGGGCAGGCTCCGGCCCCCCCCCTCCGCGGGGCCGCGGGGAAGGGGCCGGGGGAGGCTGGACCCTGCGCGGGGCTCGCCCTGGTTCCGTACCGCACAGCCGCGGGGCAGCCCCCGTGCCCGGACCCTCACCCCCGGTGTTCTCCCCCCGGTGCCTGGAACATCATCCACAGGGCTGCTCCGCTGCCCGGACCCCGCGGACCCCAACCCCCGGGGCTGCTCCGCTGCCCGGACCCGGACCCCAACCCCCGGGGCTGCTCCGCTGCCCGGACCCCGCGGACCCCAACCCCCGGGGCTGCTCCGCTGCCCGGACCCCAGACCCGGGGCTGCTCCGCTGCCCGGACCCGGACCCTAAACCCCGGGGCTGCTCCGCTGCCCGGACCCGGATCCCAACCCTCGGGGCAGCCCCGGGCCCCAACCCCCGTGGCTTTTCCACTGCCTGGACCAGCATCCCCCACCCCTGGGACTGCTCCGTTGCCCGGACCCGGACCCCCACGGCCGGGGCAGCCCCGCTGCTCGGACCCCGGCCCACGGGGCAGCCCCAGGACCCCGGCGCTCGTGCGTGGGGGATGCCCATCGCCGTATACCCGGGTCCCCGGGAGCGGGTCCTCACCTTGTCGAGGGCGAGCGGCAGCGCCTGCAGCGTCCCCTCCGCCGCGAGGAGCGGGAGGGGTCCTGGGCGGGCGCCTGCAGCATCCCAGAGCCGGGACTCGTCCGGTGCTGGCGGCGGCGAGGGTTCCCGGCGGGGCGGGGCGGGGCGGAGCGGGGGCCGGGTTTCAGCCGCCGGGGCGGGCCCTCGACCGGCTATGGCCCCACGACCCTACCGCCCCCGCTCCGGAGGGTCTCCCAGCCCGGCCCCCCCTGCCCCGGACTTCTGCCCTCCTGCTACTGCTGGGGGGCATCTTCACCGGTTCATGACCCCCCGCGGTGCTTGTCCCGTGGGGGTCGTGGTGTCCTCTCACCCCACTCTCCCGCCCCGTGGGGTTTGGGACTGCTGACACCCACTTGCTCGCTTCCCTCTGCGATTCCCTTGGGTCAGAAATGGGGTTCCCAACCATTCCCTGACTCCGGGAGGGGGCGCCCCGGCGGCCCCGGGAGCCTGGCAGAGTGAGCCAAGATGTGCTGGGTGGTGCCTGCCGCTCCCCTGTCCCCGGCAGCGTGCCCATCCCTGCCCCGAAACCCTTTCCCTGCCTTCCATCCTCTCAATCCTAGCCTTTTTCTTTGCATTTCCAGCCTGTGGATCCCGCTGTATCCCAGGAGTACGAGGAGCAACCTGACTTGTACTCAGGGGCCGGGATTGGGACAGGCGCTGTTCAGCATCTTTGTCAGTGACGTGGACGGTGGGACCAAGAGCACCCTCAGCACGTGGGACACGCCAGCGAGCTGCGTGGAGGGAAGGGATGGCATCCAGAGGGACCTGGACAGGCTGGAGAGGTGGGACCGTGCCAACCTCAGGGAGTTCAACCAGGCCAAGGGCAAGGTCCTGCACCTGGGTCGGGGCAATCCCAGCACAAGGACAGGCTGGGGGGAGAATGGATTGGCAACAGCCCTGAGGAGAAGGACTTGGGGGTGCTGGGGGCGAGGAGCTGAACATGAGCCAGCCGTGTGTGCTGGAGCCCAGAAAGCCAACCGGATCCTGGGCTGGATCCAGAGCAGCGTGGCCAGCAGGGCCAGGGAGGGGATTCTCCCCCTCTGCTCTGCTCTGGGGAGACCCCCCCTGCACTTCTGCCTCCAGCTCTGGGGCCCCCAACAGCAGGAGGACACGGAGCTGTTGGAGCGAGGCCAGAGGAGGCCACAGAGATGCTCCGAGGGCTGGAGCCCCTCTGCCATGGGGACAGGCTGGGGGAGTTGGGGGGTTCAGCCTGGAGAAGGGAAGGCTCTGGGGAGACCTTAGAGCCCCTTCCAGTGCCTGGGGGGCTACAAGAAAGCTGGGGGGAGCTTTTTCTGAGGGCAGGGAGTGACAGGACAAGGGGTAACGGGTTTAAACGGAAAGAGGGAGATTGAGATGGGACATCAGGAAGGAATTCTTCCCGCAGAGGGTGGGGAGCACTGGGACAGGTTGCCCAGAGAAGCTGTGGCTGCCCCATCCCTGGGAGTGTCCAAGGCCAGGCTGGATGAGGCTTGGAGCAACCTGGTCTAGTGGAAGGTGTCCCTGCCCGTGGCAGGGGGTGGGACTGGGTGGGCTTTAAGGTCCCTTCCCACCCAAACCGTTCTGGGATTCCATGACCCACCAGATCACAGCCCTTGAAGCCAGCCAGATCCCCTGATGGGCACCAGGAGATAAGTGAAAACTATTCAAGAGCACAGATACCTGGGGAGCAAAATAAATGGTGTTACTCTCCTCTGACATGAGAAACTGCTTGTGCCATTATCATTAGGCAGGGGAGTCAAGGCTAAAGATAAAGCTGGCCAGGAAGCCTGTACTGGGAATAAGATATAGCTCGTGTGAACCAGAGGAGTGGAAGGGAGTCATGGATGCAACACATCCCTCCTGGAGATAACTCTGCCGGTAGCACGGCTTCGGGCTGGTATCACCCTGGGAATGCAGAATTTAGGTACAGATGTGGCAGCACTGGGACCGATGAGGGAAAAGTAATGGGGGCTGGGT
The DNA here is from genome assembly GCA_027574665.1 of Rhynochetos jubatus. Classification (NCBI taxonomy): domain Eukaryota; kingdom Metazoa; phylum Chordata; class Aves; order Eurypygiformes; family Rhynochetidae; genus Rhynochetos; species Rhynochetos jubatus. Next base: position 124,525,174 of record CM050650.1, read on the forward strand.
TGTTTGGGGGAATCCAGGGGGAGAAAAGGTGTTGGAGCAGAAAAACGAAAAGTGGGGAATAAGGTAAAGAAGGGTGGGCTCTCCCCAAAGCCAGGATGCTGAGGGGTGCTGACCTGCGGGAGGGGGAGTCCTGTCTGGCTTCAGCTCTGCGGAGGGATGGGAGGACACAGACCACATGGCTTTGTGACATGAGTGGGGAAATGCATTCCCACACTGCTGTGAGTCCCCTGGGTTGGAGGGGGATGCCTGGCAGCGGCTCCCCAGCATCTTCAGATAGGAGAGAGGGGTGCTCCTCACAGGCCACACGCACACTCGTGGCCCAGGTTTGGGAAGGGTTTATTAGTCCCTACCAGGAAGCCTTGGCTCCAGACACAGGTTGGGGCAGAGAAAAGCCATGCCCTGGCCCTGGGCACTCACTGCTCTTCCCCGGGGCTGGACAGGTCCAGGTCCATCCACTTCGTGGGAGGGATGAGCAGCTTGCTGTTCACCTGCGGGGAGAAGCAGCACCCTGAGCCTGACAGCGATGGGCTCCAGGCCCCTGCGTGTGGATCCTCTGCATCGGGCACACATGGCGGGGTGTCACCAGGCTGAAGGGGAGGAGGATGCCGCACTCACCCTGGAGCTGACGTACTCCTTCAGCAGCTGGCACAGCTCCGAGTTCTGCTGCTGCAGGACGGCTGTGTCACCGAGCAGGCTGGCCCTGCGCGTGAGGACCTCACTGGGCAAGGAGGGCAGAGGGTTAATTAACCAGTCGGTGCCAGCCCCGCTACGGTTCCCCCAGCTACACCACCAGCCTGCCCTGACCCCAGCAGTGCTGCCAGGCACTCACTAATATTCCTCCAGTGCCACCGCCAGTGCATCCCACAGCTTCAGTGTCGGTTCGGGAATAACGTGTGCCAGGGCTTCCCAGTACTCTCCATCCTTGGAGCTGTCCCGTACCTGTAGCACCTCCTTTGCTTCCTCCTTCTCCCTGGGGGGCAGAGAACAAAGCCCTGGGGGGTGAGGAACAGCCCCATACACTTTAGCTGTACTGAGCACCTTTGCCATCATCACACGAATGAGCACGACCCCACAGATGGCACCTGCCTGCCCCATGGCTTTGCTTCCCTCTCCAGGCTGTTGGCCATCTCCTGCCTTGTTGTGCCCAGCCATCCCTCACTTGGGCACTGTCTGTACCCCCTTACCCTGGTGGGACCCTTCCCACCCCTCTATTATCTTGCAGGGCAGGCAGGGGAAGCTCTTGCTCCATCCAGGGCAATACAGTCACTCCCAGCCCTGCCTGCACACCTCCAGAGCCCCCTCTGTGCCCCTAGCCTGGCTCCCTCCCATGGACAACAGCCCCGCTCTGCCCCTGGTCCTACCTCCGCTTGTCAAAATCCCGCACAAATGCTTTCAGGATCTTTAGGACATCATCAGCGTGGATGTACACAGATGGAAGGGAGCCCAGAGAGCTCCGAGGGCATTTGAGCTCGTCCCTCTGGGCACCAGATCCATGGTCCTCTCTGTCCTCAGATGGGTCCGTGACATCTTCCCCACCCGGGCTGCCTTTGCTCTGGAGGGAAGACCAGCAAAGCTGGGCACTCTGCCTTCAACCACACCCCTCCCCAACAGCCACCTTCCCCCTGGGCGCTTCCAGCTGCCCACAGCCTTCCCCCTTGGCAAATTTAGGGGGTTGAGGCAAAAATTCATGCACAAGAGGCTCCGTTCAGCCATGGCAGGAGAAGATTACAACCCCTCAGGCCTGGCACATTCACCTCCCTTGTCTGCACACAGGGAAGCATTTCAAGGTCAACACGCTGGTTGCTCTCTCTGCCTTCCCTGGGCGTTCAGGACATGCTCTGTTCCCCCTTTCCTTGACCCCTGGCTCTGCTGGCTCTCTCCACTGCTGTCCCTGGCAGTCCCACCTGGCTGACACCCACCTCCTGGGCTTTGTACTTCAGGAAAAAATCCACCAGCTGGTACAGGTCATCCTCACTGTCGATCTCGAGGGCCTGGGGAGCAGAGGAACCAGGTAAGCATCCCTTGAGGACACCACGGGAGGGGTAGTGAAACAAAGAGCATTTGCCAGGAGCAGAGGGCACCCCTCTGGCAATGCCACGCAAGGCAGGAGCGAGTAGCAAGAAGTGCCACTCCACAGAGGGATCGGGACAGGCTGGATCCATGGGCCGAGGCCACTGTGTGAGGGGCAACATGGCCAAGGGCCGAGTCCTGCCCGTGGGCCACAACAACCCCCTGCAGCACTCCAGGAATGGGGACAGGGGGCTGGGAAGCTGCCCAACAGGAAAGGACCTGGGGGGTTTGGTCCACAGCAGCTGGATATGAGCCAGTGTGTGCCCAGGTGGCCAAGGCGGCCAACGGCATCCTGGCCAGCATCAGGGACAGTGTGGCCAGCAGGACCAGGGCAGGGATCGTCCCCCTGTGCTGGGCACTGGGGAGGCTGCACCTCGGATCCTGAGGTCAGTTTGGGCCTCTCACCCCAAGAAAGACCCTGAGGGGCTGGAGCGTGTCCGGAGAAGGGAACGGAGCTGGGGAAGGGGCTGGAGCACAATTCCTGTGGGGAGCGGCTGAGGGGGCTGGGGGGGTTCAGCCTGGAGAAGAGGAGGCTCAGGGAGATCTTATCGCTCCCTACAGCTCCCTGACAGGAGGGGGCAGAGATGGGGGGTCGGTCTCTTCTCCCAAGGGACAAGTGATGGGGCAAGAGGGAACGGCCTCAAGTTGTGCCGGGGGAGGTTTAGGTTGGATCTTGGGAAATTCCTTCCCGGAAAGGGCTGTCAGGGTTGGAACTGCCCAGGGAGGGGGGAGTCCCCATCCTGGGAGGGGTTTCAAAGCCGTGTGGATGTGGTGCTCAGGGACATGGGTCAGTGGGGGGCTGGGCAGTGCTGGGGTAACGGTTGGACTTGGTGGTCTTAAAGGTCTTTTCCAACCAAAATAATTCCATGACTCTAAGTGGTTAGTGTGGGACAGCCAGAGGTATTTGTGGATGGGAGAGTCTGAGAACAGGCTGGAGGGGCCCTGCAGATGTTTAATTCATCAGCAGGACAGCCTTGTGCTGAGAAGCATCTGGCCACAGTGTTTCACAGCTTCCTGCCATGCTCCTCTTGCCCCAGAGTCTCCCCAGCAGCCCAGCCAGACCTCGCAGCTCAGTCCCATACCACAGGGCCATGGGGCAGAGAGCTTTCCCTGGTGGCCACCAGCCTTCTCTGCAGCCCCTGATAGGCCAAGCCACAACTCACCGCAAAGACAGAGTCGAGCTTCATGAGGGTGCGCTCGTGCCTCCCCAGTGCGTGCAGGGGCCTCAGCAGCTTGCTCTCAACGAGGAAACCCTTGGAGAAAGGCAGAGGGTACAGAGAAACAGCGGGTGTCTCCGTCCCTGCCCATGCCATGCTACGGCCGTGCCACCCTGCGACAGCAGCCTGAGCGAGAAGGGTGGGCAGCGGCTGGGCAGCGTGAGGCTGGCAGAGCCAAGAGGCTCTGGAATAGCCACCCAACAGGCAGGGGGAAGAGATAGAGTCATCAGCACAGTGATGCCAAAAGGACCTCATGATCTGAAGCTCTTGCTGGCCCCAGAGATGGGGAACAGCTGGAAGCATCAGATGCAGCAGGTTTGCCTGTGCTTATTCTGGCCTAGCAAGGTGTGGATTTGGGCAACGGGGCTGTGCCTGCCTTTTGTTAGAATCACATATGTGCCACACACAGTGAGAAGACCTGGAGATCCCCTCCCGGCCCCTGGGACAGCTCTCTGAAAACAGGCCACTTGGCACAGCAAGGCAGTGCCATGCAGAAGCCTTCACCCCAGGACGTGGAGCTCAGAAGACACAGCACGCCTACTCCCTGATCAAGGCATGTGCTACAGTGTCACGCACCGACTCATCACTCAGGAGCTCCAGGATCCTCTTGGCAGTCGTCTTGGAGGTATTTTGCAGAGGTGGGACTCTACCCTCAACCTTTGCTGTGTTTTCTTTTCTTCCTTCTCCACTGTCCACTTCTTCCTTCTCCTTCTCTCTCCCTTCCTCCTCCTGTCCCCCTGAGCTGCTTTCTGAAACATGGAGAAAGAAGGGTGAGCAAAAGGCCTGTGCAAACCTCATGAAGTCCAACCAGGCCACGTGCAAGGTCCTGCACATGGGTCAGGGCAATCCCAGCACAAGGACAGGCTGGGTGGAGAATGGATGGGGAACAGCCCTGAGGAGAAGGACTTGGGGGTGCTGGGGGCGAGGAGCTGGCCAGGAGCCGGCCGTGTGCGCTGGAGCCCAGAAAGCCAACCGGATCCTGGGCTGGATCCAGAGCAGCATGGCCAGCAGGGCCAGGGAGGGGATTCTCCCCCTCTGCTCCACTCTGGGGAGACCCCCCCTGCAGTTCTGCCTCCAGCTCGGGGGTCCCCAACAGCAGAAGGACACGGAGTTGTTGGAGCGAGGCCAGAGGAGGCCACGGAGATGCTCCGAGGGCTGGAGCCCCTCTGCCATGGGGACAGGCTGGGGGAGTTGGGGGGTTCAGCCTGGAGAAGGGAAGGCTCTGGGGAGACCTCAGAGCCCCTTCCAGTGCCTGGGGGGGCTACAAGAAAGCTGGGGGGGGGTACTTTTTCCAAGGGCCTGTATGACAGGACAAGGGGCAATGTGTTTAAACGCAAAGAGGGGAAATAACAGTTGTTGCCCTCGACCTGGAAAGCACTCCAAAGATCTTGGGACATGAGCTGGCTCTTGGCCAGCTTGTCTGGAACTGGAAGCTCTGGGCAAAGTACAGCGCAAAGATCCCCAAGGTGGCTTGGCAAGAGCTTAGGGCTGGGGACAGCCCCTGCCTGGGCTCGTAATGTCACCTTTGTAAGATCCCACAAGGGCAAGGACAGGATTGACGGAAGGGGCTGTCATGGAGGAGGCTGAGGGCCTCCCAGTGCCCCAAGGGTGACGAGGACACTGTGCATCCCACCTGTCAGGACCTCCACAGCCAGTTTGCTCGCCATCCTCTTTGCCTTGTAATGCCCGAGGGGGCCGACATTGTCCAGGAACCAGTAACGAGGCTCTTCCCAGGGCAGCCCCAGTTGCTGGGTGTGAATGATGCGATCTGCATCCAGGGCTTTCCTCACCAGCCCTTTGGCCTCCTCCTCGTTCATAAGCCAGACCTCCGTGAACTTGTCAGCGTCGCTGACAGCAAAGCGCCTGTGCAGAGGGGAGATGGTGCATTGAAGGATGCTCCGTGCCCCAAAACTATGAGTAAGCTTGCCCTGCACCTCATATAGGTGCTCCAAGGCCTCTTTATGGGTGGATGCCCACGCACACCCACCTCATCCTCCTCTGCGTCTCCTTGCACTGCCCCGTGATGCGCTTGCAGTCGGCTGCCAGGCTCTGGTTCTCCTCTCTGAAGTGCTTCTCTTGGTTGGCCACTTTTGTTCTCAGGTTATTAAGCAAGCTGTGGAGCCTGGGAAGGGACAGCAAAGCTGGGCATCCCCAAAGAGGCACCTGCGGGCATACCCAGCTTGTACGAAGGCTTTGGGACTCGGGGCTGCTTATCTACTAGTGACTATTCAGTGCCAAGGCCTGACTGACCCTGATGCAGCTGGCACAGGTTGGCCATGCCCAGCTTATTCCAGGTGCTCTGGGGACTGCCCTGCCCTGGGCGAACCCCTACGCCAGCCCAGGAATGGGTTGGGACATTGCTCATTGGCCTGTGCTGGGTGATGGGCTCCAGAAAAAGTGGCATATGGGAAGTGATGGCAGGTAAGGCAGAATCCATCTTCCAGGGACGGATTTTTACCGGTTGAGCTTCCTCTTCTGCTGGGATCTGATGATCGTGTTCTCTTCATCCTGCTTCTTAAGCACCTGAAGGTCGTACTCCAGCTTCTCCTGGTTCAGCTGATAGACGGCTTTCGTCTGCTGGAGCTGCCTCTCCAGGTTCTGGCATTTCAAAAAACCATGAAAACAGGCCATGCCATAAGCAAAGGCCACACTGAGAGCCTGGATCCTACTGATCCTGCATCTCCAAACCCTGTCTTCCCATGCACATCTCCCCAGCTAACCCCTGGCCACATGGCATCTCTCATGGGTGAGCGATGGCTGTCCAGAAGTACATCCTACAGGGCCATGTCTGGGGAATGGTGAACGGACTGAAGCTGTACCCGACTTTCACTCAGCAGGGCAATAATTTGAGCCTCACTCCTCAACTTAGCTGCTGATTTTCATGTCAGTTTTAGGAATTGCATGTTTCTGAAGTAACCAAGAGGCTCAGAAGTTACTTGGCGAGCTGGAGAAAGGGACACACAGGAGGAGTGACCACACAAACTCCAGGTCTTGAGGAAACCAGAACCAAACAAGCAACTGAAGCATTTGTGATGGCAGCATCTCACTGCATAGCCTGGGGGCCAGGAAGGGGGCAGCGAGTTCTCCCCTCTGCTCCACAGCTGCAATGGAGGAGACAACTGCAATGGAGGGGACATCTGCAACGGAGGCATCTCTCTCGGCTTCCCAGCTCTCTGCTTGAGAGCTGATGGAAAGGAAGAACCACTTCCCAGGCTGATTGCATAGGAAGTGTCTGGAATTAAGCTGCTGCATGGCCCCAGGTTACAGCATCAGCTACAGACTCTGCTGTGCACAGCAGACACCCAGCAGGGTCTCCATCAGGGGGCTTACTCTTGGTCCAGGGCAATCTCTGGGGGCAGGTAGAGTCCCAAGCTGTAGCCTAGAAGCAAGGAAGAGACTGGTACCCAGGTCAGCTGGCTCAGAGCTCTCCTGGGTAGCCCTATGTACAACAGGGAGAGGACAAACAACCTGGGAAGACACCCAGGAGCGCTCCCACCTGGCTAGCATCAAAGCTTGACTGAAGAAAAGATGGAGGTAAATCCCAGCAGGGCCAAGGGACCTTCTCCTTGCAGCAGATGGAGGAAGACCACGGCCCAAACCCCATTTTTAAATGCTGATTCCCATCTTGTGAAACCGGGGAGTACTCAGTGACCCCCAAACCATGGACTTCTACTTTAGGTCTTGGCTAAGCTCCTCAGGACAATAATATCACAGGTTAATCAGGAAAACAGGTATCTCCAACTTCTCTTTTCCTTATTTTCCCAGGAACTGGAAGGATGAAGTCTGTGCTACAAAGAGTTACACAGCTGCAGTACTAAAGGGAACCAGGAGGACATTTACTTCATCCCTCTGCCCCACAGAGGGAACAACTTCATCACATCAGCCCCACAGCAGAAGTAGTGCTACTCCTAAAACCCTGCGTCGAAGAGCAGCAAACCAACGGCACAGTCACCCTAGTTAACCATCAAGCTAGTCCTTGCCATTCCTAGGCTTCCATAGCTTGAAATTTCAACCCCAAATCTGAATGCCAATTTAACTCTTCTCTTCCAAAACTGAACCCCGTGATTTTTTCTTGCATCTACAGAGAGCAGAGAGAAGAAATCATTCCCCTTCTCCATCCTATCTCCTCCTCCATCATACAGAACTGTGTGTATTTGTAGACTTATCACCTCCCCACCGAAATCTCTTCCCTGGTATAAGCAACCCCAGCCTTTCACACTTCTCTTATGGGTCATTTGTCTGCTTGGTCTGTTGTAGACTCCGTCCCTTGGTCCCGAGCATGTTGACAAACCTGGACAAGGACACATAGATACAAACTAGAGAGGAGTAATTACCTCCCCTGCCTTATATATAAACCCTCCCACAACTACAGCTAAAGGCAGAAAGTGCATTTTTACAACAGTCCCACGTTGCTGCCTGTGAACCTCCATCTCCAGCGAGCTGCTCTCTCCCTCCCTAAGTGGCTCAGAGCCATCTGCGAATGTTACACACGCCGTGTCACCTTCCAGGTTATCAATACGAAGCTGAAGAAACAACAAAGTCAAGACTGATCTCCCTGGACATGCCCTTTCAGGCTGACAAGGACCTTGCAGCAGTAGTATTTCACCTGAAGTTGTGCACAACCTTCTAGATACCGGCCCTAGCCCGTATTTCCCTGGGCTTCCTAGAGTCATAGAATGACTGAATGGTTTGGGTGGGAAGGGACCCTAAAGCCCACCCAGTGCCACCCCCTGCCATGGGCAGGGACACCTTCCACCAGAGCAGGTTGCTCCAAGCCTCATCCAGCCTGGCCTTGGACACTCCCAGGGATGGGGCACCCACAGCTTCTCTGGGCAACCTGTCCCAGTGCTCCCCACCCTCTGCAGGAAGAATTCCTTCCTGATGTCCAATCTCAATCTCCCTCTTTCCGTTTAAACCCATCACCCCTTGTCCTGTCACTCCCTGCCCTTGGAAAAAGCACCCCCAGCTTCCTTGTAGCCCCCTTCAGGTGCTGGAAGGTGCTCTAAGGAATTGGAAGGCAGCCTCAGAATCTACCTTGCAGCCCGGGAGCAACACACAACAGCTAGCAGGGAAGGAGTAAGCAGACTTTGCTGAGCAGAGGAGGCTGCGTAATGCTGTGCAGTGCCGAAGCTGAGAGCCCAGACCAGCACTGGGGCTGCCGTCCAGCAGGATCGCAGAGAGGCACAGATGCACTGCTTTGCTGGCACCGCTGCTCGCAGAGAGTGCAGTGGACTAAAAGGTATCTGCATCTCAGGGAAGCCATGGCTACGAGGTTTGGATCTGCAGTGAGAGCCCCTAAGCTTGTTCAGCCAGCCTGCCAGGGCTGTGCTTTTCGACTGCATGCCCTCCTAACCTGAGTCAGGGCAAACTCATGATAGTTGTCACACCAAGTGGGCTTCTTGGGCTTAAGGAAATCATGGCCGTATGGGCAGACGTCAGAGGAAAAACCTCACACCGACAAGGACCCTGACAAAGGAAGAAATTAGGTTTATCTGAAATGATCTGGTGTCAGGACACTCGCACTATTTGATCCTCCTATCAATCATGCCGTAAGCAGCAAACCCCTCAACCTTTCCAGGCGCTTCACACATCCTAAAGCTACAACTTATGTGCTACACACCTCCGAGAGCCAAAGGCAGATGGAAAGTGTGGTGCAAGACCCATGGAGAGGAGAGGACAGCCCCATCACCCTGCTGACACGGGGCTGGACTGTGCACGCTGAAGAGTGGAGGCGACCAGATACCAGCTGCAGTTTTCATATTGTCTACTGCCCCACAGAGCCAGCTACACGCAGAAAAGAGCGAGACCTGCTGCCCACATGGTACACACCAGCCTTTTTTGTACCTGCACAACATTCTCCAGCTGGATCTTCATGCTGTTACACTCCTCCTCATCCTGCACCCGCAGCTGATTCAGCTGTTTCTCAAACTCTTCCACCTTCCTCATACGGGCATGCAGGTATTCCAGCTACGGGCAAAGGACAACATCGCCCAACAATGGTGACAGCTTCCTCCCGTGCTCACAGCTCCTTTGGCTACCCCAAAGCAAGGTCATGCATGGACAATTCCATGCGGAGCAGGCTAAAAAATTGCCCCTCTGCCCCCCAAACTCCTGAACCAGCTGCCTTCATGCACGTGGGTCCTTAAGGCAGCCCAGTGCTGGAGAGCAGGAATGCTCCTGGCAGCCTTTGGCCCCTCATTATAAGAAAGACCCTGAGGGGCTGGAGCGTGTCCAGAGAAGGGAACGGAGCTGGGGAAGGGGCTGGAGCACAATTCCTGTGGGGAGCGGCTGAGGGAGCTGGGGGGGTTCAGCCTGGAGCAGAGGAGGCTCAGGGAGACCTTATCGCTCCCTACAGCTCCCTGACAGGAGGGGGCAGAGATGGGGGGTCGGTCTCTTCTCCCAAGGGACAAGTGATGGGACAAGAGGGAACGGCCTCAAGCTGTGCCAGGGGAGGTTTAGGTGGGATCTTGGGAAATTCCTTCCCGGAAAGGGCTGTCAGGGTTGGAAGGGGCTGCCCAGGGAGGGGTTTCAGAGCCATGTGGATGTGGTGCTCAGGGACATGGGTCAGTGGGGGGCTGGGCAGTGTTGGGGCGACGGTTGGACTGGATGGGCTGAAAGGGCTTTTCCAACCAAAATTATTCCATGACTCTATGCTTCTAAATTCCACATGGACTTTACCTCCTGTGCATTGTGGGCTTGGATGGCTTCCTCCCACTTCTTCCTGTTGTTGTCCAGCAGCTCTCGCCGTTCAAGTTCAAAAGCTTTCTGTGAAGGAGACAGAGCCCTTTGTCATCACGTTGGCAGCGCTCGTTGCCAACCTTACACCAGTCCAGGCCAGCAGCCTCCAGGGGAGGATCGGCTGCAGACTGGTGTCGCTCTCCTCTCCATGCCAGGACACCGTCGGCACAGACCTCACACTGCGACCCCAGGGGGATTGCTGCTATAAGCCACCCAGAGCCGAGAGGGATGCTCTTGGTGGTGAATAGCTCAGCGAGTTCACTGGAAACCAGTGCTTAGCAGTGTGGTTTGATCAGACCTGATTTCACCTTACAAGACATTAAATGGGGAGAGATGCCCTCACTCAGCAACTAATGCAGGTTTGATTGGCAAGATGGGACTTCGTGCTCTGCAGAAGGTAAGGCTAAAGAACTGTAATGGTCCTTTCTGCCTTTTAGAGACATGAATAATCAGCCATCAAGCAGCGACAGCTTTCACATGCCACCAATTTGCTTTGCACTGAATCACAGTCATTCACAGCACAGTATAAACCAGCCCTTCAGCACCATTCAGAGCTCTTGCATGGCAGGATTTCAGCCTCATTCACCAAGACAACAGCCCTGCTGCTCTGTAGGGGGTAGTCAGCCTAGGCAGTGCAATGAGCCTGATGCCTTTTTGCCATAGACATGGAGAAGCAAGTGGCTGCAGGTTTTCTCACTGGACTCTTCCTCCACCATATGAACTGGGTACCTCAATCTGTAGGAGTTTGTGACGGTAAGTTTTCAGCATGATCCTGATCTGTTCCTCCATTCTCTCCAAAAGCAGGTAGATATCATCTGACTGCTTCTTAATGGCCTGCACGTATTGCTCATCTTTGTTTTTCAGCTCCTGGAAGAGGAGAGCAGATGCTGACATCAGAGAGAAGTATTTCACGAGGAATCCTCAAGGGCTAACTGGAAGGGAATGAGCCAGATGCCACCTTTTCCAAAGGAGAAGAGGTGATGAGAGCAAAGAGCCAGAAAGCCCAGAGGTAGTTAAGAGTGAAGATGGGAGGAGAGACAGATCATCGCCACCAAAAGGTCCAGGTGAGATGGAATGAGAGGTGACATGCCTGCAGACACTCCACTTTTTCCCTGGTGGCCAGGGAACTCCTCCTCTATGCCCATTTGACTTTTTTTACTGTGCAGTCTGGAACCTGCCTGTTTGTCTTACTGTTACCAGTGTCCTGTGTGTCTGTCCCTGTGCACTGAACAGTGACAGGGCACCTGATCCCAGCTTCCACACTGGCACTGCAGTTCCTGGCACAGTTTTGTCTCAGACCAACTGACGCTACCCAGTGTGCTGGTGGACTGTAGAGCCCGACAGGGACGGCTGTTGCTTTAGAACAGCATCCTCCAGAGTTTGAACCCCCCCACCATCCTTTCCAGTTGTCCCTGCCTGGTCGCCACGCTACCTGCTGCAGTTCATCAATGAATTTGTTCTTCTCCTCCAGAAGCAGCGTGCATTGCTGCTGCTGTTGGTTCAGCAGCTGCCACAGCTCCTGTGGGATCGTCATCTCCTTGGCCAAGGCCCACTTGGAGGTGATCTCCTCAAACTTGCATGTGCTAGACTTGACTTCATTCTCCAGCTTCTCCGCCCTGCAGGAAGGAGCACACAGCAAACAAGGAGCTGGGGAAGGGCAGCAAGGGCTTCAGTGGCCCATGATGCAGGAGCACTTTCCTGCATAACCCAGTTTGGATTCAAAGCAGCATCAATATACCAGTGGAGCTTGTTAGAGCATCACACAAGGGCAAAGCTGCCATCCAGTGGGCCTTTCTCTTCAGACAGGCATTTCCCCAGCTCTGCCCTTGCTCACCGCTCTGCCAACCACTTACCTGGAGGAGAAAAGACTAAAGAGCTCAGCTGAAGCAGCAGGCACCTTCACAAGGAGCACTAGTCCTTCTGCCAAGCGAGCTGTCTCTGGGCAAGAGGTGATGGACAAGTACTGCCAAACAGCTTCCTGGCGACATCTAGACTTGGGAGTCAAACTGTCCAGAGACCATACCCCAGCTAAAGCCAAACGGGACTGAACAGCCCACGTGCGTATCATAAAACACCTTCCTCTTCCAAACAGAGGCACCATCCAATGTGCTCTGGGGATGGCCCTTAACAGCGGCCACCAACTTTGCCATCCCCTAAACCTGCTCTATGAGCAGTTCCTGGACACGGCACCTGCTTCCTTAATGAGATTCCCACTGGGAAACCATCTGAGCAAGGGACACAGGTCTGGCTACAGCCAGCCTCCCATAAAATGTTCCTATAGTGCCCTCCAAAGGCAGTAGGAGCAAGGAGTCAGTGTTTCCTAGCTGATCTCTCAGTCCTGGGGATGGGATTGAAAGAGCCAGGCCCTTGGAGACTGCCCACCTTCTCTGGTGAGGCCAGATATGTTTACCCAGGAAGGAACACAGAGAGGATCAGAGAATAATGGAGCCTGGAAGGGCTTCTGGAAATCGCTGCTCCTGATCACAGCACGATTAACTTCAATGTCAGAGCAGGTTGTGCAGGGCCTTGTCCAGGCATGTGCCGTGTGTCTCCAAGGAGGAAGATCTCTACAACATCAGGGACCCCTGACCCAGCATCTGACCCCTCTCACTGCAAAGATCTTATTATCCAGTTTCTCAAATTAGCACATCCTCGTGCTCTTCCCACTCCTCACACACAGCCTGATGTCGCTGCTCTGGTGCAGTCCCATGGTATGGCTAATAACTACCCCTATTTCCATGACTGAAGGGTAACCTCTGGAAATAGGCCACTAACTGATCCCCCCCCTAGCACAGAGTGGCACATTCTCTGCCACAGTGTCACCTCCAGGCTCAGGAGAGCTGCTTGGCAAGTCAGATGTGAGGGCAGCTGTGCCTAAGCCTTGCTTCTGGAGCAAGAAGACCACAAGTTTACATGCTAGAGGCTCCTGGTGAAAAGCTGAGAATCAGCTGCATTTCTCACCCTCTGGAGCTGAAGATGTGATGGATCTGGAGATCGGTAATCAGACATCCATAGTACTGCAGTGGACATGGAGAATCCACCAGCTTTCACCCCCAGCACTCTGTAAAGATCCAGCTGTAGCAAGTTGGACCTGGAGGCTCTTTGTGTGCCTAAAGTTTCCTTTTGAACATAAATTCAGTATTGCCATAACTACTAAGGGTTCCTGGGTGACCAGGGTTAGGATGTCCTCCAAAAGCTGCACCAGCATCTGCCCTGCTCCTTCTCAGCCATACAGACCCATCGCGCAGTCTCTTACCTCCGCAGCTTCAGCTCAGACTCCTCTGCCCTCCTCTGTGTTTCCCTCAGGTCAGCAGCCACCTGGATACTTGTCAACAACTGCGTGCCATCAAACAGCAGCTTGGCCAGCTTCTGTGAATGATCATAGAATCCCAGAATGGTTTGGGTGGGAAGGGACCTTAAAGCCCACCCAGTCCCTCACCTTGCCATGGGCAGGGACACCTTCCACTAGACCAGGTTGCTCCAAGCCTCATCCAGCCTGGCCTTGGACACTCCCAGGGATGGGGCAGCCACAGCTTCTCTGGGCAACCTGTCCCAGGGCCTCCCCACCCTCTCTGGGAAGAATTCCTTCCTGATGTCCAATCTCAATCTCCCTCTTTCCATTTAAACCCACTATGCCTTGTCCTGTCATACAGGCCCTTGGAAAAAGTCCCCCCCAGCTTTCTTGTAGCCCCCCAGGCACTGGAAGGGGCTCTAAGGTCTCCCCAGAGCCTTCCCTTCTCCAGGCTGAACCCCCCAACTCTCCCAGCCTGTCCCCATGGCAGAGGGGCTCCAGCCCTCGCAGCATCTCCGGGGCCTCCTCTGGCCTCGCTCCAACAGCTCCGTGTCCTCCTGCTGTTGGGGGCCCCAGAGCTGGAGGCAGAACTGCAGGGGGGGTCTCCCCAGAGCGGAGCAGAGGGGGAGAATCCCCTCCCTTGCCCTGCTGGCCACGCTGCTCTTGAAGCGTGTAGCACCTTGAATTAGGTAGTACATGTCTCACACTCGGAGATCTGAGCTCTGGAGGGAGGGCTAAAGGAGGAACTCTTGCCTGTCCAGGGTCTGGCTCCGAGCCCTGTGCCGAGGTGCCTATGAGGACCCATATGCCCCCTCTTCCCATGCCACGGCAGGGCTTGATGAGCACTGCAAGGAGCTGAACGCACCATGGGCCCTCCCTCTCCTAGAAAGCCCTGCAGGCCATCAGCACCAAGAGGAATGTGCTCAGATTCCTGGTAGCTGTACTGTTACCGCACCTCCCTGCTCTCCTCAATCTGCTTGTGGCTCCTTCTCTGTTCCTCCTCCTCAGCCACTTTTGGTTCCACATCTTCTCCAAAGGCCTCCCTGGGCAGAAAAGGGAACAAGACAGAACATTTTACACCTCATCATCTTCCAAATGCTCGGAGGTGGCCTTGGACTTGGGATCCCAGCCCAGGCTGCACGGTTCAGCACAGCGCACTTTGTGCTCCCTCTTCTCCTCGGCAGGTTTAGTCCCAAGGCCAGGAGGTGCCCAAAGAGGCAGAAGAGGCAGAAAAGGCTGGGACAGGCTCCCCAAGGGAAAACGGACTCCAGGGTTCCCTTTGCGGAGCTGGGAGAGCAGAGCACAGGGCTGGTTCCTCCTGCAGCACAGGCCAGGGGGACTCAGCCCCTCTTTGCTTCCCAGTGGGAGGAGGGCAGGGTTAGAGGCTGTCTGGGGGCTGCCCTTAGGGGGCGGTGGGGGACCCTTGCTCAGCCCTGCAGCCAGCCAGCTTCTGTCTGGAGCTATTTCAGGTTGGCTCTGATCCCACACTAGTTCCTTGGGATCAATCCAACCTAAAGGGAAGGTTCTGGGATTGGGAAGGTGAAAACAAGCACGTTTGGGTGGGAGTGGGTGTTGGTGAGCTAGGTATGCTTTGGTCCTGTGGTCTGGTATGCTCCACGTGGTGTGCTGCATTGCTGGTGAGTCAAGTTTTGGGAACAACAACAGCTACTGACCTGGTGCTGACTGTGGCCAGGAGGAGAGAGGGCCCTTGGCAGAACAGTATGTTGGGGAAGGGGGAGGTCCCTTCCAGCCCCTACCATTCTGTGAACCTGGGAACGCCAGTTCCTGGTAGGTGTCCTGGCCCAGTGCCGGTGTGGGGCAGGGGATGTTCTGACCCCTGGGAACGGCCGCTGAGCCCATGCTGGTCCTGGGTGCGGGCCAGGACCGGCTGCTAGTGAGGGCTGCGGAACTGGATTTGGGGTGGGGGCATCAACCCCAGTTCCAGTGTGGGGAAGAGGAGATCATCTGTGACCAGGCATGGGGTCTGGGGAGAAGGCGCGGGCCCTGGTGCCGCTTTGGAGCACGGAGGGGCCTGGGCCCGGCCCTCAGGTAAAGGGAGCTGGCTGGGAGTGCAGGCCGCCGCAACCGGGGCGCTGGGGACGAGCCCCGTTTCTCACCGGCGCTTGGCAGCGAGGCGGGCGGCGATGCGGACGCGGCGGGCGGCGATGCGCTCCTCGGGGCCGGGGTCGCTGAGGGCCGGGGCCGAGGCCCGCCAGCCCGCCGCCTGCTCCGCGCCCACTCCCCGGCTCATGCAGCCGCGTCTCGCCCGGAGGCAGCTTCCGCGCGTGCGCAACGCGGCTGGAGCGTCCCGGCGTCGCTGGGCAACGCCGACAGGGCGCATGCGCATGGCAGCCCGCTCCCCCGTGGCCTGTTAGGTCCGTGTCTCCCGTCAACTGCACAACCGCGCATGCGCGCCTCCGCTTCCCGCGCGCCTCTGCTTCCCGCGCGCCTCCGCTTCCCGCGCCCTCGGGGTGGGTTTGGGCCCCTCACGGCGAGACGGACCCTGAGGGGCCGGAGCGTGTGCGGAGAAGGGGGCGGGGCTGGGGAAGGGGCTGGAGCACAATTCCTGTGGGGAGCTGAGCCTTTGTAGAGATCGAAATACATCGTGTTTTTCAGGCGGACCTGTTGCACGATCTGACCAGGCACAGAGGTGAGGCTGACCCGCTGGTAGTTGCCAGGGTCCTCCTTTTCACACTTTTTAAAAACGGGTGCAACATCCCCCTTTCTGCAGTCAGTAGCGATTTCACTCGAGTGCCCGGACTTTTCAAAGGTGATGGAGAGGGAGCGGTGAAGGGTGGCCACTGCCCGGTCAGCCAGGCCCCTGCTCAGTGCCACTGAGCCACCTCCGCTCAGGCACCAGGCTTGGGGCCAGGGCCTCTCCTGCCCCTGTAGCTCCAGTGACCCTTCCCAGGGGGCTGGTTTCCTGGGCAAGGGGCCCTGCTGGCCGAGGGCAGACAGCCTGCACTGAGCCGGGGTTTGCTTTCTGGTGACAGGGAAGAGCTGTTGGAGCAGCAGGAGGAAGGACCCGATCGGTGAGCGGCCCCGTCCCAGAGCTGCGCCGGGCTGCACAGGGCTTCCTGGCCAAGAGACACCATTGCCCTCGGATCCCCAGCTGTGGCAGCCTTTGCTCACTCTCCCTCTGCCTCTTCCCCCAGGAGCCTCCTCTGAGCCATGGGAAGCGAGCCTGAAGGGATGGTAAGGAGTGCCCTCCCCTGCAGGGTGGCATCAGGGGCTGGAGTGTGGGCAGGTGAGCACAGCACGGGAGGACGGGATGGGGCTGCCTTGTGCAGCCGTCGAAGCTGTGTTGCTCAGGAGGTGTCTCTGTAGGATGAGATACTGTGGTGTGAGAGTGTTGGGATGATGGTGAGAGGTGTGGTGGCCCCTCGTCGGCTTAAGGATTGGCTGGGGCTGTTAGACAGGAGCGGAACTGACACAAATTGTTGACTCCCATGAGGTGTGGTCCCCTTGGCCTGCTGGTGCTGACCCAAGGCCTGCAGAAATGGTGGGTGAGGTCCTGCCACCCCCGCCATCGACAGCGCCGTGCACGTGGGCACGTGCTTGTTTTGCCAGGAGATGGTGCACCACAGCAAGGAAGTCCACGAGCTGCTGGACCATGCCAGAGCCCCGGCAAGGACAGCCCAGGGCTCGTGCTCTTGCCAGGGTGGAGCAAAGATCCTCCTGTCATCTCTGGAGGCCTCCAGCAGGAGAGAGCCCCAAAGAGCAGCCCCGAGCGCTCTCCCCAGGAACACGAGACCTTGGCGGAGAGCTCGGCCTTTCTCTGAATAAACCAGTAGCATCCTTAAAACATTCCTGGGAGCTCTTCAGTTACGGCATGAAGCGGGGGAGTCACCTCCAGGGCTACAGGGGTGTCAGGGACAGTGCTGGCAGGGGACGAGTGGGCATTGGGGCCACTCTGTGCCTCGTCCCCACTCTGGGGGGGGCTGGCGTGTCCCCAGCTGCTCCATCCCAGGTCCCATCCTGGTTACTGAATGTCCCTCCATGGAGCTTTTTGGGAGTGGTCCCACGGCTCTACTCATAACACAGCGTAGCAGATAGAGCCCAAAGCTATTGGAGTGTATGAAATCGATGGGCATTTTATGGACACTTTGTAAGGATGGTCACTGACGAAGAGAATGGTGTCTGTGTTAGAGACACAGCCCGGACAGCTGACCAAACTGACCAAGGGGACATTACAACCCTTCACACCATGCTTGGTGTATACATCGGGGGAGTTGTCTGGGAGGTGACGTCGCTGCTTGGGGACTGGCGGGGCGTCTCCCCCCACGGCACTTGTCACTCCCATTTTACGTTTGTCATTTAGTGGGGACAGTCCCTTTCAGGGGAGTTTTGTTTCAGGGATTTTGCGTTTGTGAGGGTTTAAGGCATCTCTCAGTAGGGCCCAGGAAGTCTCCACCCCTCCGGGGTGCACAGGAGATAGCAAGGCAAGGTCTGTCTTAATTGGTCACGTTACTGGCCAAAATCAGGGCTGTCCTGCATCCGCAGGGCCCCCTCCTTATCAGCATCCAGTGACAGCCAGGCAAGTCACCCCCCCAGGGTGTACAAGGTTCTCTCTTACCATGACGGAGTACATGCAAACAGTCCTTTGTTTCGGGGATTACAGGTTGATAAGAGTTCCAGGAGCACTGTCGGGGTGAGTTTGTTTTCCCACTTGGTCTCCCACACCACCCCGTGGCTCAGACACTCCAGTCTGTCTTTGACCGTTGTGCTCCGTACATATTTAACAGGTACAGCAGGGCAGAAAGAGGACAGGAGGTGGGAAATCATGCGCTTACTACTGCAAGGCCTATTGTCAAAACTTAAAATCCACAGAGCGCAATATTTACAAGCCATTTTCCCTGTTTCGTGAGTCCGAGAGAATTCAGCAGCGATGTAATCCACGATGTGGGGCTCAGTCCGTCAAACCGGTCCGTCAGTGCATGGCCTGGAAGAGTTGGCCCGTCTGGTCAGCGACTTCCTTCGTCTTTGGATGTGCTTCCTCTACGGCAGAGGCAGCATTATGAATGGTCGTAGAGCGTTCTCCTCCCGTCCAGTTCAGCATCCCACACACTCCCTGCTCCTTCTCCTAATCCACTTTTGGGCATCTCCCGGATTATTGAGGCTTCTTCGCGCCCTGTTGCGACGGTGAGATCTGTAATTCGGTGTCTTGGATGGGCACACGGAGGGAATGCCAATGGTGCATACCAATCCGGCCGTATCAAACACAGTCAACTGGGAATAGATTTTTCCATCTGAACAGGCCCATACTGTCCCTCGTGGGGCTGGATATCTCGCCTGGGGACAGTGGTATGGGTCGCCCTGGGGAACTACCCGCGGCCCTCTGACCGGCTCCAAGACCTTTCGATTGTCCGGGTCGTGTGTGACAGGGATGCCACAGGATAACGCTGTCTCTGGGCTTGTAAAGGAGCCGTTACACCGGCTGTCCTGATTCCTGTACCCATAATTAGGGTAACCCCA
Organism: Rhynochetos jubatus; assembly: GCA_027574665.1. Lineage (NCBI taxonomy): Eukaryota > Metazoa > Chordata > Aves > Eurypygiformes > Rhynochetidae > Rhynochetos > Rhynochetos jubatus. Next base: position 124,543,966 of record CM050650.1, read on the forward strand.
ACAGGTACACATATCACGGATAAAAGTTCTTAATTCCGGAATATACCAAGTCTCAAAGGGATCACCCGCCCCAGTGGAACAGTTTAATATGCGGGAACAGTTCAATAGGGACGTTTCTGCCTTTTCTTGGGCAATACTCCTACGTTTCCTAGCTCTCCAGCAGAGTTTTTCCCCGGTAGGTAGGAGGGAGGAGGAGGAACCAGCAGGGCATTCCTGGCCACCAACTTCCCACTCAAGGCTCGTCTCGTCTGGGAGAGTGGAAACCCACTCCAGCGGGTTCTTGGGGCTAAGTACCTGTTTGAGAGACCAGGCCCACTCGTACTTAGTATGGTTAACGAGGTGCGGGGTTCCTGGCTCGTTGGGAATTTGGATACACCAATCCGCGTCCCAACGCAGGTGGTACTCGTGCTCAAAGTATCCAGCCTCAGGGCGGGAATCCCACCAAGGTACGATTGTACACGGGATAGAGGTGGTATTTTGCCCCATCTCAGTGGAGTTGACAACCGACGACCGGTAACACGTTTGATTCCACAGCTGATTCCAGGTGGAGTTGCCTGGAAGTTGGTAAAAGGCCTCCTGATATTCTACCCATGTTCTGTTTGCGGACCACGGTTGTCCTCCCTCCTGGTCGAGGAAGGGGGACTTGACTACTCCCCATGTGGTGTTTCCCTCTGTTTTGCTGAGGTAGCCTAATTCCTTTTCCAATATCTGTGAAAAATTTAGCCAGGTCATGGTAAATCTGAACTCCTCGGAGGCAGAGCTGGGGAGGGCAACACAAATCCCTTGATTTGTGTGGTTCCAAAGATGCATGAATCCTTGTATCAACTCCCAGGCTAAGTTGGGGGATTCCTCCAATGATCCCATTATTCCAATGGTAATTGTGAAAAGACAGATTTTCCAACCCATCTTTCCCTAGTAAAATACAAAACCAAGCCAAATAAAATCAACCTGTCCTAGTTTCACTCTGGTGTTATCAGGATCAGCCGTTCTACCACCCCGCCCCCCACCCCCTCCCGGTGAGGAAGGGTCGGAGGAACAAACCGAGGAGAAGCCCCTAGGAGTTAAGAACTATTTAATTATATAAATGAAATTTAGGGAGTTACTAACAATGCTAGTGCTACTGAGTAATTTAAGGAACAGAGGAAGAGGGTAGAACAAATGATACAGGATCCCACCCCAAGAAGGGAAAAAAGAAAGAAAACCCACCCGAAGGGAGCCAACCCCCCACGAAACCGCCCGGGGCGAGCCAAGAGAGTAAGAGAGAAAAAAAACTTTCAAACCCCAACTCCTAGACCGATCTGCCTGGCAAGACGCTGGCTCTGCCCGGAGCACCAACCACTCGCCACGAGGACCCACAACAAACAAACCCCCAGCCCCCTTGGCCGGAAACCCCCTCAGACCCTTCCCCTTCCCAGGGTCCTGCCCAACCACAAGCCTTTCCACCCACTTCCCCACCCCTCCCCGCCGGTCCTGCCGTGCCGCAGGCCCCGGGCTGGCACCACCTATCCACCTGGATGTGTTATGGGGTGCAGCAAAACACAGGCTAGCTGGTGCAAAGCTAAGACACAACCCAACAATAGGAATAATGGCCCAATCAGCAACCAAACCCAGGAGTCCCACGGTGGGCTTCCGACGATCTGTAAAATACATACCCAAAGCAAACAATGATTAAAACAATGGGACAATACACTGAGCATGGATTCAATGGTCGTTCCCATGTGCATTGGTGACCTTAAAGTCCCCCCAGTGCCACCCCCTGCCATGGGCAGGGACACCTTCCACTAGCCCAGGTTGCTCCAAGCCTCATCCAGCCTGGCCTTGGACACTCCCAGGGATGGGGCAGCCACAGCTTCTCTGGGCAACCTGTCCCAGTGCTCCCCACCCTCTGCGGGAAGAATTTCTTCCTGATACCTAATCTAAATCTCCCCGCTTTCAATTTAAACCCATTACCCCTTGTCCTGTCACTGCAGGCCCTTGTAAAAAGCTCCCCCCCCTGCCCCCGCCCCAGCCTGTCCCCATGGCAGAGGGGCTCCAGCCCTTGTATCATCTCCGTGGCCTCCTCTGGACTCGCTCCAACTGGTCAATATCCTTCTTATGCTGAGGGCTCCACAGCTGGACACAGCACTCCAGGTGGTGCTCTTACAAGAGCAGAGTAGAGGGGGAGAATCCCCTCCCTGGCCCTGCTGGCCACACTGCTCTGGATCCAGCCCAGGATCCGGTTGGCTTTCTGGGCTGCCAGCGCACACGGCCGGCTCACGTTCAGCTTCTCGTCTACAGTGCGGCAGGACTCATCAGTAAACAGGGCATATTGCTTCCCATTTTCTGGTAATTTATTGTACAAAGGGGCTTCTTCAGCCCATGTCACCTCCTCCTCTGGTGACATTCCAAAATCTTTGCCCTCCAGCCAGTCCACGATCACTTCTAAGATTCCTGGGTGACTGGGGTTCCCTATACAGGATCGTTGTGTGATCAGGGCAACCCCCTTACTCCATGTAGCATCAGTAGCATGATGAGTAGAGGAGTCTCTGCCTTTGAACATCCAACCCAGCACTGGTAGTCGAGGTGTCAGGAGGAGCTGTTCTTTAGTTCCAACCACTCCTGAGGCAGACTGAAGTCCCTCATAAGCTGCCAGTATTTCTTTTTCATTTGGAGTGTAGTGGGCCTCAGATCCTCTGTATCCCCGGCTCCAAAATCCTAGGGGTTGACTTTGGGTCTCCCCTAGATCTTTCTGCCAGAGGCTCCAGGTAGGGCCATTCTCCCCGGCTGCGGTGTAGAGCACATTCATTACCTCTGGCCCTGTCCGGACTGGTCCAAGGGCTACTGCATGCACCATCTCCTGCCTGGTCTGTTCAAAGGCTTGTCGCTGCTCAAGGCCCCATTGGAAATCGTTTTTCTTTTGAGTCACTGCATAGAGAGGGTTGACAATTTGGCTGTAATTTGGAATATGCATTCGCCAGGAGCCCACAGCGCCTAGGAAAGCCTGAGTTTCCTTTTTGCTCGTTGGTGGGGACATAGCTGTTATTTTGTTGATCATGTCCATCGGGATCTGGCAATGTCCATCTTGCCATTTTACTCCTAGGAACTGGATCTCCTGTACAGGTCCCTTGACCTTACTTTGCTTTATGGCAAAACCGGCCGTCAGAAGAATTTGGATGATCTTCTTCCCTTTCTCAAAATGTCATCAATGTATTGCAGGTGTTCTGGAGCTGCGCCCTGTTCCAGTGCGGTCTGGATCAGTCCATGGCAGATGGTAGGACTGTGCTTCCACCCCTGTGGCAGTCAATTCCAGGTGTATTGGATGCCCCTCCAGGTGAAAGCAAACTGTGGCCTGCACTCTGCTGCCAAAGGAATGGGGAAAAGGGCATTAGCAATGTCAGTTGTGGTGTACCACTTGGCTGCCTTTGACTCCAGCTCGTACTGGAGTTCCAGCATGTCCGGCATAGCAGCACTCAGTGGTGGCGTGACTTCATTCAGGCCACGACAGTCCACTGTCAGTCTCCATTCCCCATCAGACTTACACACTGGCCAGATGGGGCTGTTAAAGGGTGAGCAGGTTTTGCTGATCACCCCTTGGCTCTCCAGCTGACCAATCAGCTTCTGGATGGGAAGCAAAGAGTCTCTGTTAGTGCGATACTGCCGCTGGTGCACTGTTGTAGTGGCAATTGGCACCTGTTGGTCTGCAACCTTTAGCAATCCCACAACAGAAGGGTCCTGTGAGAGACCAGGCAAGATGGACAGCTGCTCAATGTCCTCAGTCCCTATAGCAGCTATCCCAAAAGCCCACCGGTACCCTTTCGGGTCCTTAAAGTACCCTCTCTTGAGATAGTCTATGCCAAGGATGCACGGAGCAACTGGGCCAGTCACAATGGGGTGCTTTTGCCACTCCTCCCCAGTCAGGCTTATTTCAGCCTCCAGCACAGTCAGTTGTTGAGAGCCCCCAGTCACACCAGAAATGCTGATGGGCTGTACCCCCCTACAGGTTGATGGCATGAGGGTACACTGTGCACCCGTGTCTACTAGAGCTCTGTACTCCTGCGGCTCTGATGTGCCAGGCCATCGAATCCACACAGTCCAGTAAACACGGTTGTCCCTTTCCTCCCCATGGCTGGAGGCAGGGCCCCTCTAATACTCACGTGCCTCACTGATGTCTTGGAGAAAAGGATTATTGGCCATGCCAGACTGTTCATCCCATTTAGATATGGGAGCAGCAACTTTTCTGGCAGTGCCCCCACTAGTAAATCTTTCTCCTTTCAGTTCATTTACTCGTTCCTCCAGGAGACATGTATGTTTTCTGTCCCACCTCCTCATGTCCTCTCCGTGATCTCTCAGGTAAAACCACAGGGTACCCCATATCTGTTGTATTCCCTTCTTGGAGGAGAGGAGCGCTTGCTTGTGATAACCGAGTCACTGGCCCGTGGAGGTGGGCAGCGTACCATCTCCTCTCGGAGTTCCTTACACTCTTGAGACAGTCTCTCCACAGCTGAGACGCAGGCCTGTAAGGGGAAGGAGAGACTTTGCTCATATTCTCGGAATCGGCAGATCATCTCGTCTACAGTTGGTGCCTCATCCTCTCTCCAAGTTATTATTGAGAGCACGCTGGAGCATGAGGGTGGTGCACTCCGCATTAACTTGTGCCACATGGGTCCAGTACAGTAAACTTCATCTGGGTCGGTAGATGCTCATGGGTTGTTTGGGTCCCTGCAAACGATCTCAAGCACCGCTAGTTCTCTTACACACTGCATGCCTTTCTCCATGCTTGTCCATCTGTTGTGGCACACTTTCTCTAAAAGGGTACCTCTCCTTCACACCCGTCAGGAGTCGTTTCCAGAGGCTGATGTTTTGTGGTCTACATCCAATTGCTTTATCAATGCCTCCTTCTCTGGCAAGTGACCCCAGCTGTTTAGCCTCTCCCCCCTCTAGCTCCATACTACTGGCCCTATTATCCCAGCAGTGGAGCAGCCAGGTCATGATATGTTCACCTGGGCAGCAGCTGTAGTCTCTACGGATGTCCTGCAGCTCCCTCAGGGATAAAGACCAGATGGTCACAATGGCTTCATCCTCTGTCTCCGACTCTTAAGACGGCCCTGCTCCTATCTCCTTGTTGTTGCTGTCACCCGGGATGGCCCTGCTACCTCACCATCCTCAACTATGCGGACTGATTTGAGTGCCTCAGGGCTGGAGCCCCTCTGCTATGAGGAAAGGCTGAGAGAGTTGGGCTTGTTCAGCCTGGAGAAGAGAAGGCTGCGGGGAGACCTTATTGCAGCCTTCCAGTGCCTGAAGGGGCCTACAAGGAAGCTGGGGGGGACTTTTCCCAAGGGCAGGGAGTGACAGGACAAGGGGTAATGGGTTTAAACGGAAAGTGGGGAGATTTAGATTAGATATCGGGAAGAAATTCTTCACGGAGAGTGTGGGAAAGCACTGGGACAGGTTATCCAGAGAATCTGTGGATGCCTTATCCCTGGAAGTGTCCAAGGCCAGGCTGGATGAGGCTTGGAGCAACCTGGTCTAGTGGAAGGTGTCCCTGCCTGTGGCAGGGGGTTGGAACTGGATGTTCTTTAAGTTCCCTTCCAACCAAAACCATTCTATGAGTCTATGATTCTAAGTTGGATTGTGGATGGAAGCAAAGGATGGACATCTCTTGGATGTGCCATGGGCTGTCCTCGCCAGGGCTCTGGCATGGTCCAGCAGCTTGTGAACTTCCTCATTGGGGTCCACCATGTGGCTGGGAAAACAGGCACGGGCCCACGTGCATGGTGCTGTTGACTGGGGGGGGGTGGGCAGGACCTCACCCATCAGTTCTGCAGGTCTTGGGGCAGCACCAGCAGTGGTCTTTCTTTTTTTGGCCACCCTAGAAAAGAGAGAAAGGAGGTGAGGAGGGACACAAGGGCTCCATTTGTCCCCACAGGTGAAACACCCATGGCAGGGAGACCCTGCAGAGGCCCAGGCATTGGGCAGAGCCTGTCCCTGGGGTCCAAAGAGGGGCTGAGCGAAGGCGTCTCGGGACGTGTAAGCAGTGGACAGTGGGCGCCCGTGGCTATCTGCTGGAACATCTCCGCAGGGACAAAAGGGACCACACCTTGTGGGGAGTCCACAGTTTGGCGTCTGTCCCACTCGTTTAACAGCCCCAGCCAAACCAAAAGTCAACGAGAGGCCATCACATCTCTCGCCTACATCCCAGCAGTCCCACACCACAGATCTGTCTTGCTCAGGAGGTGTCTGTAGAACAACACAGCTTCAACGGCTGCACAAGGCAGCCCTTTCCCGTCCTCCCACGCTGTGCTCACCTGCCTATGCTCCTGCCGGTCACACTGTCTCTTGCCGGCAGCTCCTTACGCCTCCATCGACATGGCATGGAAGAGCGCGTCAACCTTAAACCGCAGATTGAATGGCAGCTTCTGGTCCTCTTTAGGGGTGTTGTCGGGTTCCATGCCCAGTAATTCCCAAAACCAGTCCTCCTTGTCCTCGATCAGAGTCTGCATGGTGCTCTTCAGTTTGAGCCAGGACTGCCGGATGCGCTGCAGACTGATCCCCTCCTCCAGGCCCCTGTACCCCACACAGGGCAGGGGTGCCATCCCAGCTCTTCGCACCCGCTTCAGGGCTGCAGGGGAGAGGAACGGTGCCCATGAGGGCAGGGGCCACTTCTGGAATATGATGGGGTCGGATTCCTGCCTTGCAGGAGGAGCCCTTGTGGCCTGCTCGGCCAGTTCTTTCTGTTCAGTTCTCCTCCGTTCCTTCGGTGTCTTCGGGGCCGTGGGGACAGGGTACAATGCCTGCCAGATCTCACTGTCCACGGGGCTGCTGGGCAGAGGCGCGTTGCACTCTTCGCAGCGTCCCTCGGCGAGTATTTCAGAGAGTTGATGGGTTATCTCCCACACGTAGGGCGTCTCCCTGCTGATGGCCAGCTCAAAGCCCAGCCTCACTTCCAGGTCTACGTTCCCCTTGTGCACCACGATGTCCATGGCGTGGAGGATGGCGGCCAGCACGGGCAGGTCTTGCTCTGTTGTGGGCTCGCTGTGGTGCGGGCAGCTGCTGGTGAGGCACTGACGGCACTGCAGGCAGACAAGATACTCTTTCCGTACAGCTCCGCACGGGATTGCAGTGCTGCTGGGCAGAATTTTCTTCAGCTTTTCCAGCAGGTCCAGGCAGACTTGGATTGTGTCCAGGGACTCCGTCAGGGATCTGATGAGCTCCTCCATGTTGGAGATGGGGAGCTGGTTCCCAATGGGCCTTGAGCTGCCAGCAGCGCTGAGATTTTCTTCGTAAGCCATGTCTTCTGTCTTCCAGGGGAGTTCCCCTGCAGAAGCTGCTTCCGCACCACAGCTGCTGTCCCACCATTCTCTTTCATGGACCTTCTCCCACCTGTGTTGGGAAACACTGTCTGGGCTGTGGGATCTGGTGAGCTCCTCCGTGTTGGATATGGGGGGCTGGTTCCCGATGGGCCTGGAGCTGCCGTCAGTGCTGAGATTTTCATCGTGAGCCGTCTCTTCTGTCTTCCAAGGGAGTTCCCCTGCAGAAGCTGCTTCTGCACCACAGCTGCTGTCCCACCATTCTCCTTCATGGATCTTCTCCCACCTGTATTGGGAAATACCATCTGGGCTGTGGGGCTGCTGTGGCACAGGACAGACCCAGCACCCTCTCTCTGCCTTCTCCTTTCCATCTGGGTTAGCTCCCAGCTCCCCAGAGACAGCCCTGCTAGCTCCAGGATGCTCTGGGTGAGGTGGTGTGGTGGGTTCAGTCAGGAAAGAGTTAACTCTCTTTGCCGTGGCTGCTAGGGGGCTGTGTTCCTGGGTGCTGAGAGCAGCACTGATAAGGTCTGAGCTGGCGCTGGGCAGTGCCTGCACCGAATTCAAGGTCTTTCTCCACTTCTGACCCCGCAGCTGCGCTCCCAGCTCTCGCTGTCTCGCTACAGGCAGTGCAGGGGACACAGCTCAGACAGCTGCCCCAACCTGACCGAGGGAGTATTTCATTCCATGGTACATCATGCTCAGGGCTTAGGCAAGAAGGGGGACTGGGAGCCATTACTCTCTCACTTACTCCCTTGCTCGCTTACACCCAGGCACTTGCTCACACTCCCCCCGACTTCCGCATTAGCTGCTTTTGCTGACTCCTGTGCTGGCTCGTTTGGGAGGGAGTTGGTGGGTTGGTTTGTTTGGTTTTCCCAGTCGTGCTATCACTGAAGGTTCACTCAGAATCTGCTGTGACAACTCTCGGGCTCCAGCTCTCGGGCTGCGATTGCTTTTGGGCTGCAGCTCTTGGGCTCTCTGGGTCTGACTCTCACTACTCAGCACCCAGTTGTGCATTGGTCAGTGGGTGGTGAGCAACTGTATCATATGTTTTATTTTCTACTATGTTAATTATTATTAGCAGTATTTGTATATATTAATTTAGATTTCATTAGTAAATAGTTCTTATCTCAATTTTACAAGTTTCCTTATTTCTTTTTAATCCAATTATTCCCCTCCAGTGGAGGAGGGGAGGGGGATTTGTGAGAGCGGCTTCGTGGTATTTTGCTAGCCAGTTAAGCCACAACTGGTGGGCTCCTGGGGATGTGGGACAAGGCCAACACAGGAGCACAAGGTGTACAGTGAGGGGCTGGCACCTTCCAGCCTGAGGAGAAAAGGGTCAGCCTAGGACAGGGTCTGGGGACAGACAGGGGTGCTGGAGTCACAGTGGGCCACTGTGGGAGGGGGATGGTGGGTGTCAGCAAGGGCACTGCCCTGGAAACCTGCCATCCCCAAAGGAGTTTGCCTTGCCCTGCCCCAAGCCATCCCCCTTTCCCTCACCCTCCAACCCCATCCCTTCCTCAGCTTCCTCACGAGGTCAAGGAGGATCCCACTTTCACCCACCTGCAGCCTCCCCAGAGCAAGGGGGCAGCTGGACCCAGCAGATACCCATGAGAGGAGATCCCCAGCCAGAGGCTCCCAGTGGGGGCTGCCACCCTGCTGGGGAGGGCACTTCTTACCATTCCTTCAGGCTCTCTGTAGACCCCTCCATGCCCTCCGATGGCTCAGAGCAGGCTCCTGGGGGAAGAGGCAGAGGGAGAGTGAGCAAAGGCTGGCACAGCTGGGGATCCGAGGGCAATGGTGTCTCTTGGCCAGGAAGCCCTGTGCAGCCCGGCGCAGCTCTGGGACGGGGCCACTCACCGATCGGGTCCTTCCTCCTGCTGCTCCAACAGCTCTTCCCCTCAGAGGTCCCCTGTCACCAGAAAGCAAACCCCAGGTTAGTGCGGGCTGTCTGCCCTCAGCCAGCAGGGCCCCTTGCCCAGGAAACCAGCCCCCTGGGAAGGGTCACTGGAGCTACAGGGGCAGGAGGGGCCCTGGCCCCAAGCCTGGTGCCTGAGCGGAGGTGGCTCAGTGGCACTGAGCAGGGGCCTGGTTGACCGGGCAGTGGCCACCCTTCACCACTCCCTCCCAGTGTTGGGCCCTTTCTGAGCACCCCGGGGATGCACTCTGCCCCGGGCTATCCCCTGCCCAGGAGTCTTTGGGGCGATGCCAAGCTGGACACCTACCATGGCGTTGCGTTTGATCCAGACAATCGTGACGTTGCCCAGTCCCAGTACGGCAAACCAGCTGAGGAGGCTGGGCAGCACCAGGCTGAAGAGCCACCAAAGGCTCAAGCTTGAGATGTAGAGCAGCATCGTCAGCTTCCAGTCCCCCATCTCGCACAGGGAGCGGCGGTATCTCCTCCAGAATTCCTGCACAAGGGAATGTGGAGGGGTCAGCTGGGGAGGCCAAGAAACCCGTGGAGATCCCCCAGGGAAAGACGGGTTGGCGTCACACCCAAGCACCCTGCTCCTACGTTGATCACATTCCTTACCATCTCTGATCACAGAGAGATCTGTCTGTTGCCTCACGTGCAGCTGAAGTGACACCCAAGTCTTCCTGACACCCCCTTAAACAAGGGCCACATTTGTGATGCAACAGTGACAAGGCGTCGACACACCATGGTTGCCATGGCAACCCAGGGGCTTGCTAGCGAGCAGCCGCCCTAGAGAGCCCTTGCGTCAGGGTTTTGGGGGGCAGTGCACCCCAGGACATGGCCCAGGGCTTGTGTGGGAGCGGGCAAGAAAGGTCTGTCCAGGCCATCCAACTCCACCCCTAGCCAAGGTGGGCCACTGTGATGGCTGACTGGTGCGGGTGGCACCCTGTGGAGTCTGGGGGACCTGCTGGTGGCCCTTGCAGCAGCCCCCCACTTTCCTCCCCAGGAGCTGATGGGTTCTTAACAGCCAGGGACACCACGGTTGTCTCTTCTGTCTCACACCGGGGATCCTGGACACCGCCCTGGCCCACCCCATTGAAACTGGACATACACAAGTCCATGGGATCGGAAGACATGCACCCCAGGGTGATGAGGGAACCGGCAGCTGTGATTGCTAAACCACTCTCCATCATCTTTGAAAAGTCCTGGCAGTCGAGTGAAATCACTATTGACTGCAGAAAGGGGGATGTTGCACCCGTTTTTAAAAAGTGTGAAAAGGAGGACCCTGGCAACTACCAGCGGGTCAGCCTCACCTCTGTGCCTGGTCAGATCGTGCAACAGGTCTGCCTGGAAAACACATCTTGATGTATTTCGATCTCTACAAAGGCTCAGCTCCCCACAGGAATTGTGCTCCAGCCCCTTCCCCAGCCCCGCCCCCTTCTCCGCACATGCTCCGGCCCCCCAGGGTCTGTCTAGCTGTGAGGGGCCCAAACTGACCCCAGGAGCGCGGGAAGCGGAGGCGCGCATGCGCGGTTGTGCAGTTGACAGGAGACACGGACCTAACGAGCTGGGGGGGGGGGGGTGGGCTGCGATGCGCATGCACCCATGCCAGTGCTTTACCTCTGCACTGACTCGTGGATGGTGGCAAATGCCCTGTGAGGGTGGGTAATGCAATGGAAACAGAGCAACTGGCAGTGCCGAGGCAAACCCACCTGGATTGCTGTGCTATGGCAGGACATTGCTTCCCATCTAGACAACAACAATAAAATAGAAAAAAAAATGAGAAGGAAAGTGAAACGATCCAGCTGCTCACCAACGCTCAATCAGCTCCCGGGCAGCGATCCTCCCTCCCGGCCAATTCCCTCAACTTATACACTGAGCATGATGTTTGGTGGCATGACACATCCCTGTGGTCAGCTGGGATCAGCTGTCTGGGTTGTGTCCCCTCCCAGCGTCGTGCAGAAGAAGCAGCTGAGAATGCAGGGGCAGTATCTGAAATGGAAACAGCCCTTGAATTGGTATAAACATTCCTTAGCAAGAACTAAACCCATCAGTGTTATCAGCATTCTGCTCTGCACAAATCCCAAACGTCTCCTGCTAGCTGCTGTGAAGAAAATTAACTCCATCCCAGCTAAAACCAGCACACCCTATCAGTGTTTGTTCACCCAGTTTTAAAGGTGCAGAAAACGGTATTCTGGTTGGGAAAAGGGCCTCTTTGTGGGCAGCCTAGCTTTACAGGAAACCGAAAGAATTCTACGGCAAGAAGGAATTGTTTTGCGAGGATCTTTTAAGGTCTTGAAGCTGGTGCTTGCTGGAACCCCACCCCCTGTGGGAGTTGCTCAGCGAGAAACAGTAAGGAAGCGATATCCCCACTTGGATCATTACTGCCGTACGCGTCAGATAGAGGAAGGAGCGCCTAAAGTGCTAAATGCACAGGATCCACCCAACAGCCACCCGGAACAGGAACCCCCTCCTTCTTCTACAAAGCCTGCCCCTCCATCTCAACCCCACCGGAAGAGCGTATGGTTCACCGACGCGTCCTCTAAGGGAGAAGGGAAGGCATGGAAGTACCGAGCAGCAACCCGACGTGTTGATTCAGGGCACCGAATCCTAACGGAAGGTGAGGGAAGTGCTCAGTGGGAGGTAGCTGTGTAGAGCGTGGTTGTTAGGGAAGCCGAGACTACAGAACCAGTGTTTACTTACATGGATTCATACGCCGTGTTCAAGGGCTGTACCGAACGATTCCCATTCTGGGAACAAAACCAATGGGAGGCCAATCGGGTACCACTGGCAACGAGAAAAATGGGAAGAAATCTTAAACATCGCTAAACAGAAATCCTTTCTGGTGGGATGGGTTCCTGCACACCAGGCAGGGGATCGTCCAGCTCACCTTTTGAATAGCGGGGTGGATTCGCGGACCCACCTAGCGGGAACAGCAGTGGGGAGGGAGGAAGAAAAATGGAAACGTGTTAGAGTGGCTGCTTGTAAAGAGAGGCCATACAGGAGTTAAAGATCCGGCAGAGGGTAGCCATCTCAGCTTGCAGAACTCCGTCAGAGAAACAGCATCCCTTGCAGGATGCAGCCCTTCACTTGCAACGCCGCAACAGCCTCTGGGAAACCCGGCAGATTAACAATATAGGACCTTTCCGGAAACCAGAAGGAAAGCAATACGTCCTTGTTGGGGTGGAAGTAGTATCGGGGCTCACTCAAGCTGAGGCAGTAGCACAAGCAACCAGGGATAGTACTGTAACAGGGTTGAGGCTGTGGTTCAGCTATCTGCTGCAGCCCCAGTCTATTCAGTCCAATAATGGTAGCCACGTCACTGACAGAGTGGTCCAAGAACGGGCAAGGAGTGAAGGGATACAATGGCTATTCCACACTTCCTACTATCCCCAAGCCAATGGGATAGTAGAAAGGACAAATGGGCTGTTGAAATGAATTCTCAAACCCCAGGAGGCCGGATGGCTTACATGGCTCACCGGCACAGTAGCAAAGGTAAACAGCCATTGAGGAATTAATGGCTGCCCACGACTCAACGTGTTTTGTCCTAAGCTTCCATCCATGCTCCCCAGGGAAAGCAAAATCCTGTGAAGCTGCCCTACTATCCTGGACAACCTGTTCTAGTGGACTTACCAACAGTGGGGGCAGTGCCTCAGGCTGACAAGAAAGCAGGGGGGGGACTTTCTCCAAGGGCAGGGAGTGACAGGACAAGGGGTGACGGGTTTAGGTGGAAAGAGGGAGATTCAGATGGGACACCAGGAAGGAATTCTTCCCGCAGAGGGTGGGGAGCACTGGGACAGGTTGCCCAGAGAAGCTGTGGCTGCCCCATCCCTGGCAGTGTCCAAGGCCAGGCTGGATAAGTCTTGGAGCAACCTGGTCTAGTGGAGGGTGTCCCTGCCCATGGCAGGGGGTGGCACTGGGGGGACTTTAAGGTCACCAATGCACATGGGAAAGACCATCAAATCCACGCTCAATGTATTGTCCCATTGTTTTAATCATTGTTTGCTTTGGGTATGTATTTTACAGATCGTCGGAAGCCCACCGTGGGACTCCTGGTTTTGGTTGCTGATTGGGCCATTATTCCTATTGTTGGGTTGATTTTATTTGGCTTGGTTTTGTATTTTACTAGGGAAAGATGGGTTGGAAAATCTGTCTTTTCACAATTACCATTGGAATAATGGGATCATTGGAGGAATCCCCCAACTTAGCCTGGGAGTTGATACAAGGATTCATGCATCTTTGGAACCACACAAATCAAGGGATTTGTGTTGCCCTCCCCAGCTCTGCCTCTGAGGAGTTCAGATTTACCATGACCTGGCTAAATTTTTCACAGATATTGGAAAAGGAATTAGGCTACCTCAGCAAAACAGAGGGAAACACCACATGGGGAGTAGTCAAGTCCCCCTTCCTCGACCAGGAGGGAGGACAACCGTGGTCCGCAAACAGAACATGGGTAGAATATCAGGAGGCCTTTTACCAACTTCCAGGCAACTCCACCTGGAATCAGCTGTGGAATCAAACGTGTTACCGGTCGTCGGTTGTCAACTCCACTGAGATGGGGCAAAATACCACCTCTATCCCGTGTACAATCGTACCTTGGTGGGATTCCCGCCCTGAGGCTGGGTACTTTGAGCACGAGTACCACCTGCGTTGGGACGCGGATTGGTGTATCCAAATTCCCAACGAGCCAGGAACCCCGCACCTCGTTAACCATACTAAGTACGAGTGGGCCTGGTCTCTCAAACAGGTACTTAGCCCCAAGAACCCGCTGGAGTGGGTTTCCACTCTCCCAGACCAGACGAGCCTTGAGTGGGAAGTTGGTGGCCAGGAATGCCCTGCTGGTTCCTCCTCCTCCCTCCTACCTACTGGGGAAAAACTCTGCTGGAGAGCTAGGAAACGTAGGAGTATTGTCCAAGAAAAGGCAGAAACGTCCCTATTGAACTGTTCCCGCATATTAAACTGTTCCACTGGGGCGGGTGATCCCTTTGAGACTTGGTATATTCCGGAATTAAGAACTTTTATCCGTGATATGTGTACCTGTTGGGGTTACCCTAATTATGGGTACAGGAATCAGGACAGCCGGTGTAACGGCTCCTTTACAAGCCCAGAGACAGCGTTATCCTGTGGCATCCCTGTCACACACGACCCGGACAATCGAAAGGTCTTGGAGCCGGTCAGAGGGCCGCGGGTAGTTCCCCAGGGCGACCCATACCACTGTCCCCAGGCGAGATATCCAGCCCCACGAGGGACAGTATGGGCCTGTTCAGATGGAAAAATCTATTCCCAGTTGACTGTGTTTGATACGGCCGGATTGGTATGCACCATTGGCATTCCCTCCGTGTGCCCGTCCAAGACACCGAATTACAGATCTCACCGTCGCAACAGGGCGCGAAGAAGCCTCAATAATCCGGGAGATGCCCAAAAGTGGATTAGGAGAAGGAGCAGGGAGTGTGTGGGATGCTGAACTGGACGGGAGGAGAACGCTCTACGACCATTCATAATGCTGCTGCCGCCGTAGAGGAAGCACATCCAAAGACGAAGGAAGTCGCTGACCAGACGGGCCAACTCTTCCAGGCCATGCACTGACGGACCGGTTTGACGGACTGAGCCCCACATCGTGGATTACATCGCTGCTGAATTCTCTCGGACTCACGAAACAGGGAAAATGGCTTGTAAATATTGCGCTCTGTGGATTTTAAGTTTTGACAATAGGCCTTGCAGTAGTAAGCGCATGATTTCCCACCTCCTGTCCTCTTTCTGCCCTGCTGTACCTGTTAAATATGTACGGAGCACAACGGTCAAAGACAGACTGGAGTGTCTGAGCCACGGGGTGGTGTGGGAGACCAAGTGGGAAAACAAACTCACCCCGACAGTGCTCCTGGAACTCTTATCAACCTGTAATCCCCGAAACAAAGGACTGTTTGCATGTACTCCGTCATGGTAAGAGAGAACCTTGTACACCCTGGGGGGTGACTTGCCTGGCTGTCACTGGATGCTGATAAGGAGGGGGCCCTGCGGATGCAGGACAGCCCTGATTTTGGCCAGTAACGTGACCAATTAAGACAGACCTTGCCTGGCTATCTCCTGTGCACCCCGGAGGGGTGGAGACTTCCTGGGCCCTACTGAGAGATGCCTTAAACCCTCACAAACGCAAAATCCCTGAAACAAAACTCCCCTGAAAGGGACTGTCCCCACTAAATGACAAACGTAAAAAGGGAGTGACAAGTGCCGTGGGGGGAGACGCCCCGCCAGTCCCCAAGCAGCGACGGCACCTCCCGGACAACTCCCCCGATGTATACACCAAGCATGGTGTGAAGGGTTGTAATGTCCCCTTGGTCAGTTTGGTCAGCTGTCCGGGCTGTGTCTCTTAACACAGACACGATTCTCTTCGTCAGTGACCATCCTTACAAAGTGTCCATAAAATGCCCATCGATTTCATACACTCCAATAGCTTTGGGCTCTATCTGCTACGCTGTGTTATGAGTAGAGCCGTGGGACCACTCCCAAAAAGCTCCATGGAGGGACATTCAGTAACCAGGATGGGACCTGGGATGGAGCAGCTGGGGACACGCCAGCCCCCCCCAGAGTGGGGACGAGGCACAGAGTGGCCCCAATGCCCACTCGTCCCCTGCCAGCACTGTCCCTGACACCCCTGTAGCCCTGGAGGTGACTCCCCCGCTTCATGCCGTAACTGAAGAGCTCCCAGGAATGTTTTAAGGATGCTACTGGTTTATTCAGAGAAAGGCCGAGCTCTCCGCCAAGGTCTCGTGTTCCTGGGGAGAGCGCTCGGGGCTGCTCTTTGGGGCTCTCTCCTGCTGGAGGCCTCCAGAGATGACAGGAGGATCTTTGCTCCACCCTGGCAAGAGCACGAGCCCTGGGCTGTCCTTGCCGGGGCTCTGGCATGGTCCAGCAGCCCGTGGACTTCCTTGCTGTGGTCCACCATCTCCTGGCAAAACAAACACGTGCCCACGTGCAAGGCGCTGTCGATGGCGGGGGTGGCAGGACCTCACCCACCATTTCTGCAGGCCTTGGGTCAGCACCAGCAGGCCAAGGGGACCACACCTCATGGGAGTCAACAATTTGTGTCAGTTCCGCTCCTGTCTAACAGCCCCAGCCAATCCTTAAGCCGACGAGGGGCCACCACACCTCTCACCATCATCCCAACACTCTCACACCACAGTATCTCATCCTACAGAGACACCTCCTGAGCAACACAGCTTCGACGGCTGCACAAGGCAGCCCTGTCCCGTCCTCCCGTGCTGTGCTCACCTGCCCACACTCCAGCCCTTGATGCCACCCTGCAGGGGAGGGCACTCCTTACCATCCCTTCAGGCTCGCTTCCCATGGCTCAGAGCAGGCTCCTGGGGGAAGAGGCAGAGGGAGAGTGAGCAAAGGCTGCCACAGCTGGGGATCCGAGGGCAATGGTGTCTCTTGGCCAGGAAGCCCTGTGCAGCCCGGCGCAGCTCTGGGACGGGGCCGCTCACCGATCGGGTCCTTCCTCCTGCTGCTCCAACAGCTCTTCCCCTCAGAGGTCCCCTGTCACCAGAAAGCAAACCCCGGCTCAGTGCGGGCTGTCTGCCCTCAGCCAGCAGGGCCCCTTGCCCAGGAAACCAGCCCCCTGGGAAGGGTCACTGGAGCTACAGGGGCAGGAGAGGCCCTGGCCCCAAGCCTGGTGCCTGAGCGGAGGTGGCTCAGTGGCACTGAGCAGGGGCCTGGCTGACCGGGCAGTGGCCACCCTTCACCACTCCCTCTCCATCACCTTTGAAAAGTCCTGGCAGTCGAGTGAAATCGCTACTGACTGCAGAAAGGGGGATGTTGCACCCGTTTTTAAAAAGTGTGAAAAGGAGGACCCTGGCAACTACCAGCGGGTCAGCCTCACCTCTGTGCCTGGTCAGATCGTGCAACAGGTCTGCCTGAAAAACACGATGTATTTCGATCTCTACAAAGGCTCAGCTCCCCACAGGAATTGTGCTCCAGCCCCTTCCCCAGACCCGCCCCCTTTCTCCGCACACGCTCCGGCCCCTCAGGGTCCGTCTCGCCGTGAGGGGCCCAAACCCACTCCGGGCGCGCGGGAAGCGGAGGCGCGCGGGAAACAGGGGGCGCGCGGGAAGCGGAGGCGCGCATGCGCGGTTGTGCAGTTGACGGGAGACGCGACCTCAACGACCCGCGGGCTGGCGGGCTGCGATGCGCATGCGCCGTGTCGGCGCTGCTCGGCGACGCCGGGACGCTCCAGCCGCGTTGCGCACGCGCGGAAGCTGCCTCCGGGCGAGACGCGGCTGCGTGAGCCGGGGGGTAGGCGCGGAGCAGGCGGCGGGCTGGCGGGCCTCGGCCCCGGCCCTCAGTGACCCCGGCCCCCAGCGACCCCGGCCCCGGCCCCGAGGAGCGCATCGCTCCTCGATCTGGGACTGTAGTGACTACCAGGGCCTGTCGTGACAGGACAAGGGTCAGGGGTTTTAAACCAAAGTAGGCTCAGTCAGCGATGATGAAGTTCTTCATGAGAGTGGGGGGGCACTGGGACAGGTTGCCCAGAGAAGCTGTGGATGTCCCATCCCTGGAAGTGTTTGCCCAGGATGTCACTTGCTCAGCCCAGTCCAGCCATCCCCCTCCTGCTGCCTCCATCCGGACACAATGGGTTCACTCAGCCCAGCGGAGCTGAGAACCTGCCGGGGGCTTGGAGCAATCCCAAAGCCCTTTCCTGACACCCCTCTCTGGAGGATGCTTTTCAGTTCTGCCTGGCTCCTATCCCACCCATCCAGGAAGGAGAGAGAACATCAGCCAGCAGAGGCCCTTGTAGCAGGCTGGGAAGTTCAGTTCCCTGGAAAGATAACATCACTCCAAGAAGGGCAAGAAGGCAGTTCTGGGGATCCACAGGTCAGTCAGACCTGTAACTCTTCCATGTGGGGCCTGGGGGACATCCTGACAGTCCTGGCAGCAGCCCCCCCCAGCCTCTTCCTGTCTACATGGCAACCGCAGATACAAATACCATGGCAACCCCATGGCAACAGCACAGGCAATGCCACCAGCTCCCACAGCCTGGAGGTGGGTGGATGCCCGGGCGTGCTGGAGCCGGAGATCTCTTCCTCTGCGCTTCACAGACACCGCCCTTCCAGCCCTGCTGTGCTGACCGGTTGGAGGAGAAGGGGTTGTCCGACTGCCCTGAGGTGACCAGGCATAGTCATCTCAAATCCATCCATCCCCATCATCCCAGGGCTGGGGGAGCAGGTCCCCTACCCCAGCCCAGTCCTGACTCTCCAGGTCTGCACCGGCTGCTTCGTGTCCATCCTGCATCCCACGGAGGTCCTTCCAAAGGGCAATTATTTTCCCTGGGACAGGAGCTGGGCAGAACCGAAAAGCATCCTCCAAAGGAGGGGTGTCAGGGAAGGGCTTTGGGGTTGCTCCAGGCCCTTGGTAGGATCTCAGCTCTAACCCATCGTGGCTGGAGGACAGCACGGAGTCTGTGGACTTGGGCTGAACTGGAGTCAATGAGCTGGGATGTGCTCATAGATAATTTGTGGAGGACCCTGCTGATTCCTAGGGAAGCCCAACCAGCCCTCCCTGCTGCCTGCTTGGCCCCTTTGGGGGTGACATGGCTGGAAGAGCTCCAGGACCCAGTGAGCTGATCAGTCTCCTCACCATCGGATGGCAAAGAAAGAGCAGATCCAGGCCAGTACTTGGTGTTTTCCTGCTAATCCTCAGGGCCTGACCCCCCTATCCCCTTCCAACCCTGAGGGCCTGACCCTACGGCTCCCGAGAGCTGAGGAGAGGTGGGGTGCTAGCAGGGAGCACCCCCACTGGGGACCCCCCTGTGCCCACACAGGTGGTGAGGATCCTATCAGGATGCACCGCAATGCTACCACTTGTCCCAGCTCCCATCAAGGCCCCCCCAAACACGCATGAATCTTGCTCCAGCATCCCACCCGTGGCTTGGCAGCCTGCATTGCCATGGTAGGTGTGTCCCCATCGCTGCCCATGCCAGACACACCCCCTCCTGGCTCCTGATGTTTTCAGGGGTTTGGGGCCTCAGCTATTTGGGGAAAGGATTTTTCATCCCCTAAAAGTGAAAACAAGATCGATTATCAAGTCAATAATAAAAATAACCACTTTGCTGGGACTTGCTGTAGGTGGTGGGGGCTGGTGGGGAGCTCCACACCCCTCGGGGCTGCTCTGGAGGGACAGAGGGTATTTCTCCAGCTCAGGCTGGCCGGCCTGAAGATGGCAGCAATAACATACAGCATTCCTCTACCCGCTTTGAGCGAGTGGGGACCGCTCCATCCAACCCTCCTGGCTCGAAGGACACCCCCAGCCGCCTCTCCTGCCATCGTCTCCCCACTCCTTCTACGAGCGCGACACAACTTCTTCTGCTTCTTCTTGGTGCAGCCCCCAAACATCTGCTGGTGGCTCTGGAGCTGCATCCGATGTCCTCCTCCATCATCCCAGCCCCCCGGCCTCCTCCCTGCTCCCTGGCAAAAGTAAGTTGGTGCCTTTCTCCCTCCAACAGCCCCGTGCTGGGATGCTCGAAGCCGTTTCCGAAGCACCGTTCCCTAGTGATGGGAGAGGTGCTATTAATAAATCCCGTCAGATTTTATCGCTTCTCTCTGTGCCAATGAAGAGAGTGGTTTGGGGAAGGGGGGAGGCGGGGGGGAAACCTGTTTCTCTTGAGCGTTTCGTAGCTACGAGCTCACCCTCGGTGCAGGAGCATGGGATGGCTCAGCAGGCTGTTCAACCAGCTTTCCTGTAAGTCAGGATCCACTGGGGTTGAGGGGGTGCAGGATGGGGGGGGGGGGGGGGGGGGGGGCTTTTGGGTAAATTTTTGGCAGGGATTAGCGAGGGAAAGGGTTTCTCTGCTCCACGGGAGCTGCGCTGGCCAGAGTATGGGAGCAGCACGCCAGAGGCTCTCCCAAACTTGTGTGGAGCCCAGGCACCTCCTTGGGAATGCGTGGGTGAGACGGGACCTGGACTAGGGGCTGGAGGGGCAAAGGGGCGCGGAGGAAAGGGGTGTGCAGGGCTGGTACCCCTCTCCGGCTCCATGGAGCCATGGCAGCTAGCAGAGGGGTCCCTGGAGCCGGTGGTGTCTGCCTCCCCAATCCTGGATGCCCCCCGCGCTTCCCCCTGCCCCTTGCCGGGAGATGCTAGCCCACCCAGAGCATGCGGAGGCAGCTCCATCCCTTTCACGATATTTAGGCGTTTAAATAGCTTGGCTGGTTCGGGCAGGCGAGTGGGCGCAGGCTGTCAGCGCTGTTCTCCGTGCGTGGGAGAGCCGCCGTGGGAGCTCGGGGCACCGCTGGCAGCGGGGCTGAGCTGGGAAGAGGGTGACAGTGCTTGACCAGTGTCCATCCAAAGCTCTCCTGGCCCCTGAGAGGGTCTTGCTCATGCCCAGGAGCTTTTTGGTCTCTGTGCCCCTTGTCCCTCATCCCTCCGGGTGCTGTTGTCCCCTCCATGTGCTGTTGTCCCCTCCGTGCCTGGCTGCTGGAGCGTGCTGCAGGGATGATCCCATGGTCTTCCAGAGGCTGTAGCAGGAAGGGACCGTGTCCAGATTGTGCCTGTTGTCGCTCCCTGGCATCACGCCTCGAGGAGGGGGTAATTTGGGAGCATTAAGGGAGGAGATGGAGCTGAGTCGGGGAGGAAGGGATGGGAAGGAGATGGGGTGAGACCTGCCTCTGGACGCCTCTCCAAGGCAGGGGATGCAGGGAGGAACCCCGCTGTGCCGGTGATGGGTCTGTATTATGGGGTGCAGTCATTTATGGGGTGAAATGGCAGGGACCTGCTGAGCAATGTGGGGGTGATCCCTGTGGGAGGTCAGCTCCCCAGGACCCTACAAGCTCCTGTCTGGGGTTTGGGGAACTGCCTGACCAGCTTCTCCCCACCACTTCCCCATTCCCGCTCGGCCTGGGGGTGTCACCCCCACTGCCCCCCCGAGTTCACATCTGCCCCACTGCATGCTGTGGGGCTGGGGGCCACAGGGTGAACCCCATTTCTGCCCTCCTCC
This sequence comes from Rhynochetos jubatus, assembly GCA_027574665.1. NCBI lineage: Eukaryota > Metazoa > Chordata > Aves > Eurypygiformes > Rhynochetidae > Rhynochetos > Rhynochetos jubatus. The sequence goes on from CM050650.1 coordinate 124,565,150, forward strand.
TCCAGCTTTTCCTTGGCCTCTTGGCATCCCCAGCGCTGCCCAAACCATTTTGGCAGAGCCCTGGGGTTGGGTCTTCTAGGGGCCCAGGTGGCCGGCCTGGATGTCCAGCGATGGAGGGGGTCCTCAAAGGAGCATTCAAGCAAGCGTAAAAGGGGAGCCTGGTGCACCCCAGAAGAAGGAAGGTGTTGCTGTGGCCTGGGGGTGTGGCGGTGCCGGACGGCCGCCCTTGTGACCGCGAACATCGGCCCCGGCAGCTCTTGCACCATCCTCCTTCCTGCCTCGGGTTCTTCCGCGGTGCTGGAGCGTCCCCCCAGACCGGTGGTTTCAAAGTGGGGGGGACACACGTTTGCGGCAGGGGCTCGCTGTGGGCAGCCTGCCAGCTCCTCCCAGGTATGAACGGAACAGCCTGAACACCGCCTGCCTCGGGCTTCCTGCCCAAATTCCCGACTGATCCCAAGACCTGCCCCAACTCGCCTGTGGGACCAAGGTGGGGGAAGGCTGGGTGGGCAGGTGAGGGGCTCCTGAGCCTTCCTCCCCTCCTGCCTCCTCTTCCTCCCTGGCGTTGGCAGCACCCACCAGCCTCAGCGAGCCCTTTCCGGAAGCAGGCGGAGGGGAGGAGTGGTTCCACCACCACCACCCCCCAGCCGGTACCAGCCTGCGGGACACGCACCCACCGGGAGCGGGGCCAGCCAGGGGACGAAGGCAGCTCCCACCAAGGTGAGAGCCTCTGCCCGCTCTCGGGGGGGACGCTTGGGTTCCGGGGGTGGGGCGGGGGCCAGCCAAGGTGGGGCAGGCAGCGGGAGCCTGGCTGGTTGCAGGAAAGGGGCGCCTCTTCCCATGGTGGGGGTCCCCTCCTCAACGTCACCTGCCAGCCACTTGCCTTCAGCCCCCAAGCACAGAGGGGGCATGTGCGGCTCTCGGGAGCTTGGGGACATGAGGGCAGGGTGCAGCGCTCTCCCCATGCTCCCCGCCCTACAACCAGCGATCGGGAGGTGCCTGGGCTCTGCTATCTTCTGCCGGCGTCAATGTTTGCCCAAAGCGGGGCGGTTCCTGCCGGCACTCCGGCACAGTGCCCGTCAGGATAACGAGGGAGCAAACCCGGAGAGAGCAGCCTTGCAGGCCAGGGGACTGATGCAACAGCCCCATGCGTTTTCTGCTTGGATTTGATGGAGCCAGGACTGTGTTGTCCCAGCAGAGGGTTCCCCCTGGGACATGCTGCTCCTCCTAACCCAGCCCCGGCCGGGTAAATCTGCACCACGTCCCCCAGCTGGAAAGGGCAGCCCCATCGCTGGGTCCTCTGGCACAGGGACATCCAGGGGAAGTCTGACCACTTAGCCAGGTATGAGAAAGGACTTAGGGGGTACGGAGGGGCTGCGTGGGGCTGGGACAGTCCCAAGGAGGTGGCAGGGAGCTGGTGACATGCAGCAGTGGACCACACTGGTTGAGGCACCAGCATTAGGGCAGGGAAATGGGGAGAGGTCAGTGCTGGTGGCTGGGCCTGAGCATGGGGTGTCCTGGGGGCTTCATGGGCAAGGTGATGCTGCAAGGGTTCTCCACCCCATTTTGGCCCGAAACTGTGCCCAGCACAGGGGTGTTCCCAGGACAAGGTGGCCAGTGGAGCCCAGAGGTGTGTCAGGGAGGGGACAGCCAGCTGCAGTGTCCCATTGCACCCATCACATGCTCCCACTTGCTGTCATTCTGCTGGAGGAAGCCCTGGGGAAGGGACAACATCAGGGCTTGTTGGGGTGCACGAACACCCCATTGCAATTGCCTCGGAGTGCTCCGCTGGTGAAGGCAGGGGGGATGCTGTGGGGTCACCCCTGCCTGGCTGCAGGCAAGAGATCCTCATAGCAGACGCCGAAACCAGGCATCCGTGAGCTTCCCAGCACCGCGCAGGGCCGGGCAGCAGCAGGATGCCGATCACCCTTCGTATTTGGGTCCACAGCTCTGACTTACAGCTCCCAGCCCTGCCTGCAAGGGCATAAGTGAGAGCTGGGGTGCGAAGAGCTGCGAGGGAGCGGGCTGCACGTGTGTGGAGAGCAGGGGAAAGTGGATGGCAGCGTGGGGCAGCCGTGGCGCTGTGGGCAGTAGCCGCAGGGGACCAGGGGCTGCACGCTCCACGCTGTCTGCAAAGGGCGGGCAGGGATGCACACGCAGGGATGCAGGGATGCGTGGTGGTGTGCGTGCGTCGGAAACACACCCTCGCCTTCCCCAGTGATGCTTTGCACCCGCTAGTGACACACACACATGTGTGCAAGGGCACACATGGCCATTGTCCCCCAGCTCTGCGCTTTCATGCCTTCCTGCTCAGCTGTTATTAATATTTGGCATAAAGACTGTTACAGGCGCTGGGGGCTGGGAAAGCAGCGGCTGAATCATTTTGCTTTTTCCCTGGCAGAGTTATTACTCATGAGGGGTAGACGGAGCTGGGAACCTTTCCTGCAAAGCCTTGCTCCTGTTTCAAATCGCAACGGTGGCAGACCCCGTGCGATACCCACATCTCCACCAAGGCATCCTGCCACGCAGGAGGGGTAAAACCTGGGATGCCCGGCACAAAAATCCCAGGGAGACCTTTCCCTGTGGAACCACAAGGGTGAAATTAGATTTTTCCCATGGAAAATCCTCCCGAGGGGTGGCAGTCCCTCTGGCTTGGCTGTGTTTTCCCTGGGATGGGGCTGGCCGGCAGCTCCGTGGGGCAGGGAGAGATAGTGCCGGTGGCTGCGGTGGCATCGCAGTGAGGCCAGCCAGCTCTGTTTGGGGAAGTGGCTTCAAAGAGGGAACAGGAACATGATGCGTCGGAGATGTGGCTCCCGTCAGCCCCCGGGAAAACCTCACAGGACTCGGGCTTTTCGTTTTGGGGCAGTTTGCTATGTTTCGTGTTCAAAAATGACTAAAAAAAGAAAATAGTTTCAGCAGAACTCTGGTTCTTGCAGGGAAAAACCCAGCAGCCACATCCTGGGGTGGGGGGGAAGGCTTCATCCCAGCTGTAACCACCAGTAAGGCAGGTTAGCTGGTGTGCTGGGCTGAACTGGGATGGCCCCGGCTGCAGGAGGGAAGGAAGTGCTGCAGTTGGGGACAGTCAATGTGGCTGCGAGCGGCTGCTCCGGGCGCCCTGAAGGCCACAGCTCATCTGAGCAAAGAGCCCCTTGCAGGCATGAGCAGGATTCCCTTAGGGAAAAAAAACTGGATGTTTCTAGGGTGTGAGCTATTTCATCCCCGAAGAACTGGAAAACAGTGGCCTAAAAGTGTCCACTTCACTCTTCAGACTCAAAAGTTGCACTGGCATGCCCGGGAGGTGATTTCCACAGAGGATTTCAGATAATTAACTGTTAATTGATGCAGGAAAGCTCTGGCTGCTGCCTGCCCTCACCCCAGCCTGGCACGGAGTCCCGGTACATAGACTTCCACCTCAGCCGGAGTGCTGCCACGGGCAGGAGCTTGCCACGGGCACCTGACCTCGGCCTCGCATCCTAAACTGGCTCCAGCAAGTATCTCCTGGGGCGCTCTGCCTGCGAGTGTTGTGCAAACTGCTGCATAGCCTGCCATGCTGCACAGCCTGCCACAAGCACAGCCTGCCACAACGCACAGCCTGCCATGCTGCACACCCTGCCACACTGCACAGCCTGACACAAGCACACCCTGCCACAATGCACAGCCTGCCACGCTGCACACCCTGCCACACTGCACAGCCTGACACAAGCACACCCTGCCACAATGCACAGCCTGACACAACGCACAGCCTGACACAACGCACAGCCTGCAACGCTGCGCACCCTGCCACACTGCACAGCCTGACACAACGCACAACCTAACACAACGCACAGCCTGCCACACTGCACAGCCTGCCACACTGCACAGCCTGCCACGCTGCACAGCCTGCCACAACGCACAGCCTGACACAAGCACAGCCTGACACAACGCACACCCTGCCACACTGCACACCCTGCCACAAGCACACCCTGCCACAACGCACACCCTGCCACAACGCACAGCCTGACACAACGCACAGCCTGACACAACGCACAGCCTACCACGCTGCGCACCCTGCCACGCTGCGCACCCTGCCACAACACACACCCTGCCACAATGCACACCCTGCCACGCTGCGCAGCCTGCCACGCTGCACAGCCTGCCAGAACACACAGCCTGCCACAACACACACCGTGCCACGCTGCACACCCTGCCACAACGCACAGCCTGACACAAGCACACCGTGCCACGCTGCACACCCTGCCGCGCTGCAGGGCCATCCATGCTGCACACCTGAATGCGCTGCACGCCCAGACACGCTGCACCCCCTGCCACGCTGCACCCCCTGCATCCCCTGCCCAGCTACGGCCCACACAGACCTGCTTGAAGGAAATCACCTCTTCCCTGCCCCAGTCCAGCCGGGTGTTGGTTTTGGGGAGTTGGAGCAGGCAAGGGCTGGGTGCCAGGCTGGAGGAGCCAGGCTGCAGGGCTGGGGGGCCTGACTGGGGCTCCTCTCCCTGCTCTGACCCATATCAAGGAGGAAGAAGAGGAGGAGGAAGGGAGATTGCCTTCACCTCCTACTGCCAGTACAGCCAGAGGCAAAATACCTGCCTGTGTTGCCAGGATCTGGCCCGTCCCCATGGGGCCCTGCTGGGGCCGCTTTCAGCAAACAGGGAATTTCCGCCTGGCAGAAACCGGGGCATTTTGCTGCGTGGTTTTATCTCCAAAGGCTGAAGCATGGAGGGATTTCAGATGGGAAATCCCGCCACCCCTTTCCCCTTGCAGAGGTAGCCCGGGATGCTCAACCCTTTCTGCTCCAGAGACAAGAGCATCGCTGCCCTGGCCCCACACAGAGTGACCTGGAATGAAGCTGCCTTTTTCCCTGCTGGGCCCTGCGCTCCTGGCCCCAAATCAAGATAAAACCTCAAGACCCAAAACTAGGGACCCCACATTGAAAAAAAGTTTAGAAATCACCTGTTTTGGGGCCGTTCAAGGGGAATAAACATCGTGGTTTGGCCCGAGCTGGTGTGTCTGCAGCTCAGGGCAGGCAGAGAGTTGAAGACACCTTGGAGGGTCATTTGGCTTATTTCAAATTTTTTAAAATTATATTTAAACAGCTTATCTTTCCAAGAAAAAGGCTGAAAACTTTGCAGGAGGTAAAAAAGTTTTGTGGCGAGCTGGTCTTGCGTGAGCCTGTGCGACAGCCCGATCCGCACGATTGACGAGCAAGAAAAGAAAACGCTTAATTAAATGACAGCATTTAATTCCCCCCAAACTCAGCTGAATTCACCTGGGAAACATAAATTTCCCTCATTTTGCAAACCCAGGCGCTGCTCCTGCGCAGCTCTCGCGCTGCCTGACCGGAGGGGTGGCTGTAAAGCCGTGCTGCAGCCACATAGGACAGTACAGATAACGTACTGGGTGGCGTAGGACCTGCTAACAAACCTACCAAGGAGATGGGAGAGGGCTCAGTGGTGGAGCCTGGCAGCTTTGGAAAGGGAAATAAGTTTGGAAGCAGGCCTCGGGGGTGAATTCTGAGCTGGTTCTTGGCATTTTTTTGCCCAGGAAAGTTGTCACCGTGCGGTGACAGGGCTTTTCCAGGCTGCAGAGAAGGAGCTGGGGCTTGAAATTCCCAGTTGGTGCAGGGAAAGGGCTCGGGTGGGCACTGGAGGAGCTGAAACTTGGCACCGTCTCAAGAAATTTCTGCCAAAAAATGCCACAGCCTATCCAGGAGTTTTGGAGGAGATGAGTTTTCTTTGTAAAGCAGATGAATGTAAGTGGAATTAGTGTGAGCACCCAGAAACTGGTGCCCTGCCCAGGGTAGGAACCCTGATGGGCATCTCTGGGCAGTGATGCCAGCCACATCCCACGGCCAATGCCCAGTGCCACCTCCCTCCAGCCTCACTTACAAGGTGGGTTTCTACCCCAGACCCTCTATTTTCCTTTCCCTCCCCCTTCCCCAAATGAAGCAGGAGCAGCATCTCCCGTGATTCCAGTGGGTTGCCTGGCGACCGGGATGCTTAGCGACCAGGACCCGCCGGCATGCTTCCCGCCGTGCCAAGAAATGATGCTGCAAGCCCTCTCCCGCTCTGCTTCCTTCTCCTGCAGAAAGGTTACCGGGAAATACGCCCACCCCGTTCCTGGGAAGCTGTTTCCTTTCCCCAAGGGGAGCCTTTGAGTGCCGCTCACGGGTTATTCATGACGGTGTTGTGTGAGCTAGGGTGGTTTGGTGGGGAAGGTTGAGCCCACTCAATCCCTGCAGATGCTGTCTCAGCCCCATCCTCCTGCATCATCCCAGAGCAAGAAACAGCCCCCCACATCCCCTCTACAGCTGCCCCCAAGGGCTTTTGGAGCCCCCCCCCCAGGCCTCATTTTGGGAGCTTTTCCAGGCTATTGGCACATTTGACCCTTTTCCTTACAGCCCAGACGCATTGTTCGTGGCTGGAGCAGTGTTGGATCCATTTTCGGTTGTGAACGTACAAGAAAACACATGGAACGAGTGATAATTAGATTATTAATTGCAAGAATGAATGGGAACCCCAGGGTAACCCCTGTGATATGGGATCATAGCCCATCTCCAGGGCCTTGGGACCTCGATCCTTTAGTAGGAGGGGCTGGAAAGCAGGTCTGGGAACCTGCCCGTGCTCCTTCTTGTGCCTGGCAGCAGCAGGCAGCGGGCAGGGGAGGACAAACCCGCAGCTTTACTGGCTGTTGTGTGGGTTGTTTCTCTTCTGGCATAGAAGGTGAGGGATGTAAAGCCTGGAGCTGCTCAGGGGGATGTCTTTTTCCCCTGTGGCTGTGGGATTTCTCCTAGTTGGAGAAGTCTTTGGCTCTGGCATGGCCAAGGGGCAATGTTCAGGCAGTTCTGGCAGGAAGATCTCCATCAGTGTGCAGACCAGAAGAGATCTTTGTAGCAAACCTTGCATCTGAAACCCAGGGAGGGGGGAGGATGCTGTGGCTCCCCTGTAGCCACAGGGCCCACAAAATTCTTGGGGGGGGGGGGGGGGGTAGCTACAGGGCTGCCCTGCCCTGGGAGCCGCTAGCAGGGGTTCAGCGGGGACAGTTTGTCTCCAGGACCAAGCATCGCCTTGACCATGGCCAAAAAATTGTAGGGCTGGAGTTTCCTGAGCCCCTTGCCCTGGTGTACCCTCATGGGGAGCCTTGCTCCCACATCCCGGCACCTCGGGGACTGGCATACCAGCAGGCTGCTGTTCCCATCTCCTGGTGAGCCGTTCCTTCCCAGATGGTCCTGCCTTGTCCCATTGTCGGCTCCAGATAAACAGCGTTGCTCTGCACCAGGAACATGGAGATCTTTCCCGGGTGCCTGAGTCACCCCCTCCAGCTGAGCTGCCGCGCGTGGGCTTTGACGGCTGCTCTCCGGGTGTTATTTCTAATTCCTCGGGAGCGCCTCGCCGGTACCGGCCGTCTCACCAGCTGTTCGGGTGCAGGTCGTAGTCGCAGGGATGGGGAATGGGATGCAGGGGGAGGGAGATGGGATGCAGGGGGAGATGGGATGTGCGTCTGTGCCCAGCCCTGCACCCAGAAACAACCACACTGATGTTTTCTGAGTCTGAAAAAGGGAGGTGCCTGCCTTAGGAGGGGGATAACACCTCCTAAGGAGACAGGAGGAGGGTGTCCTGGGCTGCTGTTGTACCAAGATGGTTGTCAGATGGGCAGAAATGCGATGGGATGTGAGGTATGGGGGGTGCTTGTCATCTGCTGGGGGTGGTGTTGACTGTTGTGGGAAGCTGCTGCACGAGGGATGGGGTAGGTCAGTGTTTGTGGGGATGTATTTTGGGGTCCCTTAGCAGAGGGGACAGTGCTTCTGTACCTGCTCCATCCCCCCTCCCAGGCAGCCCGTCCTCATTGGCCAGAGCCTGTGTCATTTCCTTTGCTTTGTGAAATGCAGGCTTCCTCTGTGGGAACATCACGTGAGGAGCCCTCGGTCCCCAGCCTGCCCCAGGGACAGCCAGGGGGGAACGGGTGCCCCCCAGCCAGCTCCCACCACCGCCATCCCGTCTCACATCCCACCTCCAAGGGCTGTTGCATCCTGCTGCCAAGCTGTCAGCATCGTGCCTGTGCCGGGGACGTGCCAGATCCAGCTAGTGCAAAATCCTGCAGGGATGAACCATCACTGGGAAGAGCGATGCCCTGGGCTGGCAGGACCAGAGGAAGAAGGGATGGAGGACAGGGATGGGATGTGCGGTGGGGAGACGCAAACCTGCTCCCCGTGCCAGCTGGGAACAGGGCTGAAGTGATGGATGGGAGCTGGGCAAGGCAGATTTGGGATTGATACAGGGAACGGGTGGTCCAGAGATAAGGGTGGGAGGGTTGGCAGGGTGGTTGGGTGGCTCTGGGTGATGGCTGGGAGAGCGCCCATCCCTGCTCCCAGTTATAAAGTGGAAACTCACTGGTTTTGGTGCTGAAGCAGGGCTGGAGCATGATTCTGTAGGTGCTAAACAGGGTGAGAGCCTGTCTGTTCCTCCGGGAATCAGAGCAATAAACTAATGAGTCATTTAAATACCTGCATAGATAGGGGAAGGGCCTGGGGCAGAGCCTGCACTGTCTCCTGCCATTGAGGAATGCTGCTGGCGTGACTCAGGCTGGGCTGGGGTCCCTGGGCTGCTCTGGGGGCTGTTTTCCTTGGATGGAGCCAGGACACAACGTGCTGGCCTCTGAGAGAAGGGGCAGGATGGTTCAGGGTGGGGGTCCCGGTGTGAGGGATGATGGAGCCCATGGGTGGCCGGGGTAAATCATGGGCCACTGTTGTACCCATACCCTGCTTCCTGCGGGGTCCTTGCGCTGGATTCCCCTCCCCAGCACAGGCTCTTTGGGGTCGTGGCATCACTCAGTGGGCTTTGGGGTTTGCAGAGGAGGGGGGTGCGAGCTGCCTGCATCTACCACCCAGCACTGGGAACACCCAAATGGGTCTCCCGGGCTGGGTGAGCTGTGCCTCAGTTTCCCCATTTGTATGACCGGATGGAGCAGCCGCTCTGCGGCACGTGCCTGTGCGTGGGCCCTGCCTGGGTGCTATGCAAATGCCTCTGCGCACACTTGTCAGCCGCAGCAGGAAGCACCGGCTCCGTCAGCGCAGGCTCTGCGTGAGGACAGAGGGGACACAAAGGGGACAGCTGCCACACCGTGAGTTCCATTTGCCTCCTGCACCCGGTTCCCTGCGTGTCCAGGTGCCTCAGGGTTGCGACAGTGGGACCGAGACCCTCACCCCGAGGAGGTGGGCGAAGGGCTGAGCACGTGTAAACTCATCACAAGGAGCTGGGGAAGGGGTTCAGTGTGTCACTGCGGCCGTGGCCATCAGCCCAGGTGTAGCTAGGGTTCGGGGTAGGGCTGGAGGAAGCAGCACCCGGGGCACCAAACTTTGCCGGGTGCGTGGGAGTGACCGGAAAAACTTCCTGGTGCTGGGCTGTGCCGGGGCACGGGATGGGAGGTGGCTCTGAGCCGCCGCGGGGACGTTTTTGGGGTGTCACCCATGGGAGAAGGCAACGGGGGCTGATGGGGGGGGGGGGAGCACAAAGGCTGCAGCAAGGGGATGTTGGTGGCGGTGGCAACGGTGCAAGCTCTTTGTTTCGTTTTGTGGGCTCCCTCGTCCCTGTGTGCCCGGCTGGGGCTGCGTCACGCGTCCCACATTGCTGTCCCCACAGGGAACAGAGCCAGGCTCCCATGGGATGCATCTCCACGCAGGATGGGAGGCGAGCAGGCAGGGGGTAGAGGTACAGGGGGCTCGGGCTGTGGCCATCTCCGTCCTCTGGCCAAATCGATGCCTGGCTGGGGGGCAGCTGGGATGTACCCCCCTCATTGCTGGGGTGCAGATGGGGTGCAGGCACTGCCTTCGCTTCGCTTGCCAGCTGTATTTTGGATGGCATCTTGGTCCAGGGAAGGCAGGGATGTGCAAGTGCAGAGCATGAGCCTGGGATGTGCAGGGCCTGGGAGACTGCGGGGTGCTTGGCTGGAGGGGCTGGAGCCGTCCCTCATGTCCATGCTGGGCTTTTGGGGACATGGATGTGCCATCCAGCCCTGTCCCTCTATGGCTGTGACAGTCAGAGGTGATGCTCAGGGGCAGCAGGATGCTACCTCTGGGGGGCTGTCTCTGGGGGGCTGTCTCTGGGGGGCTTTCTGCGGGATGTGGTCTGCGGGATGCTGTCTTTGGGATACTGTCTGCATCCCGCTCCTCAGCAGCATCACTCGTCGATGCAAGGACACAGAGGGGACATCCAGCTCCAGGCCTGGTCCCAGCCCTGGCCCTGTGGGCTCAGTCCCATCACTGCATTGAGAGCGGGGGAGGGGCATGTCGTGGGAATGGGACTGGGAGAAGAAAACAGAAAATTAGAAGAAAGTGGGGAAAAAGAAGAGCCAAGGTGAAACATGCTCAGCAATTGTCGCTCTCAACCAAGAGCCGAGCTCCCCCTCCCCAGGGGCTGGCTTGAGCCATCATCCCCATCCCACCGCTCTTCTGGGAGGGTCCCTCTGAAGTTCAGAGGATGCAGGGTTTGCTTTTGAGCTATTTAGCAGAGGACATCTTGATTTTGGATATTTTGGGTACCGGCCTCTTCCGCAGAGCAGCGAGAGCCGTAGCGAAGCCCAAAGTGGAGCATTTCTGCGCCTGCGGCCGAGCTGGACTGGGGTGTTGCTGGTTTTGCTTGGCTCTGTAGCCTGGTTGAGCAGGAAACACTTGTCCAGCACAGTGTGACGCTGGCCAGCCGCAGCGCAGGTGGTCTCTGTGGTGCGGCATCGCTCAGGCACGTAGCATCCGTGCTATCGCTTGCAGGGATGGCCTTGGCTTCTCCAGTATGGCTGGAGACAGGACAGGGCAAGAGGGAGGATGCCCTGGTTGTCTCCGCTTTGGCCAGTCCTAGCAGCCTGCATGAGGGGACCTGGCCAAAAGGGCTCATCACCTGCAGAGAGCTGGCTGTAGGGGTGTTCTGCAAAGGATGTGGGTTGCTGCAAGATCCTCCTGTGCAGCCTGAGACACTGCTGCGAAGGAAAGGAAAAAAAAAAAAACCCAGAACGTGGTGTGAAAATGCACGTGAGCTCACGTGCATGTGTCTGTCGGTGTGGTCAGGCTGGCTGCCGGACAGTGCCAAGATGAGAGTCGAGGTGCTGACCTCGCTCAAGGTCCAGGCTTAGCATCCGACCGCTGTCTCAGCCAACGCTCCATCGCAGTTACGGCGATGCACAGCCCCTCGTTCCCTTGTCCCCTTGGAGAAACCTGGAAAACAAAGTCTGGGCCGTCCACGCATCGCTAGCAAAACCCCTTTTGTACAGACCTGAGAGTGCCAGGCTACGCCGCGCGTATTTTTAGGCCAGTGACTCAGGAGAGTTGCTTTAAAAAGACGAAGCTCGCGGGAGGCAGCACACAGCGTCCCGCTAGCGAGCAAGCTCACGCGGGGCTGTAATTACAGCTGAGCCGCCCTTAAGTGCTGTGCAAATGATGGTGCAAATCCCAAGTGAGGAAGGGAAAAAGGGGGAATGGGGAGAGAAATCCTCGGGAATGGCTCCTGCCGGCAGCTCCTCGCTGCATGTTTGTCTTGCTGTCTCCCCCATCGGTGCTTGGTTTTGCAGAGGTCGGTGATGGGGGGGGGATGGCTGCAGCCCAGACCTGTAGTTCAGGCTTGTGTGGGGCAGAGCCCTCCAAGGGTGACAGCAGCCCATCCCTGTTGCCTCTGCCCCAGGTTGGTGCCCGCTGCCCATGGGAGCGGTCCCCATCCACCCCAGCGCCCAAGCAGCCAGGCGTGGGGTTTGGGTGCATCGCTCTGGGTGAGGGATGCTCTGGGCCACTTTGCTGCCTTATTTGGGCCGTTTCAGCTACAGAGGCTTTCTTGGCTATAGTATTCCATGGATACGGTGGGGGGAGCGGGACCCTCCGCCCCACATATGGGGATGTGTGGTGGTCCCACTCCCCATCCCCTCCTTGCAGCATCCTCCAGCCCTGCTGCTCACCCTGCCTTCTCAGGGCAGAGCCGGGGAGACCCTCTGGGCACCCCATCGCCCCCCTAGCCCTGCCGGGAGCCCCCACAGAGCCACGCCAGGACCTTCCCATGTTGCAGACCCGGAGTGACGTCCATGAGAGCTCCAACGCTCCAGTTTGCAAACAGCTTCTCGGCTGTTTATGAGTAACTCGAGGGCCGAGCTCAGCTGCGGCTCCAGCTCAGAAGCAGCCGAATGGGTGAACTTCACCTTTTTTTTTTTTATCACACCCCAAAAAAAGTGCAGTTTGGGACAGCTTTTTGCAAACCTGAATTTGTCCCGTGCAGCTGGCTGTGGTTTTCCTCGCTCAGGCGCCGTGCAAAGCTCCGTGCTTTCCTGGGAAGCTGGTGGATGGGTTGAGACAAACCCCTTTGCTCTTAGGAGGTTATGTGAGCTGAGTTTGTCTTGCCTCAGCCCAGGCACGTGTCCAGAGCGGTGGAGAAAACAACCCAGAGCAGACCTTCTTCTGTGCCAGCCCTGCCCAGCTTGCAACCCAAAAGTTACATGAAGAGGAAAATTTTGGATCCATTCGGATCATCCAAGACTCACATACCCTGTTTAATGTTTTTTCTCAGCAAAGGGAAAACTCAAGCTACTTCCTTTCTGGCTCAAATGCCATTTTTTGAGCAGGTTTTTGAGTTTTATCCCCTCTAAAAATAAAGGAGCAAGTTGATATGAATCAGTATTGCCCTTCGGGGGGAGAAGGAACCCGGCTTGCTTGGCACATTTTGCTTTTTATTGTGTTTTTGCAAAGCACTCTGCCAAACTGGGAGGTCACGGTGTTGAACCGCAGCTGCAGGTACTCGTGCTGGGAAGCTGCAGCCCAAAACCTTCCCCTGAGTTTCAGGGGCAGGGGGAGAAAATGGTGAGTGATGGAGACAGAGAGGGGCTGCTTGGGAGAGGGGCTGCTTGGGAGGTGACGAGGTCACAGCTCTGGGGGTGATGGGACACTGAGGTATTGCTGCAGGGGTGATGGGACAGACAGGTGCTGTTTGGGAGGGGACAAGGACACTGAGGTATTGCTCCAGAAGGTGTAAGGACACTGAGGTATTGTTCTGGAGGTGATGGGACACTGAGGTGTTGCTCCAGGGGGGATAAGCACATGGAGGTATTGCTCTGGGGGTGTTGGGGACACAGAGGTATTGCTCCGAAGGGGATAAGGACATGGAGGTATTGCTCTGGAGGTGATGGGACATAGAGGTATTGCAGTGGAGGGGACAAGGACAGAGAGACATTGCTCTGGGACTGATGGGGACACTGAGGTATTGCTCTGGAGGGTTAAGGACACAGAGGTATTGCTCTGGAGGGGACAAGGACATGGAGGTATTGCTCTGGAGGTGATTGGGACACTGAGGTATTGCTCTGGAGGGTTAAGGACACAGAGGTATTGCTCTGGGGGTGATGGGGACACTGAGGTATTGTTGTGGAGGTGATGGGGACACTGAGGTATTGCTCTGGAGGGAACAAGGGCATAGAGACATTGCTCTGGGGGTGATGGGGACACTGAGGTATTGTTGTGGAGGTGATGGGGACACTGAGGTATTGCTCTGGAGGGGACAAGGGCATAGAGACATTGCTCTGGGGCTGATGGAGACACTGAGATGTTGCTCTGGAGGGGACAAGGACACAGGTATTGCTGTGGGGTTGATGAGGACACTGAAGTATTGCTCCGGGGGTGACAAGGACACAAGGCTCTGCCCAGTGCTGGGCTTGGTAACCAGTGACCATGCACAGCCAGGGGTGTGTGGCAGGACGGAGGGCACCTTTGTCACAGTCTTTCTTTCTTCCTCCATCTCTGACCCTATCCATCTTCATCTCTCCATCCCTTCCTCACCCAATCCAGGGTGTCCCCGCTGTCCCCATCTCACCCCTGCCTCTCCCATCTCCTGACCCTCTGCCTGCAGCCGCAGGGTGACCCCCCTCCCCAGGCCCCCCCCGTGCCAGCGCTGTGTCTCTCCCGCAGGGAAGGGATGCTCAGCTCCTAGCACCCCGGGCGTGGTGAGGATGTCGGCCATCCCCGAGGCGCTGGGTCGCCCACGGAGCAGCTCCTCCCGCAGCCTGGCCGGGACGCTGGAGGCCACCCTGGGCATGGGGACGTTGGATATGGAAAAGGAGGAGATGCGTATCCTCAAGGTCTGCTTCTACAGCAACAGCTTCAACATGGGCAAGAACTTCAAGCTGGTGAAGTGCTCCGTGACAACGGAGATCCGGGTAGGTGGGCAGGGGGGATGGACACGGGAAGGGGGCTGTTTTGTCCACCCAGCATCAGAGCTAGCTCCCTTCCAGCCACCCTTTCCCATGGCATGGTAGCTCCTAGAGCCTCGTGGCTGAGAAGCACCAAAACCTGGATGACAGAGAGAAAATTTTGCTATTTCTGGCAGCCGAGGAGAATTTGGAAAGGGCGAGGGCTCGTCAGCCCCGCTCTTGGTTCCTGCAGCAAGGATCGGCCCTGGCCCCGGCTGATCCCCTTCACGGGCAGCAGAGAGGAGTTTCCAGGCCCTGGCTCTTCTCTCCCTGGAGAAGACGGTCCCGGGCACAGCGGTGCAGGGAGCAATGGGAGGAGGCCATGGAGATGCTCCAGTGGCTGGAGCTCCTCTGCTATAGGCACAGGCTGGGAGAGCTGGAGGGTTCAGCCTGGAGCAGGGAAGGCTGCGGGGAGACCTTAGAGCACCTGGGGCTGTTTTCGCTCCGGGGACACGTGTGTTGTGGCTGTGCTGTATTTCCTCCTCATTTTCCCACTATCTCAAGCTCATCTGGGGATGCTCGGGTCTCAGCCCTGCTCCTTCCCACCCCAGGAGGTGATCAGGTCCATCCTGCTGAGCGGCCGCATCGGACCCGACATCCAGCTGGCCGAGTGCTATGGACTCCGCCTGAAGCATGTCAAGTCGGACGAGATCCACTGGCTGCACCCGGACCTGACGGTGGGCGAAGTGCAGGAGAAGTACGAGTGCCTGCACTTGGAGGCTGAGTGGAGGTAGGACCCCACGGTGCTGGTGTCCCTCTCCGTGTCCCCACACCCGCCCAGCGCAGGGACACAGGGACCACCAAGCCCTGCTCCTCATCGAGGGGCTCTCTTGTGTCCAGGTATGATCTCCAAATCCGCTATCTGCCAGAGGATTTCATAGAGCGCTTCAAAGAGGACAGGACCACTTTGCTCTACTTCTACCAGCAGGTCAGAGGTGGCCCCCGGGGGTCTCCTAGCCCCAGCCAGGTCTGCTCTCCATCCACCCTGACCCACCCTCCCAGCTCCAGGAGGACATTTCCTCCTCCCCAGCCCAGAAAACACAATTCCCAAGAACCCCAAGACCTTGCAGTCCATTTATCGTCACCCTGGGCTGCTGAGCTCCCCATCCAGCCCCCCAGTCTGCAGCCCTGGGGGTCCCATCCCATTGCTGGATCAACACATCCTCATCAGGGTCCCAACATCACACTGCTCCTGCTGCATCCCGGTGCGGGATGTGGGAGAACGCAGACCCTGTGAGCATCCCCTGCGAGCACCCACCCCCCTGACCCCCACATCTCCTCGGCAGCTCCGGAGCGAGTACATGCAGAACTATGCCAGCAAGGTGAGCGAAGGCATGGCCCTGCAGCTGGGCTGCCTGGAGCTCAGGTACGTGCCTCTGCTGCAGCCGGGGGGGCTGGAGAGGGGAGTGGGGGTCTGGGAGGGTGCTCCTGGAGAGAAGGGAGCTTCCAGGGCCATCTTTCTTTCCGCAGGAGGTTTTATAAGGATATGCCTCATAATGCGCTGGATAAGAAGTCCAACTTCGAGTTCCTGGAGTGAGTAGGCACAGCCCACCCTGCTGGGCAGAAACCCCCTGATCCCCCCACCCCATCCAGCCTCCCTCTGAGGGGTTTGGGGGGCTGCAGATGGCCCTCCTCATCCTGCTGTAGCCCAGCTGAGGGGAGGGTGCATGGAGGGGGGAGATGGGCTCCCCGGGAGCACCCCCTTTGCCCCTCAGCACCCACTTTGCTGGGTGCATCCCTCCTCCCAGTTCCCCAGGGAAGCCCCTGCGCCATGGGGGGTCCCTGCGGGGCCATTAATGTGCACGGGGGTCTCTGCTCTCCAGGAAGGAGGTGGGTCTGGACCTCTTCTTCCCCAGCCAGATGCAGGAGAACCTGAAGGTGAGGGGCGCATACGTGGGGGTGGGTACACACAGGCAGGGCTGGGTGCACGGGTGCAAGGAGTGTAAGCGTGCACAGGCCTCTCTGAGCGTGCACACAGGCGTGCATTGAAGCACATGCGTAGATTTGCCCGAGTGTGTGTGCACGTCTGCCCTCACCTGTGTATGTACACCTGCTGACACGTGTGCGCACACGCACATACGGGGCCGGGTGTGCGCATCAGCGTGCATGCGTGGGTTTGCACACATGTGTACGTGCACATCTGCTCAGGCACGTGGAGCTTTGCACACACCTGTGCAGGTGTGTCTGTCTCTGCGTGTGCACGAGTGGATTTGCAGATGCGTGTATCGGCGTGTCTGCTCACACACGTGAAGGTGTGTTTGCATGCATGTGCATGCGTGTGCATGTGTATCTATGCAGATATAAGCATGCAGGCATGTCTGCTCACACGTGATGACACATCTGCACACACGTGCACGTGCGGATGTTTGCATACACATGGCCATGTGTGCGTACGTTTGCACACATGTGTGCATGCACATCTGGCATGTAGCATGTGCATGCTGGCATGCACACGCATGTAGCCATACACAGGTGCGCACACAGATGCGTGTGCACATATCCATGCTCATACCTGCGGGTGAATGCATGCCTGCATGTGTCCTTGGGTGTGCACATATCCCCGTGAGTGCACGTACCCCTGTGCATGCACATGTCCCTGTGCGTGTCCTTGTGCTTACACGTGTCCCTCTGCGTGCATGTCCCACTGCGTGTGCACATGTCCTTGTGTGTGCACGTATCCCTGTGAGTGCATGTACCTCCGTGCCTGAACACGCCCCTGTTCATGCACATGTCCCTGTGCATGTGCTTGTGTGTGCACATGTCCCTGTGTGTACATGTGGCAGTGGGTGTGAACATGTCCTTGTGTGTGCACATGTCCCTGTGCATGCATGTGCCCATGTGCACACATATGTCCCTGTGCACGCATGTGTCCTTGTGTGTGCACGTGCCCCTGTGCACGCACATGCCTGTGTGCATGCATGTGCCCCTGTTCACACACATGTCCCTGTGTGTGCACATGCCACTGTACATGCACATGCCCATGTGCATGCACGTGTCCCTGTGAGTGCTTGAGTCCCTGTGCGTGCACATGTCCCTGTGTGTGCATGTGCCCCTGTGCGTGCATGTGCCCTTGTGCACACATATGTCCTTGTGTGTGCACGTGCCCCTGTGCATGCACATGCCTGTGTGCATGTATGTGCCCCTGTTCACACATGTGTCCCTGTGTGTCCACATGCCACTGTACATGCACATGCCCGTGTGTGTGCACGTGTCCCTGTGTGTGCACGTGTCCCTGTGTGTGCACGTGCCCCTGTGCGTGCATGTGTCCCTGTGCGTGCATGTGCCCGTGTGCATACATGTGCCCCTGTGCATGCACGTGTCCCTGTGCATGGCCGTGTCCCTGTGCGTGCACATGTCCCCATGCAGCTCACACCCTCTGCACCCCCCGTCCCCGCTGTGTGCCTGGCACGTGCCCAGCGTGGCTAGCAGCCGCTGTGCCCGCAGCCCAAGCAGTTCCGGAAGATGATCCAGCAGACCTTCCAGCAGTACGCGCTGCTGCGGGAGGAGGAGTGCATCCTCAAATTCCTCCACACCCTCTCCACCTTCGCCAACATCGACCAGGAGAGCTACCGCTGCGAGCTCATCGTGAGTCCTCCGGGTGGGCTGGGATGAGATGGGATGGGATGGGATGGGATGGGGTGGGATGGGGTGGGATGAGATGGGATGGGATGGAATGGAATGAGATGGGATGGGATGGGATGGGGTGGGCTGGGATGGGATGAGGTGGGATGGGATGGGATGGGATGGGATGGGATGGGATGGGATGGGATGGGGTGGGATGGGGTGGGATGAGATGGGATGGGATGGGATGGAATGGAATGAGATGGGATGGGATGGGATGGGATGGGATGGGATGGGATGGGATGGGATGGGATGGGATGGGGTGGGATGAGGTGGGATGGGATGGGATGAGGTGGGATGGGATGGGATGGGATGGGATGGGATGGGATGGGATGGGATGGAATGCTCTTAAGCTGGTCATTAACCCTGCACGGCAGCGAGCTGCCACGTGCAGTGTCCCCTGGCACCGTTTGGACCCTGCAGACTGGGGACACTCGCAGGTGGCGGCGTGGACAAGACCACCCTGTTGTGGGCTGCTCCCTGCCACCATCCCCATGGCTGGGCATTCAGCCACCCCTGGCTCAGACGAGTCCCGGAGGGGAACTTCCAGGGCTTGGAAATCACTCCCTGCGCCCCCAAGGGAGGCATAAACCCAAAATCCCCCAGAGAAGGGAACTGAGCATCTCCCCCCTCTCCACAGCTCCCCACAGCATCCTTTATGGCGGATGCTGCTGGAGGGGCTGGGGGTGTGGCAGGGGGGTCTGGGATCTTCCACACCCAGGGGGTCCTAGCCCAGTGGGTCCAAGCTGGTGCTTGAGGTTTACTGGACCCCCTTGGGGCGAGAAGGCAGCAAACCTGGAGCACTGGGAACCCCTTTGGGACCAGGAGAAGGCAAACCACCCACGCTAGGCTCCTTGCATTGCACCATCCATCCTCCCCTCTCCAATCCCTCTGGGAAGGTGATTTTTCCCAGCAGGTTGGGTTGAGGGAGATGTGGTTCTTGGGGTACCCCCTTTCTCCCCAAATTTGCATCCTCCTTCTGTCCCCCAGCAAGGGTGGAACATCACAGTGGACCTGGTCATCGGACCCAAGGGCATCCGGCAGATGACAAGCAAGGAGGCCAAGGTATTGGGGGGCCTGGGGGGGCTGGATGAGGGGTGGAGGGGTGGCTGCTCTTAAATGGGGGGTTAAATTTGACACTGGGGCTCTGCCTCTCGCTCCCCAGCCCACATGCTTGGCCGAATTCAAGCACATCAAGTCCATCAAGTGCTCCAGCGTGGAGGAGGGCCGGGCTGTGCTGCAGCTGGGGCTCAGCGGCACCCCCCAGGTGAGGAGGCACTGGGGGGGTGCCCAGAGTGCCAGGGGGTGTGGGTGGGATGGAGTTTCCCCCCCTCCTCCGGCACCATGGGGTAGTATCTCATCCCTGTGGGTTAAGCAGGATGCAGTAGATGGCTCTGTTTCCACCTGGAGAGCTCCAGCCCCAGCCAAGGGGAGACCCTCCCCCAACGTAGAGCACATCCAAGCTGTCCTGGGGGTGCCCACCCCCCTCCAAGGGTCCACCCTGCCTGGGGGTTGAGCGTGTTGGCTGGGGTGTCCTGGGAAGGGTGATACTGGGGAACCTGGGGTCCGCTGCAGAGCCGGGAGGTGGTCACCGAGCCACCCTGAGGCACAGAGGAGGGGGAGACTCCCCAGGCTCTGGGCTCACCCATCCCCCTGTCCCTGCTGTCCCCCCCCTCAGTCCCTGGCTATCAAGACGGCTTCTCTGGCTGAGGCGGAGAACATGGCTGACCTCATCGATGGCTACTGCCGGCTCCAAGGGGGCTTGGACACCTCCCTCATCATCTTCCCCAGTAGAGGTGAGCGCCCTGGGGGGCACTGACCCCCACCAGGGTGCCCACCCGTGCCCCCTCCGAGCCCTCCTCCACTCTCTCCCTGGCCACAGCATCACCTAGGGCTTTGGAGTGACCCCAGCTGAGACCCACCAAACTCACTGCACGTGTGGTCAAGGCATTGGGGTGGGGGGACCCGGGGTGGCTGGGCAATGACTGTTGTCCTCTCCGCAGAGCGGGAGAAGAGGATCAGCCTGCCGCAGATCCCGGCCCCGTGAGTAGCTCCTGGTCCCTGGAGTGGGGCTGGGACCCCATCCTACCCCCCCAACCCCACTCCCTGACCCCCACCTCTTCCCACCCCACAGGCACCTGGAGGAGAGGCATTCCACGCTGTCGGACAGCATGAGTGTGGGTGAGTTTTTGGCTCTTCTCCTCCCATCCCACCAGCCTGGGGGAGGGGGGGCTGTGAGATACCAGTGCACTGGGATCTGGGGATGTGGTGGAGCTGGACACCCCCAGCCCTTTGCCTGTGGGGGTCGAGATGCAGCTGAGCATCCCAGGGGAGGGCCAGGCTGGTATCCCGCATGCTCCTTCTGGCCGTGGTGCCAGGCTGGGTGGCTGGACCCCTTGGGGACCCTGCAAGACCCCCCCACCCGGTGAGGTGTCTGCATCCCTGCCTGCCACTTCCCTCTTGTCCTAGACTCCGATATTTATGCGGAAATCCCTGATGAGTCTTCAAGACCGAGGTCTGGAGGTAGGTGCTACCCCCCTGAATGTCCTCTTGCCCCTCTTCCAGCACCCTAACCAAGCCCACCCACCTCCTGCCCACCCCAATTTCCCACCCCATCTCCCCAGAGCTGGGAGCAAGGTCTGCACTTCCTACCTTAACCCCCCCAGAGGAGCTGAAAGAGCTGGGATCACTCCATGGGGCAGGACCCTGGGGGTCCTCGACGAGGGGGTGATGGAGGGGGGTGGTACCCGCCATTTCCTGCTTAGCATGTGGGCTCTGCCCTTGGAGTGAGCAGGGGTACAGGCAGCTTCCCACCCCCTGGCACTGCCACCTCTGCCCTCTTCCCCTCTCTGTGAAGTCCAGCACTACGGCATCTCCCGGGAGAACGTCACGTTGGGCAGGATCCTCGGGGAAGGTTTCTTCGGAGAAGTCTACGAGGGGATCTACACCACCCCGGTGAGCATCCTGCCCTCTCCCGGCACTGCCTGCCTCCTCCACAGCCGGGGGGGTGGTTCTGGGGTAAAGCAGCCCTCCCACCCCCCATTCTTGCAGAAAGGGGAGCGGGTCAACGTGGCTGTGAAGACCTGCAAGAAGGATTGTAGCCCGGAGAACAAGGACAAGTTCCTGAGCGAAGCGGGTACGTGGCAGGCGGATGGTGTCCCCCCTTCAAGGGGGACGAAGCCTTCTCAGCCCCAGCCAGGGGCTCACGTGGGGGGCACAGAGAACACACGTGGGTGTTCTGGCGGTGTTTGCAGCGCTGCCATGGTGGGGTGTCAGAGACAGGGTGGTAGAGCCCTGCCCTGGCTTCCTCTGGTCCCCACTTGGGGACAGATTGCCGTTGGGATGGGACACAGGTGTCCCGTGCCCTCCCCCCTGTGACATGGCTGGTTTTCAAAATATACCTGGTTTAGGGAAGGGATGGATATTGGAGAGAGGGGAGAAATGCTGCTGAATCCTTGTGTGAGAGCAGACGGGCACTACCTGGATGTAAATCCCTGGGGAGCTGGAAACCGGGAGTCCCACCCCAATCCCTTTTGGGGACATACTAGGCTATTGCTGGCAATTCCTCCTGCTCTGTCTCCGACTTCATGGAGACAGGGATTTGGGCTCCTCAAGGAGGGGGGTCCCCCATTGCAGCTTGTCTGACACGGTCTCCCCCCCAGTGCTGATGAAGAAGCTGGACCACCCCCACATCGTGAAGCTCATCGGCATTGCGGAAGAGGAACCCACCTGGATCATCATGGAGCTCTATCCCTACGGAGAGGTGAGCAGGGCCCCTCCTTGCCACCCTTTCTGCCCCTGCTCAGTCCCCTCGGTCCCTGAGCCCCTCCCTGGCTTGTCCCCTTGCAGCTGGGGCAGTACCTGGAGCAGAACAAGCTCTGCCTCGCCGTGCCCACGCTCATCCTCTACGTGCTGCAGATCAGCAAAGCCCTGGCCTACCTGGAGGCCATCAACTGCGTGCACAGGTAGGGCCGGAGGGAAAAGGAGCCAGGCAGGATGCCAGGAGAGTCAGGGGATGGCAGGGACCACAGGGGGATAGGCCGGTGGGGGGAGGGCAGAAGCAGGCAGCATCTTTGCTGCAGACCCTTTCTGCAGCTGGGTGAGCTGGGTGTGAGCTCTCCATCCATTCTCCATCCCTTCTCCCCAGCCAAGGCTCTCTCTCCTTGCAGGGATATTGCCGTGAGGAACATCCTGGTGGCCTCCCCGGAGTGTGTGAAGCTGGGCGATTTCGGCCTCTCCAGGTACATCGAGGACGAGGAGTACTATAAAGGTAAGGGCTGCACGATGGGGCTGGGGCTCGCTCCACCCCTGGGAGGTTGGAGCAGGGATTTCTCTGGATGGCGGAGCTGGCACACGGTGGGGCTCGCTGCACCAGCAGGATGGGAAGGGGCTGGGGCAGAGACCATGGTGGGACCTCGCTGTCCTGGGGCTGCTCCGTCACCCCTGCAGTGACCACGGCCACCATCCCTCCCCCCTCTCCAGCCTCCGTCAGCCGTCTCCCCATCAAGTGGATGTCACCCGAGTCCATCAACTTCCGACGCTTCACGACGGCCAGCGATGTCTGGATGTTCGGTACGTGGTGGGATGGGGACGGAGCAGGGTCCTGGGCATCACCTGCCTCCTGTGGCATCGTCTGAATGCACATGGACAAATCCTGCTCTGGAGCAGGGGGGTTATCCCAGCCTTGCCCCTTGGGAAGAGCTTCTTCCAATTCAACTATCCTCGGGTGCTTCCTCCTCCTCCTCCAACGAATTCAAGACAGTCAGGGGGCTGAGTCAAACTCTACCCCCTGCAAATATCCATCTCCCTGCCCATCCCCATGGCCTCTGGCGCTCATCTGTCTGTCTGTCTGTCCATAACAGCCCTATGGCCGGCAGCAACCAGGAGCTGGGCTCCTTGCAGCTCCCCAGGAGAGCTTGCAGCCCTTTCCTCTGCATTTTTGGGTCACTTCCAACCCAAACCATTCCATGATTCTATGATTTTTCACCCAGGAACCAGAAAGTCTGAGCAGCCAAGTGGCCTGGTGTCATGCAGCAAAGCATGGCAATGTCACCAAGTGCCCAAAAACCTGAGCGAGGGGCTGGTTTCCCCCCCCCCCCAAACTTTACCATCATTTGAGGTTGCTCATGTTGCTTCCCACAGCCGTGTGCATGTGGGAGATCCTGAGCTACGGCAAACAGCCCTTCTTCTGGCTGGAAAACAAGGATGTGATCGGGGTGCTGGAGAGGGGTGACCGCCTGCCCAAGCCCGACCTGTGCCCCCCCATCCTCTACACCCTCATGACGCGCTGCTGGGACTACGACCCCAGCGAAAGGCCCAAGTTCAAGGACTTGGTTTGCAGCTTGAGGTGAGCAGGGAGGCGGGGGCAGGAGGGGGCGATGATGGGCTGGGGGGTCCATGGTTTGATAGAGGGGTGGGTGAGTGAAGGAAAATAATGAAGCCATGCAAGATTTTGGGTCTGGAGGTTTTTGGCTGAGTTTGAACTCAAAGGACCATTTGAGCCCACCCCAGGGGGGAAGTGGGGGGTGCCTGGGCTGAAATGGAAATGCTTTGCTTCCTGGAAAGGGGTCTTGCAGGGGTGTCCAGACCCCACATCTCACATGGTGATGCTGGTGTGGTTGGCCGTGCCCAAGCTGTGTCTTCCCAGCTCTTTCCCTCTGCTCTTCTCACCCCCATCCCCTTGCTCCCTCGTGTTTTCAATGGCTTATCCAGCTCAGGCATCCCTGGGCACAGATGTGTCCCTGCCAGAGGGGACTGTGCCAATGTCCCTCCGGGGGCTGTCACCCTCTGTCCCCTCCTGCAGTGACATTTACCTGATGGAGAAGGAGTTGGCCAAGGAGCAGGAGAGGAACAACCGCCACCGGCCTCCCAAAATCATGGAGCCACCATCCTTCCAGGAGCCACCTCCGAAGGTGAGGAGAAGGCCGTGCAGGCAGGTTCATCTCCCTGCTGCGACCCACCGATGGGTGCTGAAGAAGTGGGACCTCCCTGATCTGGCACCCACCATGCATTTCTTCCTCCTTTGCTCCCTGTAGCCCAGCAGACCCAGGTACAAGCCACCCCCCCAGAGCAACCTTCTGGCTCCCAAGCTGCAGTTCCAGGTAAGATTGCCTGGCCAGAGCATCCCTCAGGGACCTGAGAAAGGGGGTCAACACCAAAAAACCCTCCGTGGAGCTTGAGCCCTCGGGTGGATTGTGGCTTTTGGGGCTCTGAGGTGCCCCACACCACCCCCAAGTGCCTCCCGCCACCTTGCCATCAGGACACCGCACCACTCGGGGCTCAGCCCTGCCCTGTCCCCTGCCCTGTGCTTTGTGTGTCCCTCAGAGCTGGCAGAGAGGCTTTCACCCCAGGGAGGGGCAGTTTGCACACTCGTCACCAGCCAGTTTGCACACACGGCTGGGGAGAGAGGGGGTTCGCTGCTCCGTAGTGTGACCGGGGGCTGTTTGGCTGCCCTGCGGGGGCACAGGGCACCCCCTCTGAAGGACCAGAGCTGGTCCCTGCAGCATGAGGGTGAAACCCTCAAGAGCCACTATTTTGGGGCTGGACAGGGGTCCAGGCAGCAGCGTGGGAGGTCTCAAGCCCATGCTCAGGGTGAGGAAGAGCAGAGTAGGGAGGAAGGTCCCATTCCTGCCCCATGGCAGAGTCGCTCCTGGTACGAAAGCCGCTCTCCCACGCGTTGTCTACTCCATCCGTCCGTCTGTCTGCACTAACCCTGCCGTGGCCTTGTTTTGTGCACGTGCCGTCCCGCTGCTCGCCCCCCCTTGCCCCCCCGCAGGTGCCCGAGGGTCTGTGTGCCAGCTCACCCACGCTCACCAGCCCCATCGAGTACCAGTCTCCGGCCAACTCCCTGCACACCCCACCGCTCAACCGCCACAACGTCTTCAAACGCCACAGTATGAGGGTAAGACAAGGGATTCCCGCATCCCACGGCATCCAGAGGATACCCCGTTCCCTGGGTGGCTTCATCCCAAGCATGCTGAGGACATTGTAGGATGCGATGGCTCAGGGGGAGGGATGCTTGCTGCACCACACTCCGCTCTGTGCTGCTGCCGCCACTGCTTTGAGCTCAGTGTTGCTCCCAAGCTGGCTGTGGGAGAGCCAAATCTTGCCATCACCCCGTGGGTGCTGTTTGTGGGCTGGAGGGATCAAGCCCATGGAAAGCTCTGGGGTGTCTCCAGCCCTCGCCATGCACGTTTGCATGTTGGTGGATAAGCGACTGGCACGGCATCCCCAAAAACGGGCAGAAGATGGGTGACTGACGCTCCTCAGAGCTTTGAGTCAGCTCCTCGCTCTCGGTGTTGGTACCTGGAATTCCAGTGGTGGTGTGCAGACTGAGCTTGGTTACTCTATCCCCAAAAACGGAGCTGGGTGTTGGGGCACACCCTGAGATGCTCTGCCCGGCACACCGGGACCGCCGTGGTGCCGAGCATGGCTGCACCATGGGCACAGTGAGCTGCTCCCCAAACCGGCCTGTGCATGCCGCCCATGGAAAGTGCTGGGATGGTGGTGGGAGATCTGGGGCCAGCCAGTGGTTTCCTCTTCCTGTTGGAGAATCACGTAGTCCCCAGATTCACTTCGGGGGTTCATGGCTGCTGGGGTCTGGCGCATGGCTTGCATGTGTGGAATGGTGCTCTGGCTCCCGTGCCGAAATCTGGGAGTGGGCTCTGACTCTTGAGGCTCCCCCTCCCCACAAACGCTGGCTCTGCACACCAGGAGGAAGATTTCCTCCGTCCCAGCAGCAGGGAGGAGGCACAGAAGCTCTGGGAAATTGAGAGGCTCAAGATGCGGCAGGTCCTGGACAAGCAGCAGAAGGAGATGGTGGAGGACTACCAGTGGCTGCGGCAGGAGGAGAAGTCCCTGGTGAGTGGCCTCGGGCTGCCTCCAGCTCTTGCACCCTCAGGAATCATGGAATTGTTTAGGTTGGAAAAGCCCTTTCAGCCCATCGAGTCCAACTGTTACCCCAGCACGGCCCAGCCCCCCACTGACCCATGTCCCTGAGCACCACATCCACACGGCTCTGAAACCCCTCCCGCGATGGGGACTCCCCCCTCCCTGGGCAGTTCCAGCCCTGACAGCCCTTTCTGGGAAGGAATTTCCCAAGATCCAACCTAAACCTCCCCTGGCACAGCTTGAGGCCGTTCCCTCTTGTCCCATCACTTGTCCCTTGGGAGAAGGGACCGACCCCCCCCTCTCTGCCCCCTCCTGTCAGGGAGCTGTAGGGAGCGATAAGGTCTCCCTGAGCCTCCTCTGCTCCAGGCTCAGCCCCAGCTCCCTCAGCCACCACAAAGGTGTTGGGAAGAGGCACCGCAGCCTTTGAGGTTGCTCTTCATGACTGGAAAAGCCACTTTTCCTTGGAGGAACGGCTCCTCCAGCAGCCAAACCTTTCTCACCCCTTGATATTCTGCACCCATGAAAATTTCACGGAGCTGCTCCATTTCAAAATTAACGTTTTGAAACTTGGGAAAATTTGAAATACCTGCAATTGAGTCTTAATGAGTTTTTATAAAGCTTTTGAAATAGGGACTGGAGACAGCTGATATGTGACTAATCCATCAGCTTGCACGGAGACAGGCTTGGAAGGAGGCAGAAAACCCTTTATTTGATAGACTCACGCAGCCGGCGAAGCAAAGCCCAGCTCCCCTCGTCCCCAGGGCTGGTGGATGCCGAGCGGCTCCAAACAGCTGCTTGAACCAAACTAGCTGTTTTTGAAGCAGCAAAGTGTCTGGTACCCCGGGAGCAACCAGGGAGCAAGTAGGGGTGATGGGATGGAGATGGGACCAGCGATGGGCTTGAAGCCCCTTCCCCTCCCACATCCCCGGACCCAACAGAGATACATTCCTGTAACATGCTTCATGAGTCTCCCAGAAACCAGGAAAAGCCCTTTTTTCCTTCCTTTTTCTTTTTTTCCATGCCTTTCACAAAGCTTTCTCCACCTTTGCAGGACCCAACGGTGTTTATGAACAACAACACTCCTCCGGTGAGTGATGCTGGCCCCGGAGAGACTGGACTGGGTTGTATTTGGGTGCGGGGGATCCTTCTCCTGGGTGGGGTCCGGACACCCTCATTTGCTTTCGCGTGGTGGGGCAATAGATATTTATATATGTGCCCCTCGTGTTGGGAAAATTAATCTGCAGACATTAATGGGGGGCAATATTGGTGGTCCGGAGCTCCCCAACAGAAGCCCTGGGAGGGGGTGGCGATGCCTTCTCCTTCTTCGCCACCTCCAACCTGGATTTTGTGCCTCTCATCTGCTGTTTCTTCCCTCCACAGCTGCTCCCGGAGAAGGAGACGGATTACAGTGAGTGCCCACAGCAGCACAGGGTGTGGGGCTGCCCCAGCCCCCATCCAGGAGCACCCATTTTGGGGCTGAAAGTGCGAAGCCCGGTGCTGAGCTGCAAGGAGCCTCGGGGCCATATCCCTCCCAGCTTTGGGATTCCCCATGGAAGAAATCCTAGATCGTGGGGAGCAGCTTTGCCTGCCCTAGGCAGGGGGCTGCCTGCCCTGGGCATGGGAGGGTCCAAGGGGGCTGACCCTGTGGGGAGGTGGCATAGCTGGGGTGGGTCAGGGTGTCCAGCCACAGTGGGACATGGTGCTCCTGGGGACCACGTGTCTGGGGGACCATCCAGAGTGACTCTTCTTCCTTTCCCTTACTGATGGTGTAGCGGAGTTCACGGGCCCCCCCCAGAAGCCTCCAAGACTTGGGGCACAGGTAAGACCTCCCTGAATGAGGCTACCACTGTTCCGGTCCTCCTCCTCCTCCATCTCCACAGTGTCATTCCTCCTCCTCCACCTCCATCATCCATCTGTATCCACAGGATGGGACTTTTCTGACTCCCCCAGGCCCCAAAGGGTGTGGGTGGGAGCCCGGATGGCTCTGGCCAGGGCTCCCCATATGTTCTTCCCACCTTGCCCGCTCAGTCCATCTGATCCTGTCGTGTCCCTGTTCCCCAGCAGTCCATCCACCCAGCCCCCACCGCCAACCTGGACCGCACAGATGACGCGGTGTACAGCAACGTCATGGACCTGGTGCGGGCAGTGCTGCAGCTGAAGAACGAGATCAGCCTCCTGCCCCCGGAGGGGTACATCCTTGTGGTGAAGGTAGGGAGGGGGCAACACGGGGGGGAACGGGGGAGGGAGTGGGAAATGAGCCTGCTGAGCGACTCCCACCAAGCATCCTTCTTGGGAAGGTCTTGCACATGAAGGAGGGAATATCTCCAATATTCCCAGCTCCTCCTTTAGATCGTTGGATCAATGATGGGAGAGTTTCCAACATGTCCTGCTCCTTTGTTGGCTCCTTGGGTCAATGATGAGTTTCCAATATACCCTGCATCTCCATTGGGTGTTTGGGTCAATGGTGGGAGCACTTCCAGCATGTCCTGCTCCTCCATTGGATCCTTGGGTCAACAATGGGAGAGTTTCCCACATGCTGTGCTCCTCCATTGGGTCCTTGGGTCAAAGGTGGAAGCAGTTCCAGCATTCCCTGCTACTCCATTGGGTCCTTGGGTCAAAGGTTGGAGCATTTCCAGCATTCCCAGCTCCTCCATTGGGTCCTTGGGTCAAAGGTGGAAGTATTTCCAACATTCCCTGCTACTCCATTGGGTCCTTGGGTCAAAGGTGGAAGTATTTCCAGCATTCCCAGCTCCTCCATTGGGTCCTTGGGTCAAAGGTGGAAGTATTTCCAACATTCCCTGCTCCTCCCTTGGGTCCTTGAGTCAACAATGGGAAAGCCTCCCACCATGCCCCTCTCCCGAATGGGATCCTTGACTCAGCGGCAGAGTCTATTCCCATGCACCACTTCCCTGTGCCGGTACCTGGAGCCATCCTAACCCTTCTGCCCTCCCTACAGAACGTGGGATTGTCCCTACGGAAGCTGATCGGCAGCGTCGATGAGATCCTGCCTGTCCTGCCCGCTGCCTCTCGCACTGAGGTAGGACCAGGGAGAGGGGGAAACAGGGTCCGGTGTAGGGTCCTGTCTGTAACCCCCGTGTGTCATGGTCAGATCGAGGGGACCCAGAAGCTGCTTAACAAGGACTTGGCTGAACTCATCAACAAGATGCGCCTGGCACAGCAGAACGCCGTCACCTCGCTGAGCGAGGAGTGCAAGCGGCAGATGCTGACGGCCTCCCACACCCTGGCCGTGGATGCCAAGAACCTCTTGGATGCCGTGGACCAAGCCAAGGTCCAGGCCAACCTGGTGAAGCTGTGCTTGGAGTGAGGGCAGGGGCGGAGAGAGGGAAGGAGAAGAGGAGAGGGACCGCTGCGCTCCGGCCGGCGGAGATGGGAGGAGAGCATTGTGGAGGAGCTGGCTTTTGTGTGTCTCCCGTGGCCTCGCCGTCCTGCCCTCCCTGTCCCCCCTCCTCCTGCAGCCGCTCGTGTCTTTAGCATCGTCTCGTCGGTCCTCTGAAGAAGGGAGGCATCTGGTGACTTGCCCCTGGAAAGGGCTGGGGGGGCCCTGGCCATCGCCGAGGGCGACTTGAGGATCCCTCTGGCTCGGTGGCTCCCTACTCCCCAGCTGCCAGCAGGTCCGTGTGTCTGTCCCTCGGCCTCTTCGAGGATGGACGGCCGCGGGCGGCGTGTCACGACAGGGACCTGGACCCCGCTCCTCGCTGTGGGGAGGGCACGGTGGCTGGGGGAAGCTGCCATCCCAGTTGGGGGGGGCTGCGTGGAGGTCCCCAGGGGCCATCGGAGTGGTGTCCAGGGGGACTGTTTGCGTTTCCTTGCACATTGTATAGAATTTATTTAATGATGGGAAGCGGGTCCGAGGTGGAGCCGGCTCCGGTGCCCGCGGCTGGAGCGTGCCAGGCCCCACGCCTTGCAGAGCGCAGGGAGGGATGGGACCCTGCGGATCGCAGCCTTCAGTGACACAAACCAGGAGAACGGTGCCTCCTCCAGCTGAGTTTTCTCCGAGCTGCTCCGTGTTAAGCCACAACGGCGAACCAAGTCTCTGTTCGGTTTGTGCTTTGAGTTGGAAACCGTACGGTTTGGGCTTTTTCCCGGCATCTTCCCACAACGCTGTTCATTCTGGCTAAGATAAACCATGCACAAAGTCCAGCCGTGACCGTGCTTGCCTGCCACCCCCCTGCCGTGGGGACAATTCCCCTGGTCACCAGCATCTCCTTAAAAAGAGTAAGGGTCACGCTGCTCAGACCTCCCAGCACCGGTGGCAGCACCCCCGGGGGGGAGCAGCTGGGGTGAACCTGGATCTGCTGCATCCACGTCCTCTTTGGAGCCCCTTTTCCCTTCTGCTGAGCCCACCGTCCTCTCAAGGGTCCTGGACCCCCACCTGCTCCCGCCCCAAGGCTTGGTAATGAAAGCATCTGCAGACCTTTGTTTTTCCAAGGCCACCAGGGATTCATGCTGGAGGCTGCTGGGAAGTGGTTTATGCGGGATAGCACAGCCATGAAGATGGGTTCTCCCCGAAAGAAGGATGCTTGGGGGTCTAGTGCCCCACTGGCAAGCATTCTGGTGGCCTCATCATCCAGGGCTGAGCTGAGGGGTGGTGGGTGCTGGCTGTGACCAGCGAGAGGGACCGCAGGGTTTAATGTGGGAAGGGGAGGGTGCCCCCGCCCTGACCCTTCGGGGTGAAGCCCCGTGTGCCATGGCTGGCAGTGCCCAGGGCACTGGGCATCCCGTCCTGTTCCCTTCCAGTCAACCCACCTGCATCACCCAAGGAGATGCAGCCCCAACCAAGCCAGAAATTGTCCTCGTGGGAGAGCTCCCCAGCTCTGCAGAGCCCTAAAGCCCACGTGTGCTGAGACACACGTATACCCACGCACACATCCAGCCATTCCATTGCTGGAAAATCCTGGTGTCCCTGAGGGCATGGAAGAAGGCAGCAGGTGCCCTGCAGGGTACATGGAAGCTAGAAATTAAAAGCTGGATTGCAGAGCCAAGGGCTTTGGGATCTGACATGGGATGGAGAGGAGGATTTGCTTGGGATGGACTGCAGCAGTACAGGTTCCCCCTACACCAGCTGAGTCCACCAGCCTTGGCACAAGGCAGCGCCCTGAGCTCCCAGGGTCTGCAGGCACTGTCTGGACATGACTGGATGGGTTATCCCGTTCTGCAGAGCGGCTTTTCCCTTACAAGCCACCCGGATGGGCTGTTTCCATCTCCCTGTGCTCCGGTGGGGGACGGTGTGGGAGTGACCACTCATGCTGGCGGATTGCAGAGGGTCTGTTCCTGGGCTGGGCTTTGCAGAGCAAAGAACACCAAGCCATGCAGCCAAGCAGGGACCCCCATCCCGTGACCGTATCCCTTCTGCACTGACCACCCGAAGCGTTATCACCTGCCCCACATCATGCATGACGTCACCAGCCTGTGGGCTGAGCACCCTGCGCTCAGGATGCATCCTAAAGCATCTGTGATGTCCCACGTTCTTGTCCAGCGTGGAGTCACAACCAGAGGCAGCTCCTGGGGTTTGGGTGGGATTTGCAGCAGCTCGAGGAAGCTGGTGCATCCCCTGAGTGTCTCCAGCCTGCACAGTGGAGAAGCTTCCTCCAGGCCAGGATGACTGCGACCACCCCAGGCAGGATGCCATCCCTCCCCACGATCCCCAGACCCTTGCTTCCCCATGCATATCCTATCCGAGGGTCTTCCATGGATGACAACCAAGTCCTCCCAGGGAGAGGCTGGATGTGGGCACCACCGTGCCCGCTCCCTGGGAGGAGGGAGGGTGCGTCACCCGTCGTCCCCAGTGCAGCCTGGCCCGGCTCCTAGATCATCCCCGCCAGGTAGGGTGGGAGGAAGAGCCCCACGGTGCCCAGCAAGCAGACGATGATGAACATCCAGAGGAAAATGCGGTCGATCACCATGGCCACGTACTTCCAGTCCTCCTTCACCTGCCAAGCGGAGAGGGGCTGTGAGCGTGGGCAGGGGATGCAGCCCCACAATGTGTGAGGACCCCTTGGGATTAGGAGACCACCCAGAGCTTCCTATAATCTGCCGTTTACCCCAGGGTGAGGGGATACCCCATGTCTCTAGAAAATACCAGTGCCTGGAGGGCTACAAGAAAGCTGGGGGGGCTTTTTCCAGGGGCAGGGAGTAACAGGACAAGGGGTAATGGGTTTAAATGCAAAGAGGGAGATTGAGATGGGCCATCAGGAAGAAATTCTTCCCGCAGAGGTTGGGGAGGCCCTGGGACAGGTTGCCCAGAGAAGCTGTGGCTGCCCCATCCCTGGGAGTGTCCAAGGCCAGGCTGGATGAGGCTTGGAGCAACCTGGGCTAGTGGAAGGTGTCCCTGCCCATGGCAGGGGGTGGGACTGGGTGGGCTTTGAGGTCCCTTCCCGCCCAAACCATTCTATGTGTTCTATGAAATCCCTGGAGCAGCAGGGCTGGGGGATGGAACTCTCCAGGGAGGCTGCTTGGGGCAGAGCAGATCACCCCTGGGGTTTCCCAAAGCCACCTGGCTAAAAGCAGGGGTGCATCCCCCAGGCTGGGTGCCAGCAGGGCAAGGTGGGCCATCTCTGCTCTCCGAGGGCAGGACAGGGTGGGCATGAGAGGGACCTCTAACATCTCCACAGCCAGCAGGGACAGGGGCTGGAGGAACCCTCAACTGGCCCCGTGGATTGGGCATTTCCCAGGAGGTGGTCGTTGACCTTGTCTCTGGTTTTGGGTCCTCAGCAGCCAGGGCACTAACTGGGGGTCCCACCACTGACACCACCACCACCCCACCCCCCCCATGGTGGTACAAGTGGCAGGAAGGAGCACCCAGGCTGGGGGATCCCACTCACCACCCAGCCCTTGGAGACACCCACTCACCGAGAAGTCAGCATCCTCGGCTCGCAGGTGGTCCGCGATGTACTGCACCCCTTCCAGGGCCTTCAGGATGCTGGGGGACAGCGTCAGCCCCCGCTCCGAGCTCACCTCCTCCTCCTCCTCCCCCTTGGGGGGCACACGGGGGGCTGAGCCCACTGATGCCTTCCCAGCTTGACGCCCGCAGCCGTAGCGGCACTGGGTGCCCTGGCCATGGGAACCCGCCTGGGACATGCGCCTGGGGTACGTCTTCTCCTCCTCTTCTTCCTCCTCTTCTTCCTCCTCCTCCTCCTCCTCTTCCCACTTGTCATCTACATCGGTCTCCAGCCAGCACCTGGAGGTGCTGAGCCTTGTCCCTGGGAGGTCGTACTGCCCCGGGGTCCCCTCGGGGGGAGGCAGCGCCGGGGGTCGTTTCATGAAGAGCCAGCGAGGGATGAAGTCGAGGAAGAAGCTGCGCACCCAGCGGGGCATGGTGTGGGTGCTGGGCGAGCGGTGGTGGACATTGAGGACGAACACGGTGATGATGATGGAGAGTGTGACAAAGATCATGGTGAAGAGGAGGTACTCGCCGATGAGCGGGATGACCAGCGAGGTGGAAGGGATGATTTCTGTGATGAGCAGCAGGAAGACAGTGAGGGAGAGGAGGACGGAAATGCAGAGGGTGATCTTCTCCCCGCAGTCGGAGGGCAGGTAGAAGACCAGCACGGTCAGGCAGGAGATAAGCAGGCAGGGTATGATGAGGTTGATGGTGTAGAAGAGCGGGAGGCGGCGGATGATGAAGCAGAAGGTGATGTCGGGGTATATCTCGGTGCAGCAGTCATATTTCTTGGAGTTATAGGTGCCGATGGCATTTATGATGGCCCACTCGCCACTCTCCCAGTAATCCTTGAGGTCCACGTGGTGCTCCATGTTCTCCAGGTCGATCTTGGCCTTGTCGTAGGTCCAGGAGCCAAACTTCATCTTGCAGTTCTGCTGGTCGAAGGGGAAGAAGGTGACGTCAATGCTGCACGAGCTCTTGTAGATGGCAGGCGGCACCCACTTCACCTTCCCGTTGGAGAAGAGGTGGGCCTTCGTCATGTGGGTCACGGCGAACTCCCCGTCAGCGCTGCAGGGATGGAGAGTTCACAGAACCATGGAATATTTTTGGTTGGAAAAGACCTTTAAGACCATCAAGTCCAACTGTTAACCCAGCACTGCCAAGTCCACCACTGAACCATGTCCCTGGATGTGAAGGTCAGAGGAGGATGAAGCATTTTCCACAAGGAATAGGGGCAGGAACTCCTCTCAGGGCTGGTATGAGCCTTGATTTGAGACTGTGGCCCCATCCTGCACACCTGCACAGTGCTGGATCCACCCTCCTGGACATCGTCCGGAGCATGGAGATGAGTGGGAGTGTGAGCATTGGACACGGGGAGGTGGATGCGGACTGATTTGCATCCTTATCACTGGGGTGGGATATGGGGAAGGAGGCCCGTGGCGGCTGGCATCGTCAAGGAGCTACTGGGATGGGATGGGATGGGATGGGATGGGATGGGATGGGATGGGATGGGATGGGATGGGATGGGATGGGGTGGCATAGGGTGGCATGGCATGGCATGGCATGGCATGGCATGGCATGGCATGGCATGAGCTGGCCCTAGGGATGTCCCATCTTGGCAGTGTCACTCACTTGTTGTAGAGCACGATGTCGGGGATCCAAATCATCTCAGAGGGCACCCGGATGGAGGTGACGTTGTCAAATTCCGCCGGGTCCCAGCGCAACTTGTAGTCACTCCACTCCTGAAGGGACACATGGAGGGAATGGCATCAGGTGGCCCTGGGTCTGGTGGGACCAAGATGCCCAATGCCTCCTCCTCTTCCTCCTCCTCGGGCAGCATGCCCCAGAGGAACAGCACCATGGAGAAGCCACCAAGCCCCCTGGGCAGGGTCTCTCTGCCCCAAATATTATGCCCTCCTTGACACTCTCCTGCCCTTGCCCCAGGGAGGGAACAGGGTCCTACCTGCTTCAGCCAGACATTCGTGGTCATCATCTGGTTCTTCTCATCCTGCGGTGGGAAAGAGGGAGAGGTGAGAGGAGACGGAGAGAGGGCTTGACGCACCACTGCATCGACCCCCAAATCGCTGCTTTCACTTTCTGCCCACCACCTCTGGGGTTCAGCTCCTGGAAACAACTGGCTCCAGTACAAATCCAGGGAGAGACGCTATGTCCTCGAGATGTCTGATCACTAGATGGCAGCAAGAAATAGCACATTGCAGCGTAGAGCTCTGAGCCGCTCCGATGGATGGGTGGGCAACTGTACGGTCCCAAGGATAGGTGGGTGGGGATGAATGGATGGATGGATGGATGGATGGATGGATGGATGGATGGATGGATGGATGGATGGATGGATGGATGGATGGATGGATGGATGGATGGATGGAAGGAAAAGCCCAGAGGTGCCCCATGACAGGTGGATGGTGGATAAGGAGATGGCAGAGATGGAGAACTGCAGTTTTCCTTGATGCGCTCCTGCTGTCAGGGGCAGGTTGGGGATGGACAGGAGGGGTGCAGACCCCACTGCTCGTTGGGGGTCTGAGGGAGGCAGGGTGGGTGGTGGTTTGTCACCTGCTGGAGGTGGCCAGGAGGTTGCTGGTGCCCCATCCCAAACTCCCACTGGGTTCCCCAGTCCCTGGTCTGGCAGACCAGTAGGACCAACTGGTGAAAAGTCAGATACCACACAAGACAGGGATCTCTGCTCTCAGGCTACGCACCACATCAATCAGCTGCGCGATGGAGAGCCCGAATTTCACGATGACCACGTCAGAGGTGTTGGGCACTGGCCGCGACCAGCGGTTGTAGCCGGTGAAGAGGTGCTTGAAGAGCCGCTCTTCGGCGTGGCTGCCAGGCTGCTCCCGCAGGCAGGTGGCTGTGGGGAGATGGAGACACCCCTCCTTCCACATCCCTGCACCCCATTTGCCCATTCTGGGCGAGTCCCCTCTCTGCTGAAGCAGTTAGGGATGCTAAAACCCACCCTAGGATGGGGAGAGGGGAATTAGACCCCTCAAAGCTCCCTCCTGGGGAGCAGAGAGCAATGCAAGATCAAGAAAATCCCACTCTTGGGTGGTTGAGGGCTCTCTCCCAGACCCGTCCAGCTCTTACTGGTGCCAACTGGTTAAGCTTTGTGAGGTGGAGGCTGACCCAGCCCTTGGGACCTCTGCAGCCTGCCTGGAGACCACCCCTCAGGCAGGGCTGGAGGCAGGGCTGGGATGAGAACAACGCTCTTTGCTCTGCCTAGAAATCATTGGCGTCGGTCTTCATAGCCGTCAGCTTGCGGTGCATCGCTCGGCTGTCCTTGCTCACTGCAGAGCCCCATAAATTCCCAGCAGCAAGTCGAGGGATGCAGAGGGAGGGAGGGATGGAGTGGGGGAGGGCTTTGCACAGCGAAGGGCAACCAAAGGGACGTCATATGGGTGGCTCTGCTCTGAAGAAGGATGGGTGTACGGCCCCATAGCGTGCCCTGTGCCCCATGCAAGCTGTGCCCACTGGGCAGACAAGGCCAGGGGGGCCCTGGTTGTTGTACTTTGGCCAGGGATTGAGGGTCTTAGGGGTGTCGGGGAGGGCTGGTGCCAAGAGAAGGGACAAGCAAGATGCCGCACTCATGGATATCTCGCAGTGAACGCAGGTGGACACAAAATCCACATTTTTCCATCCCTCCGACATTTTTAACTTGCAGAGGATGGCTCTGGGGTCCCAGAGGAGGATGACCCAGAGCAGACCACCCCCACCTGAGTGTCATCTGTGTGGTGTCAAGCTGCTCTGCAAAGACACGAACCCCGACCTGGCACGGTGCACGGCACAGGACATTGTGCCAGCATGGAGACTGGGGATGCTGAGAGGGGTAAACTGGGAGAGAACTGGTTTTCCATGCACATGCACCACAGCCGGCTTCCCTTGCCCTTTTCACAGATTTACCCACCCAGGGTCCAGATGGGTGATACTCATGGGAAGGCAGGACTCAAATTAAGAAAA
Source organism: Rhynochetos jubatus (assembly GCA_027574665.1). Lineage (NCBI taxonomy): Eukaryota > Metazoa > Chordata > Aves > Eurypygiformes > Rhynochetidae > Rhynochetos > Rhynochetos jubatus. Next base: position 124,601,730 of record CM050650.1, read on the forward strand.
TTTAGGTATCCCAGGGAAAACCAGAGCCGCTCTTACCCGACTGGAAGGTGACGAAGCACCATGTGACGAGGAGGGTGATGCCATGGGACAACCACCCCATGCTGGAGTCCCCCATGGATCCCCTCCCTGCAAAGCCCTGCAGGAGGGGCCAGGGGGAGCGATTAGCTGAGATGCTGGTGGGAGAGGAGGCTCAGAAGGGACAGCCACCATAGGGGACCTCTGACAGGGTGTCCTCGCCGTTAGTGAGCACTGGAGGAGCCATGGATGGAGCTGGACATGAGCTGGGAGACATGGACACCAGGGTGGGTGTGTGGTCTGGGGTGCTCTCCTGAGCCGCCTGCCCCAAATTTCACTCCTGGAAAGACAGCAGAGAACAGCAGTGTCACCACAATGCCACCACGGTGCAGGTCTGGGAGGTGACGGTCCTACTGTGGTCCCCTCAAAGCTGCTTCCAGCTGCGAGTGGGGCTTGGAGCTGATCCAAGCAGAATGAAGGGAAAATATCCCCAAAATATCTGCTCCCCATTTCAGGAGTGCTCCTCAGGCAGGCAGGGCATGAATCTGGACAGCGTCGGCCACAGCTGGGCAGCTGGACCCCGTGAGTTAAAGCAATGGAGAGCCCAGCTCTGATCCCAGGTCATTTAATAGCTGAGATGGAACCCAGTGCTCCAAACCCTGCTGGGGTGACCAGAAGATAACTGGTTTCAACCATCTTTCTGCCCTTCCCGTCCCAAAGCTGCTTCATGTGCTGAGACTGAGGGAGGGGGAAGCACCTCAGCTGCTCCAAGAGACTGCTTTGCCCTGAACACGCTCCTGGAGAATCCAGGAGCACTCACTACAGAGAAAAGGGATCATCCTTTCACCATCCATCCATCCATCCATCCATCCATCCATCCATCCATCCATCCATCCATCCATCCATCCATCGATGCATCCACGCCTTCATCCATGGATGCATTTGTTTCCCCTCCCCAGCAAGGCAAATCTCTGCAAGAAGGGAAATCACTTGCTCTGCAGAAATCCCCAAATCTGTTCCTGCTTCCAAGGTGACTCCTCCAAGCTTGATCTGTGCCCCAAGAGCAGCCTCCCCTCTCCAGTTGCAGAGAAAATTATGGATGTGTCTCTCCTGGCTGAGATATCTAAATATACTGGAGAGTGCAGGGGAAGCTGGGGGAGCTGCTCTCACTCCAGGCTCTGTTATACGGTCACACAAGTGGGGATTTCATGGTTTTCCAAAGTTCTGGTAGATCCTGAAGAGGGAAAGGAGGTGCCCTGGGTGATGCAAAGCTGTGCCTGAAACTGCCTGTATGTGGCAAAGGGGGGCTGGGGGGGACACGGGTGGAGAGGAGCCCATAAGGGACAGGCACCTGTGGGTCCCAGTGTGGATGGGGAAGGGGAGGTGAGTGGGAAATGGGCTGTGTGGGTGGGAGACTGCACACCCCCACACACAGGGGTCACCCCAGGGTGCTGTGACACCCCCAACCCAACCAGCACCTCACACCCGCATCCCCCTTTCCTCCCATTGCTGCTTCACCCTCCTCGGTGCCCCTCCAGCAGCATCGGGCAGCCCTGGCAGAGCCTGGGAGGGGAAGGGGGGCAGCCCTACCCCTCCTGCCTGACCCCTACTTACAGCCCTGCCTTGCCTCCCCACATCCAAACCGTTTCCCGAGGGTTTCTCATCGCCAGCCACTTTCCCGGAAGGATGCAGAAACCTGCTCCGCACGGATGCTGAAGGCTGGACCGGAGGATGCTCGCGGCGAGCCCGGAGAAGGTATCACCATCCCGACACACGGTCAGGGAGGCAGCGAGAATAACTTATTTATTGGATTTTAAAGGTGGACGGTGAGGGTGGGGAGGGGGATGTTGGGTTTTTAAACGGGAACTTCATGCAAAGCTGGGAAACTTTCCCAGTCGCTGCCTCCCCATCGCTCCCTGCCCGTCCCCGGCACTGCCAACAGCTTTAGCCATGGATATTTGCAGGGAAAACCAGCTCTTCTCCTTCCCACCCAGCCTGGACCCAATGAACCCCCTTACCTGCTGCAGGGAGAGCAAGGAGGGGGTCCCCGAAGCCCCCCCGTTCCCTCCGCCGTGCCGGGGTTGGGATGCTGTGCCGTTGAGAGCTCCGGAGAGGACTGGGATCCAGCGAAGGATGGCTCAGCTCTTACTCGAAGCGGTGGCGGTGACGACAGGGAGGGGGGGAGGAGGGAGAGACATGGCCGGGGGGGTGGGGAAGGAGGGGAGGCCGGGGCGGGGGACAAGGGGGAGGAAGGCTGGCTGGGCATCACCTCCTCCGGCCCCCCTCACCCCCCGTGTGTTGGCAAAGCTTCCCTGGTGTTGGAAAGGGATGGATTTGCCAGGGGTTTCTTGGTCCAAGGCACTGCTGGGATGAGGAAAGGGGATGTTGGGATTCAAGTGTGAGGATGGGGAGGGAGAGGGAAGAGGAGCCGGAGTCAGAGTGGAGCAGAGGAGCTGGAGCACAGAACAGGGCATTGCAGGGGGCATTGCAAAGGGCCTATTGCACTGGGGCGGGGGGCGGGCAGCCAACACCAGGCTAGGGCTTCCCCACTTGCCCCCCCAGCCCTGGGTTGCCTCACCCCCACGCGTGTCCCCATAAAAGGGGGGGAAAGAGGGGCAATGGCCCCAAGGGGATGGTTGGGAAATTGGGAAAGCAAAGGCAGGGCAACATCCAGCATCTCCCCCCACCCCCCTCACTGCAGACCCCTTTCTTCTCCTGTCTCAGATGTCCCCAACTGAGGGGATGGGGCAGGGATGGGGCAGGGATGGGGCCAGGAATGGGGCCAGGGCCACTTCGGACAGGAATGGGGGTTCTCCCACTGCAAAAGGATGGAAAATCCAGAGCTCCCCCCATGATTCCCGACCTCCTGGGTCCCTCTCCCCAGACCAGCCTCTCTCCTTCCTTCCTGCGAGGAAATTTAATGTGCAACCTTCCTGCAAATGAAGCCCAGGACTGTAATTTCCAGCCTCAGGGGACCTTCCCAACAATTTGCTTCCTCTCCCCTGGGAGATAAATGAAGAGGCAGACCTGGTCACAGAGGGTCTGCTGGACCCTCATCCTGCCTGCATCCATGGGGCTGTTCCCACCATCCTTGGGATGCTGAATACCAGAAATCCATGGGGAAGAGGGCCGCAGAGCTGGGACTCACCCCCCCAGTCCCACCACTCCAGCAGCAGCTGGTGCCAAAGCTGGGTGGATACTGGGTTGTCCCCTCTCCAGACCCTTGGCCACGCTGCAGAGCCCACAGCCACATCCCGAGGCTGCCTGTGAATGTTTGGTGTCGGGTGGACCCCAAAGCTGGGGGGAAGAGGGAGCAATGGATAAGGAGCAGCTGGAAATTGCAAGGGTTGCTCCAGGAGATCGATCTGGGCCCACCAAAGGAAAAAGATTAGGGAGAAGGATGAGTCGGGTAAGACTGTAGCAAATTAATCAGGCAAAAAAGACAACCAACATTGATTGTTCTGGGGAGGAAAAAATGGGGCTGGCTGCTGGGGGGAGGGATGCTGGGGGTCCGTCTCTTTCACTGGGCTGGATCAGGTTGACTATTTTGGAGGTGGAGGGGTAGTTAAGGCTGCAGACAGCCTCATCCATCCTCCTTTTCCCTTAGACAGCAGAGGACGGAGAGGAAACCGCCGCGGAGATAACGCCGACGCCTGGCAGAGCGCGATGCATCTTTATTTCACTGCAGCTCCTGCGCAAGGGTTGCTGCCCCGGGGGTGTTGCTACCTCTTGCCCATCCTTAGGGTACACCGTGGGGGGGTTTGGGGTACCCTGAGCCCGGCATGATGGGGTGGCCCTGGCTATGCCCTCCAGCTTCCCAGAAGAACCTCAGGGCTTACAAACACGAAGGGATTTTGTCCCTTCGGCTGTTTTCCCGCTGCCCAAAGCTCAGTGGGTTGGATGCGCTCGAGTTGCCAGCTTGGATTTCCTGCTGGGTGGTTCATCCCAGGCCGCTCTCCCGCTGCCGTCCCTGCCCTGTGCCACATCCCTTGCACCCTGCCCACCCAGAGGGGCCAAACTCCAGATCCAGCCTCCGCTGTTCCCACCTCAAGGGCAAAAAGGCTCTTCCAAGCCTGGACAAGATGCTCCAAAGGTTGAAGGATTAACCAGGGCCGGCAGCAGCTCTGCCCGTGGCGATGCTGCTGAACCAACAGAGATGTATTCAAACCCCAATAGAGCTGGAGTTTCTATGACCCCCTGGGGAGTCTGCATGGATAAAGCTCTTCCAGGGAGGGCCAAAGGTGTGCAGGGGTCTGCTGGGGATGGGAAAAAGGGGGCTTCCCGTGAGCATGGGGCTGGGTACACACGGTGGCACCAGGCTCTGCTAGATGAGGGTTGATCCTGCGGGATGAATGCACTAAACACTTGGGGCTGGGATTATGGGCGTCACGTATGGAGTAGTGTCACGTGTGATGGCATTGCATGTGAGACAGCATCGCATGTCCAACGGCATCACATGTGCGATGGCATCGTGTGTGTGATGGCATCATGTGTACAATGGCATTGCGTGTGCAATGTCACTGCACGTGTGATGGCATCCCATGTGCGATGGCATCCCATGTGCGATGGCATCATGTGTGTCAGCATCATACCTATGATGGTATTGTGTGTGCGATGGCATGCCATGTGCAATGACATCACATGTGCAACGGCTTCATGTGTGACGGCATCCCATGTGCGATGGCATACTGGGTGTGATGGCATCCCACGTACAATGACATCCCATGTGCGATGGCACCTACATGAATGGCATCGCATGTGTGACAGCATCACATGTGCAATGGCATTGCGTGTGCCATGTCACTGCATGTGTGACGGCATCCCATGTGCGATGGCATCTCATGTGCGATGGTATCCACGTGCGATGGCATCCCATGTGCGATGGTATCCACGTGCGATGGCATCAAGTGTGTCAGCATCATACCTATGATGGTACTGTGTGTGCGATGGCGTGCCATGTGCAATGACATCACATGTGAAACGGCATCGTGTGCGCAATGGCATCCCATGTGCAATGCATCACATGCAGTGTTATTGTGTGTGTACTGGCATCACGTGTGTGACAGCACCCCATGTGTGCTGGCATTGCATGTGCGATGGCATTGCATGTGCAATGGCATCATGTGTGACGGCATCCCATGTGCAATGGCCTCGTGTGTGTGCTGGCATCACGTGTGTGACAGCACCCCATGTGCAATGACATCGCATGTGCAATGGCTTCATGTGTGACGGCATCCCATGTGCAACGGCATCCTATATGTGATGCCATCCCACGTGCGATGGCATCCCGTGTGCCATGACATCCCGCAGCAGGCAGCACCCTCCCGTCCCCTCCCAGCACTGCCAGCTCCAGCGCCCAGGTCATTCGGCCAACGCCTCGTGCCAAGCCTCAGCTCCCAGGACCGGGGACAGGAGCCAGGACACCCCAAAAGCCGGGTTGGGGTCCTACCAGCAAGCAAGGCCATACGTGGGGTGATGGCAGAGCCCATCCCCGTGGCCTCAGGGCTCCGCAGCGGCGGCGTGGGCGGCCGAGCTCTGCAGGCGCCGGCTCAGCTCAGCGTGGAGGCGGTGGGAAGCGGCGTCGAGGGTCTGGGCCAGGCGGCCGGTGAGACGGAGCATGTGGGCCACCACGCGGACACCCTTCCGCAGCCTGGGGTTGGGGGGAAAAAGTGGGTTCAGTGTCCCCACCAGGCTCCTTGCGTGGGAGGGGGAGGGGGAAGGTAATGGTGCAGCGCTGGGGGTCCTGGAGGGGGTCCCCAACTTGGGAGAGGAGGTATCCTGGCTCGTCCATCCTGGTGAACGCTGCTCCGTCATCCCGTTGTGGCTGTGCTGGGTGACTAGTTTAGGAGTCACGACCCCCCCTCCTGACATATCCCACCCCCACACACCTCTGCGGTGGGTGTAGAGCAGGGACACACATGGATGTTATCGGCACCAGCTTGCTGAGCATCCAAACCCCGCGTGCCACCGGAGAGCCACCATGAAGGCTGTGGGACCCTTGGGGACACCCAGGACACCCCCCCAATGTGCCCACAGCCTGGGGCTGGCTCCCACCCACAGAATTTGGAGCATCAGCTCCATGGAGCATCTCCCCTGGTCCATCCCATTCCCGTGGTACCTACTTCTCCTTCTTCTCGGCTGTCTGTGGGTGATTGGCCTCGGCCACGTGAGCCTCCAGCTCCCTGCGGACGTTATCCAGGCTCTCCTGAAATTCCAGACTGGCCTCATGGATGGCGGGAAGCGCCTCGGTGATGATGTCCTGGTAGCGGGTCCGGTTGTCCTCCAGCGTGGCCGCCGTCTCTATGTCCTTCAGGGTGGCCTTGGTGTCCAGCAAGAGATCCTTGAGCTGATCCAGCTCCTCGCGGGAGGCGGAGGGGGGGAGCCCGCGGGGGCTGCAAGGGCTGGGGGTGTGGAAGGTGATGCCGCAGTGCTGGGGGTCCCGGAGGGGGTCCCCATCCTGGGCGAGGCGGTACCCCAACTCCTCCATCCCAACGCTGGGTGTCACGTCCTCCTCTGGTCCCCCCTGGGCGGCGTGGGTGGGGGTGAGGGCGCAGAGCCCCACCAGCAGGCACCAGCTGGGGCCCCCCAGGACCATGGTGTCCTGCAGGAGCAAAGAGAAATGGGGGGGGAGGCATCGAGGCTGTGGTTGAGACACCCTCTGAGACCCTTTTGGGACCCCCCTAGTCAGCAAACCCCCACAAGCATCCTTATTTTTCCATGCACGTGCATCTCTGGCTGCCGGGATTTGGGATTTGGGGGGGTGTCATACCCCACTCACCATGGAGGACCCCCCCCCCGGGTATGGGGGGTACCCTTTCTGCACCCTCCTCCCCCAGCGCAGTACATGGAGAATAGTAATGGGGAAACTGAGGCACAGAGGGGTTAAGGTAAGGGCTGATCCTGCCTGGGGGGGTGGAGATCATCCCCCCCAACCCCCCCTCGGGAGCCATGGAAAAGCAGGAGGCCGCTGGGGGGGCGGAACACGCGACGACAGACAATATGGCTCTTTCAAAACCACCGCCGGAAAGTCTTGGCGCCGCGGCCCGGGGAACGGGTGCCAGGAGCTGCCGGAACAGCAGGCGTGGGGGCTCGGGGGGTTTGGGAGGGGGGGTCCCCACCATCACCCTGCACCCCTCCCCGAGCTGGCCCCAAGCCCCCGAGCTGTCCCCGAGCCCCTCTGCAGCGGGAAGGGGGATCCCATCGGCATCCCAGCTCCCTGCCAGCGTCCTGGGGTGCAATGAGCTTCTCAGGTCTCAGGATGGTTTTCGCTTTGGAGCAATTGGACCCAAAAAGGGGGCTGGGGGGGGGGGGTCCCGGTGGACACCGCAGCGGCTCCCAGCCCTGCCACGAGTTGGCCGGGTCTCAGAGGCGTAGCCATGCTGGCATTCCGCTGGCACCAAGGCTGGCTTGTTCTTCCCAGCTCTTCCCACCCGAACACCAACGAGCCAGCAAAAATTCTTCCTTTCCCTCTGTTTTTCCCACTCACCCCTCCCCAAAAAAAAACCCCATTCCCACCTTTTTTCCAGGGAGAAGCCGGGTTTGTCGTCGCAGCGGCAGGGACTGGGGGGGGTGGGGGGCGTTTTTGGGGTGAGCGGAGGGGCTGTACCGGATGGGAGGAGGGAAGAGCCTTAAGCCATGGCAGAAGGCGGGGGGGGCGGGGGGCGGGGGGGAGGTTCATCCACCCACCCGGCGCTGGACCCCACCGGGGAGGATGCTGGGGGGTCCCGTCAGGGGTCCCGGGGACAGCGGGAAGTTGGGGACACGGGATGGGGGACAGGGAGCCCGGGCAGGGGGATGCTGCTCCTAAATGGTTCGTCTGGATAAGAGCCCCCCTAAAATAACGCTGCCCCCTCCCCAGTAGCCATCCCAGCAAGGAACAGCCCCCCCACCCCGTGCAGGGGTGCAGTCACCCCCTCCCCTCTCCCAGCTCCCCCCTCCTCCCAAGCTGTGCATCCCGCCGCCCTGTTTGCAGGTGGGGAAACTGAGGCAGGGGGGCGGGCTTGCCTGCGAAAGCGCTGTCAACCCACCCCCGCCCCTTCCCCGCTCACCGCTCGGGCACTGCCGGTAGCTGTCCGCGGGGGTGGGGGGGCCGCCCCATGCACACGCATGACCACGGGCACGCGTGTCCGGCACAGAGCACGCCACGGCTCGTTTGGGGTGCGCGGGGGTGAGGTGTCGTGTCACCCGTCCCACCCCCACCACCCCCCCCCGGGGCTGTGTCTCGGGTGGAGGGGTTTAGGATCGCTGAAACAGCCAGGCGGCGTGCACACGTATGTTCTTGGCGTGTGCTAGGCGTGCACGGACGTGCTCGGTGCCCACGCCCTGGTGGCACACACCCGTGCCCAGCAGCACACGCGTGTGCTGAGCGTGCATGCCCATGCTCGGCCGTGCACGCGCCGCCTCCGTGTGCACAAACCTGCTTGGGCACACATGCTGACACACGTGCACATGCTTACACACATGTGCAGCAATGTGCTCGGTGCTGTGCGTGCCCGCTCGGCACACACACGTGTGCTTCTCATACGCAAACCTGTGCGCTTGTGTGCATGGGCACGTGTGTGTGCATACATGTCTGTGTGGGTGTGCTTATGTGCACGCATGTATGTGTGCACGCGTGTAGGTGTGCATGTATGTGTGTGCACATGTTCCTGCATGTGTGCAGGCACGTGCACATGCATCGGTATGCATGCACACATGTGCACGTGTGTGTGCATACATGTTTGCGTGGGTGTGTTTATGTGCACACGTGCAGATTTGTTTGTGCAGGCGTGTATGTGTGCACGTGTGTCTGTATGTGCGCACATGTGTAGGTGTGCACGCGTACATGTAAGTGCACGTGTTCCTGCATGTGTGCAGGCGTGTGCCCGTGCATCGGTGTGCATGCACGCATGTGCACGTGTGTGTGCATACATGTCTGTGTGGGTGTGCTTATGTGCACGTGTGTATGTGCCATGTGTGCAGGTGTGCATGTAAGTGCATGTATGTGTGTGCACGTGTTCCTGCATGTGTGCAGGCGTGTGCCCGTGCAACGGTGTGCATGCACGCGTGTGCATACATGTCTGCATGGGTGTGTTTATGTGCACATGTGCAGTTTTGTGTGTGCACGCGTGTATGTGTGCACTTGTGTCTGTGTGCACGCGTGCATGTACGTGTATGCACGTGTTCCTGCATGTATGCAGGTGTGTGCCCGTGCATCTGTGTTCATGCACGCGTGTGCACGTGTGTGTGCATACATATCTGCATGGGTGTGTTTATGTGCACGTGTGCAGTTTTGTGTGTACACGCGTGTGTGTGTGCATGTGTGTCTGTATGTGTGCACATGTGTAGGTGTGCACACGTACATGTAAGTATGTGTGTGTGTGCACGTGTTCCTGCATGTGTGCAGGCGTGTGCCCGTGCAACGGTGTGCATGCACGTGTGTGCATACATGTCTGCATGGGTGTGTATGTGTGCAGGTGTGTATGTATGTGCGCACACATTGTGCATGTAAGTGCATGTATGTGTGTGCACATGTTCCTGCATGTGTGCAGGCGTGTGCCCGTGCATTGGTGTGCATGCACACGTGCGCACGTGTGTGTGCATACATGTCTGCGTGGGTGTGCTTATGTGCACGTGTGCGGTTTTGTGTGTGCACGCGTGTGTGTGTGCACGTGTGTATGTGCACGTGTGTATGTGCCATGTGTGTAGGTGTGCACGCGTGCATGCAAGTGCATGTATGTGTGTGCACGCGTTCCTGCATGTGTGCAGGCGTGTGCCCGTGCATCTGCGTGCGCATGCACGCGTGTGCACGTGTGCTTGCACGCGCGCGCACCTGTGTGTGCACCCACGTGTGCACCCCTGCCCCTTCCCACTTCCAGCCCCAGCGGGGTTGGGTCACCCTGGGGGTGCTGGGGGAGCCGAGGGGAGCCCCGGGCTCCCCGTTAACGGCAGACCACGCGCTGATGGGTAAACCCCGGGGTGCAGCGGTAGGGAGCGGGTGGAGAGACGGGCACCCAAGGGCACCCTCCAAACTTGGGGGCCGGGGGTGTCCCCACCCCGGGACCGGGAGTGCGCTGGTGGGACGGAGAGGGGTGACCCCCGTGCAGGGGTGCCCCGAGGAGGGTTCAGGCGGCACTAGGACCCAGCGCGGCGCCGGGTCAGGGGGCGGGGCAAGGCCGCAGGGCGGGGCGCGGCCTCCAGAGCCGTGGAAGGGCCTGAGCGCTGGTGGCGGGAGAGCCGCCGGTTCGAGTCCGGCTGCCGGCGGCGGTGGGGCGGCCATGGCGCGGCGGGCTGTGTTGTTTGACCTTGGCGGCGTGCTCTTCGGGCCCGGCCTACAGCACTTCCTGGGCTCCTGCGAGCGGGACTGCGCTCTGCCCAGGTACGGCCTGGTCCGGCCTGACCCGGTCCGGCCCCAGTGCCCGCCCGCACTTCGGCGAGTCGCCGCTGGGCCGGAGACTCGTAGAGACGAGGCGACAATTCTGTGTGTTGCGGCCGCCGCCCGCGCGGGAACTGCGCGACTGGGACCCCCTAGAGCGAGATGGCAAGGCTGGGTGTGGGGTGCAGGCTGGGGACCCCCTGTGCTGGATGGGGGGTGCCAGTTGGGGTCCCTGTGTATATATGGGGTTCAGGCTGGGGACCTCCTGCCTGGATGTGGGGTGCAGACTGTGGGGGGATTCTGTCCTGGATGTGGAGTGCAGGCTGGTAGGAGAGGGAGGGTCCTGTCCTGGGTGTGGGGTGCAGGTCAGCAGTTAAATCTGACCCTCAAAGACGCAGGGGACGTTGGCAGAAGTTGGAAGAAGGGCAACTAATAATTAATTAAGCAGTATAATTAATTAAGCCCATCCCTGCCCCCGTGCTGAGACCTGACACAACTCAGTGCACGAGCCAGAGGTGATGAAATCCAAAGTATCGGGCCCCTGAGCACGTCCCAAACAGCCTCTCAAGTCCTAGTGAGCCCTTTGCCCCATTTAATATGGAGTATTTGGGAATTAGTAATCCCAAAAGCTCCCAAACAGGAGCCGAACAGGTTCTGTCTGCGTCGCCCAACACGTCGGGATTTCCCGGCAGCGCGTGGGTGTTACAAAAAATAGAAAAGCAGGGAGTTAAAAAAAGAATAAAACATGAAATAACTAAATGCTGGAGGACGTGGAGCAGATGGAGCAATAAATTCCCAGATTATCAGGCCATCAAACATTTTTTTGTTTCGCTTTATATTTAAAAAAAAAAAGTGACAGCAATCCTGCTGGAACAGGTAAAGCCGCTTTATTTTTAACCGAACCGCGTTTTTATCGACTCGGAGGAGAGCTTTGTCCTAAAGCCAGTGGCTATAATCTTGTTTTATTGCCGCCCGAGAAGCGTTTTTGTGATCTTGTGATAGGGGCAAGTTATTTTCCCTGAGCTCCAGCTTACAAAATACCTTGTTCTTTGCATTATTACTTCTTTTTTTTTTTTTTTATTCCTGGCAAAGCTCCCTGCTCGTCCATCTGCAGGCGAAGTAATTGAGCTGCCAGCAGAAATAAATGGGCAGCGATCTCCCAAAGTGATGCTCCCGTCCCGGGTGATGATGGAGGAGAGAGCGGGACTGATTTATGCAGCCAGTGGGAGCTCTGTATCCCCAACACAGAGCATCCCCTGCCCTGTAGCGTACCCCAACACGTCCCTCCCCCGGTTTTGGGGTCCTCCCCACCCTGGCTGACCTCTTCTCCTTTGCCTGGCAGGAATTTTTTGCAAAAGGTCCTGTTTGCCGGCGGCACCGACAGTCCTTATGCCAAAGCGATGAGGGGACAGATCACCCTGTCGCAGGTGAGCCTTTGGGTACCACCCACGGAGCATCGCCGGGAGCTCGGATGGGGCTCGGGAAGGAGCCGAGGGGAGCAGGCTCCAGAATGGGCTGTTTTATTTGGGGGGGGGGGGTCAGTTTAATGGTTTCGTGGATGTTTTCCAGCTCTTTTCAGAGATGGAAGAGGGATGCAGGCAGCACGCCTCCGCCTCAGGCATCACCCTGTCGTCCACCTTCTCCGTCTCGCGAGCCTTCGAAGAGATGGGGGCCAAGGGGACGGTCAATGCCCCCCTTCTGCGGGCAGCGAGTGTGCTGCGGAGGAACAGTAGGTGCAGGGGGGCTTTGGGACGAGAGGTGCTAGAGTATGGGTGCTGCCTCCCTCCTGAGTAGGTGCCATGGGGGTCTCTGGTTGGTCCCACCTTGAGGTCCTGGTCGGTCTCACCACAGGCGTCCCTGGTCAGTCTTACCTTGGGGTCCCTGCTCGGTCCCTCATCATCATCGTCGTGCTCTCTCAGCATCTTTAATTTGTTATTCTGAGCCCTGCTACCAAATCCATCAGGTGTTATCCCCCCTCCAGCGATTATCAGGATGCTGGGGCCCTTCCCCCTGCACTGTGGCTGGTCCATTGGCTCAGTCTTTGGCATCTCGTTGTGCCCAAGCTCGGGGGCATTGGTGTCCCGCTTGTGTTGGGAGAGCCTTGCTTTCCTGGAAGTACAAATTGAACGTGAGCTGCTGCTGAGCATCCTTTTATCTCCTGCTGGGATGTTCTGGGAAATGCTGGGCCTTGCAAATGGAAGATTTTAGGTTGGGAAGGTCTGAGAAATGTGGCTGGGGAGGAGAGGTGAAGTCAAATGCCTGTGGGAGTAATAGGATAAGGGATAACGGGTTTAAACGGAAAGCAGGAGATTGAAATTGGACATCAGGAAGAAATTCTTCCCAGAGAGGGTGGGGGGCACTGGGACAGGTTGCCCAGAGAAGCTGTGGCTGCCCCATCCCTGGGAGTGTCCAAGGCCAGGCTGGATGAGGCTTGGAGCAACCTGGGCTAGTGGAAGGTGTCCCTGCCCATGGCAGGGGGTGGCACTGGGTGGGCTTTAAGGTGCCTTCCCACCCAAACCCTTCTGGGATTCTGGGATTCTATGAACTGGAGTGGGAAAACCAGGGCTCCCCGCTCTGCTCTTCCCTAGGATTTAAGACCTGCGTCCTCACCAACAACTGGGTGGATGACAGTGCCGGGCGGCTCTTCACGGCCACGCTGATGAACCTGCTGCGCCGTCATTTTGACGTGGTGATCGAGTCGTGCCGTGTGGGAGCCGGGAAGCCAGATCCCAAGATCTACACCTACGCCCTGGATACACTGCAGGCGAAGCCGCAGGAGGTATGACCATCACCCCAAAACCAGGGCACGGAGGGTCCCTCCAAGTACCCAAAGTCCTTGGTCAAACCCAGCGGCCGCCCTTCCCCGGGATGCTGAGCCTGGTTCTTGCTGGTTATCTCCAGGTCATCCTCCTGGATAGCATCGAGGAGAACTTGAAGCCAGCCCAGGAGATGGGCATGGCCACCATCCTCGTCAAGGACACTGAAACTGTCCTGAAGGAGCTGGAGGAGCTCTCCGGTGTCCAGGCACGTAGTGGTGGTCTGGGTCCTCTCTGTCCTCTGCTCTCCCGGGGATCCCTGGATAGGGATGAGCTCAGGCTTCTGGGTCTTGCCGTGATGCAGGACTTGCGGGTGGCATTGGAAATGAATGGGATGGGGGGCTATGAATCCAGTAAATCCTGCCCACCCCCTGGTAACTGCATCCCCTGGACCTGCTGAGCCATGTCCCATCTCAAGCACATGGATGTCCCACCAGCAGCAGGGTGGTGGGGATGTCCCGTGGAGCTCCAGGATCGCTCGGGAGCTCACCCCATGCTCCTCACCCCACAGCTTCTCACCCAAGAAAGGCCACTGCCGACTGCGTGTGATCCATCCAACGTAACCCACGGATACGTGCCCATCCGGGTAGGGTGGAGGGGTCTGCCCTGTCCCCCAGCTGTCCCCAGGGTCGGCAGGGCTTGGCAGGGGCCAGGTATCTTGGGGAGGGTGATGAGCCCCATGGAAGGCTCTACCAGCTGAGGAATGGGTGTTGGGTTGTCCACCCTCCTGTGTGGGCTGCTCCAAGGCGGGGGGGATGCTGAGTTACCCCGTTGTTGAGGTCTCCACCCACCCATCCATCCATCCATCCATCCACCCACCCACCCATCCACCCACCCATCCATCCATCCATCCATCCATCCATCCATCCATCCATCCATCCATCCATCCATCCATCCATCCATCCATCCATCCATCCATCCATCCATCCATCCCTCCCTCCCTCCCTCCCAGAGACCAAAATGTGCTCATGTGGCTCCAGGATGCTGAGGGGGTGGTGGGCTCCCATGCCTGGTGAGGGTTGGGGGGGTGAAGCCATGCCACCTGCAGCTGGTGGAGGCTTTCCATCCCTTCCAGCCTGGTGTCCAGCTGCACTTTGTGGAAATGGGACACGGCCCCGTCGTCTGCCTCTGCCACGGCTTCCCCGAGTCCTGGCTCTCCTGGCGCTACCAGGTGATGAAGGAGACGGCGAGGAGGGTGGACCATGGGGGTTGGCATGGAGGGGGGTGCATGGCCACCACTCCTGGGATGTCCCAGGGTTGTCCCACCACCCTTCCTTGAGTCCTGAGGGACACTGGGACACAACCCAGGAGTGTTCTTCACCCTCCAGCCTCACCAGCCCCCGTCTGCTCCCCTGGGGACACCTCATACTGGGGTGGGCAGATGGGTGCTGGTGTGGGAGGATAATGGGGTCCAGGGGTCTCTGAATCCTTTGGAGGTGGCTGCTTTCCCTCCTAGATCCCAGCTTTGGCTGATGCCGGCTTCAGGGTGATTGCTCTGGAGATGAAGGGCTACGGGGAGTCCACAGCCCCACCGGGTGAGCTGGGCTTGCCGGGGGGACGGGGATGTATGGGGCTGGAGTTGCCAACCCCAGGGCCAAAACGCAGGAGGAGGTGGGTGGAAGGGTCTTTTCCCAGGGGAGGTGGGAGGTGTCCTGCTCCTCCTGAAGCTCGGATGCAAACTGCATCCTTGGGAACGTGTGGATGTTAAAATGATGGCGATTGTGTCTTTTGTGCAGACACAGGAGAATATTCCCAGGAGCAGATATGCAAGGTGAGGAGCTGCAGGGTATGGAGGTGGGCAGGAGGGGTGCGGGGTGGGCTGGCAGGGCAAGGTCCCAGGCAGGATGTGACCCCCTTCTCTCCTCCCTTCTCCAGGACCTGGTGATTTTCCTGGACAAACTGGTGAGGAACCTCCCCCCATGGGTCTGTCCTTGGCAAGGTTTGGGCACGTGTCCCCCCATCTGCCCTTCACTTCTTCCTTCCCATGGGGGGACATCTGAGCTCCACAATGAGTTTGGTCCAAAACCCTTGGGGTAGCACCAAGCCCCATCTTTGATGTTCCCTGGGGTGTGGGATTTTAGGGATTGGGGATGTTCCTACAACCCATTGCCAGTGAGGAGAACCCATCCTTGGGAGGGTCCCCAGCTCTGCGACACCTCCTCCTGGTCCTTGTGTCCTTGCTGAGGATGGGGAGATCATGGAATCATGGAATGGTTTGGGTTGGAAGGGACCTTAAAGCCCCCCCAGTGCCACCCCCTGCCATGGGCAGGGACACCTTCCACTAGCCCAGGTTGCTCCAAACCTCATCCAGCCTGGCCTTGGACACTCCCAGGGATGGGCTGGTGCCATTGGTGGCCCAGCAGGGTTTTGGTAAGGCAGCGAGGTACTCCTGGAGAAGGACACTGGGCTCCAGTCCCCTCTGCCCCCCCATACGCCGACTGTAGCAGCTCCCAGGAGGGATGGGGCTCCTCCCTGCTGTCGGCTCCGTGTCCCATCCCCTTGGGTTTGGGAGCTCCAGGTTTAATTCCCATCCCAGCAAGGGGGTGTGGTTGATTTCTGCGCCTTTTAAAAGGGATGGGGTGGAGGGGAAGAAGGCACAGCTCGCAAATGCCAACGTCTGCAGGGCTTTTTCCTTGCAAAATCCCTTCCAAGGGAGCGAATCCTTCAGAGAAAACAGATCACTCAAGAAACACAGGGGGGGAAAAAGCCCTTGGGGTTACTGCCAGGGCCCAATCCTGATCCTTCTCCCTCCCTTGGGACAATCCCAGGGGAGTGTGGGGAAGACAAGGGACTTCATAAAGCTTCTTACGTTGTATGAGCCCATTCCTGGGATGCAGAAGACGTAGAGTGGTCCAGGAGCCAGCATGGTGATGGGCAGGAATGGTGGGATGAAACCCATCAGCTCAGCCCCACATTGGAGCTGCTGGGAGGCCCCCCAGACCCTCTGACCCCCTTTGGGGGGGGTCTCAGACGCTGGATTTCACGCTGTCGGCAGTGAGCAGGGCTCGCCGGCACACAGCCGACCCCGAGCCACGTCCACCAGGAGGGAATTTTAATTACGCTTCTAAATATCAGCTAATTATGAACTGGCTGCTACATCGTCAGGAGCGCGGATTTTAATTGGATTTATTTGTAGGTGCCATGGGGGGTCAGGAAAAAGGAATAGACCAGGAGGGAACAGCAGGCTCGGCGTTCCCGGCTCCAGGCAGGATCCGGCCAGCCCTGGGGGATGTTGTGATTATGTTTTTTGGCAATAAATCCCTGGGGATTTATTCAGCTGCACTGATACCGAGACATTCCTAGTGCTGTCACCCCGTGCGATGGCAGCAGTGGCGGGGACACGTACGGGGGATCCCAAGGGATGAGCAGCCTCAGGATGTGTTTTCGGTAGATAATAGTGAACCCTTTTCCTCTGGAGTGTGAAGGTACTTGAAATGTTTAATTAAAGTCGGAGCAAATTGCTCCAGGGGAGATCAGGTAACGCTTCTTCCTTGGGGAAAAAAGGAAAAAATACCCCAAAAAAAGGGGAAAAAAGAAAATATTGCTGTTTTCTGATCTCTGTGCTGCCTCAGAGGAAGGCAAACGGCCTCTTGGGTGCTGCTTTTGGGGTGCAGCCGCAGGGGCGTGGGCTTACAGTCCCCCTCCCGCAGGGCATCCCGCAGACGGTGCTGGTCGGCCACGACTGGGGTGGTGCCGTAGTCTGGAACATGGCTCTGTTCTACCCCGAGAGGGTGAGGTGGGTCCTTGGGGACCGGCCATGCCCCTCCCAGGCACCCCGCATCCTGTCTTGTCCCTACACCAAAGCCCCAGCTCGCACAGGGCACCCCAAATCTGGGTGTGGTGCTGACTGTGTGTCCCCCCCCAATGATGTCCCAGGGCCGTGGCCTCGCTGAACACCCCATACCACCCAGCTGACCCTGCTGTGGACATCATGGAGAAGATGAAAGCCTACCCCACCTTTGACTACCAGTTCTACTTCCAGGAGCCTGTGAGTCCAGGACCACAATTTTTATCCTTCCCTTGCTTTGTGGGGTTTAAACCCCCCCGAGTATGGGGATGTGCCCACGCTGGGGTCCCCAGCTCGACTGGGATGCCACCCCACGGGGTTCTAACCATCACCCCAGCTGCAGACGGCTTGTGGTCCCCCTGCCAGCCCTTGTGCCCATGCTGAGCTTTGCCAGCACCATCCCCAGCCGCCAGCTGAGCTCCCGTGGGTGGCAGGATTCGACCCCGGGGTAAGTTGGGTCCCTGGGGAGGGCTGGCATAACCCATGGTGCTTCCTCCCCCTGTGCAGGGTGTTGCAGAGGCGGAGCTTGAGAAGGATATCGGCCGGACCCTGAAGGTCCTGATACGCTCCACGTGCCAGGATGTAGGTGTGGGGCTGGGGGGGACCTGGGGTGGGAGTATTACAACCTGTTGTCCTCTCCAAGCCCCTCTAGTCTTGTTGGGGCTTTGCCTGTGGCACCCTCTCCCCTTCCACCTCACTCATGCCAGGAGCCAAAAGCTTCGTGGTGGGGGCGGGGGCTTTGCAGTAGCCCACAGTGACCCTCAGGCAGGCGCCACCCCATGTCTGCCAGCCTTTTGCTGCCTGTCCATGGCAAAGTCTGCATTCAGCCATCAGTAGGGACCAGAGTGAACGCAGTAAGCAAGCAGTGCAGGGCCCACACTTCTTTAGGACTCAAAGCTGAGAAGGGATGGAGAAGACTTATAGAAAGCTGTGCTGCCTGGGGTGGGGGCAGCCCAGCCCGGTGAACCAGTTTGTGAGGTGACTGTTGGTGTGGGCTGGCAGCTCCTGCTCTCCCTCGGCTCTCACGCTGCCGCTCGCTTCCTTGACTCATGCAAATGTTCACGTCTTGCTGCAGGGTGAAAACCTTTGCAGTTGAAAATAACAGCGCCCCAGGAGCACGCAGGAGGCTGTGCCTCAACAGCAGCATCCTTGGCCATCCCTGCCTGCTGCTGCTGGCTCCACAGCCTGGGACCGCGTGGTCGGCTCCAACATCCCTTGGGATGCAGCAATGCTCGGTGGCTGCTCCCAGATATGAGTCCTAGGGCTGCATGTTGGTTCCTGCATCCCTCAGGATGTAGGGATGCTCGGTGCCTGCTCATGGCTCTGCATGCCAGGGCTGGACGGCTGGTTCCTGCATCCTCCATGATGCAGCGATGCTCAGTGTCTGCTCCCGTCTCTCCATCCTGGAGGCTGCACAGTTGATTCCTGCATCCCTCGTGATGCAGTGATGCTCAGTGCCTGCTCCCAACTCTCCATCCCAAGGCTGCGCAGCTGGTTCCTGAATCCTTGGATGCAGCGATGCTTGGTACCTGTTCCCAACTCTGCATCTCAGGGCTGCACAATTCCTTCCTGCATCCCTTGGGATGCAGTGATGCTCAGTACCTACTCCCAGCTCTGCATCCCGGGGCTGTGCAGTCAGTTCCTGCAACCCGAGGGTGCAGGATGCTCAGTGCCAGCTCTCAGTGAGTCTGCCTGGCAGCCTCAGGTTGCCTCTGGGGCTGAGCTTCCCCCCTCCCCAGGCATGGTGCTGCTCCCTGCCTGCCCTCCGTCCCTTTCTCCACAGGACCGCCTGCCCTTCCCGCTCAGCATCCACAGGGTCCATGAGCGAGGTACGGGGGGAAACCTCACCGTGGGGTGGGGATGCTGTGTGTGTGGATGCCACGGGTGGGATGCCATATGCCTCTTGTTGCAGGGGGGCTGCTGGTGGGCTTCCCAGAAAACCCCCCAGCCAGCCAGATCCTGCATGGCCCCGATCTGCAGTACTACATCCAGCGCTTTGAGAAGTCTGGTTTCAGGTAGGGGCTGGTGGTGCACCCCCCCCTGCGGAAAGGGGACCCCCAAACCCACCTTGGATTTGCTTTATAACCTCAAGAAGGGGGGAGGCTGGCGAGGGGAGGCTGTTTTCCCCTTACAGGCTCTTCCAGTGCCAACTGTGCCATGGGCAGCGTGACAGTCCCCGTGACGGTGTCGGCAGGCGCCAAGTCCCAGCATCTCCATCCCATTTCCCTCTGTCCCAGTGGCCCCTTGAACTGGTACCGCAACATCCAACCCAACTGGCGCTGGGCACTCTCTGCCAAGGACAGGAAGGTGGGGACTCCCCCCTGTCCCGCGGGGAGCATTTGCAGACCCAGCACCTTCCCCACCTTGTCACCTATGTCCCCTATAGATCATGATGCCAGCGCTGATGGTGACGGCTGGGAAGGATGTGGTGCTGCTTCCCAAAATGAGCAGGGGCATGGAGGAGTGGGTAAGCCAGTGTGGTGCCACCCCAGCCCTGTCCCTTCCCAGGGTCGGTGTGCACCAGAGCTATCCTGCTTCCCTAAGATCCCACCACAGCAGAGCCCTGCCGAGATGGGCTGGATTTGGCCCAGATACAGGGACATCACTTGATTAGGGGGGACAGGCTGATAGAGAGTGTGGGAGAGGGTGGCATTTTGCCTTCTCTCCTGCCTGCAGCGGGCAGGAGGGGGTTTGCAAAATTAAAAGAGCTGGGGATGCAAGGGCAGCCTGGTACCCAGCGTGCCAGATCCTGGCACAAACCAGCCCCTCTCCACCCTGGTGAATCCCTCGGAAGATCCCGCAGCTGCACAGGGAGCACATCGAGGAGTGCGGGCACTGGACGCAGATGGAGAGGTACCGTGGCCAGCATTGCATGGCCTCGCTCCATGGGGGTTCCCCCTTCTCCAGGGGGGAAGCAAGATCCCAGCCCAGCTTTGTGTCATCCCTCCAGGCCGGCGGAGGTGAACAGGATCCTGGTGGAATGGCTGGAGGGGCTCCCCCCCGACACCCCTCTCCCCAAGATCTCCAAGCTGTGAGCGGGGCTGGCAGGCAGTGCCCTGCTCCTTCCCCAGGCTGAGTTTGCCTTTAGGGTTTGATTTTTTGCCTTTAGGGTTTGATTTTTTACCTTTAGGGTTAGATTTTTGCTTTCAAGGTTTGATTTTTTTTTTTTTTTTACTTTTAGGACTTGATCTGTACTTTTTTGCAGGGAGTTGATGGGTGGAAGTGAAGCCGGGGCTGGGAGGAGGGTGGCACAGAGCATCGCTCCTGCTTTGCATATCCAAATGGGTCCTGGTGAGCTCTTGTGGAGGTTCCCAGGTGCTGGGAGATGGTTTGAGGCTGGAGCCATCCTTGTGCCATGGCAAGGGGCTACCGCATCGCCCCAACCCCATCCCAGGGGCTTCCCTCACTTGGGGGTTTGGCCGGAGGGTCCTGCATCTGGGCCGCTGGTTGGTTTGGGTGTGGAGGTTTTTAATGCACTCATGAAAATTAATGCTGCCTGAGAAATCACCTTCTGCCTTGTAACACTGAGAAATAAAGTGACCCGAGCGCCTCAGCTCTCCCCGTGTTCCTTAGGGTGCAGGCTCATGCAGCATCTTGCTGCCTCTTCCCCTCCCCATGGCCCATCCCCATGGTGCCGGGGTTCGGTCCATGCCTGTAGCCACCTTCTCCTGAGCTCCCAGCCCTTCTCCTGGCCCCAAAAGACATTAGAAACAAAACATTCAGAATGGCGTAAGGGTTTGGACAAACACGCTTGGTATTTCCCCCCCTAAATTCTCCCCAGCCCTCAACTATTTTTATCTGGGGCTTTGTGGTTTGTCTGTCTGCATCCCTCCTTCCAGCGCTTCCGCGCTCTGCCAGTGAGCCCACGGGAATGGTTCGCATCCAGATTAATCCCTGAAAAAGGAGCTGCGTGGATTTGGGGTAGGGAGGAGAGGGAAAAAGCCCAGCCCCTGGGTGAGCAGCGAGAGGTTTAAACCTGCTCCCTCCAGCCCGGAGTGATCCATAACCCTGGATGTTGTCCACTCCAGGTTGGCTGGCAGGGAAGGCAGCCTCGGGAGTGGGTTTCGGTGCAGCTTTGGAGCCTGCTGATGAAACGTGAAATCTAAGAGCATCATCCTCGGGCAGCCGAGACCTGCGGCCAAGCACTCGCCTCGGAGCCCTGCCCGGAAAACCAGGCGGGTGCTGCCAAAACAGCTGCTCCCATGGCACTGGCATCTGGGGTTGTGGTTTTAAAAGGTGTTTGCAGCCTCCTGCCAGCCTTCCCTGCATCCCAGCCCCTGGCAAGGGCCTAATCGAGGAGGTTTCCACCCCACTTTTGAGGGGCTGCAAGGCTGTGGTGGTGGCCAGCAATGCATCGGCCTCGCTGCAGGGACGTGCAGAGCTCGCCTGCCCTCCTTGCACCCCGTATCATTCCCCCCACCATTGCCACAGCAGGGCATTGCTCCACGTGTCCCCCCTCCTGCAGCCCAGACTGGCTTCTCCAGCTCCCACCCTGGCTGCATACATCCTCAGCATCCCCACGGGTGCATGCATCCCTGGTGCAGGTGCACCCGCAGTTCCCCAGGTGCGTACATCCCTGGTCCCCTGGACACATGCATCCTCTGTCCCCCATGTGCACGTGGCCTTGGCTCCTCAGGTGCTCATGTGCTTGGGTCCCCCTGGGTGTACATGGTCATGGTCCCCCTGTGCATGCATCCTCTGTCCTTAGGGTGCACCTGCACTTGGTGCCTTGGGTGCATACAGCCTTCATCCCAAGGGTGCATGTGTCCTTGGTCCCCTGGGTGCTACATCCTCCATCCCCAGGGTGCTACATCCTCCATCCCCAGGGTGCATGTGTCCTCAGTCCCCTGGGTGCATGTGTCCTCGGTCCCCTGGGTATGTGCATCTCCAGTCCCCAGTGTTCACACATCCTTGGCTCCTCAGGTGCACATGGCCTCGATCCCTTGGGTGCATGCCTCCCCTGTCCCCAGGGTGCTCGTGTCCTCGCATCCACCCATCTTCAGCATGCTGGGAGAGCTCTGATGCCCACACAGCTGGTGGGATGGAGTTAGCCCAGGGTGAGCAGTGGGGATAGAGACATTCCCCCCTGCCTGCAGACCAGGATGCAGGAAACCAGCCCAGCCAAAGCAGACCTGCACTCCGGTGCTGGCAGGTCCAGGAGGGCAAGGCCAGGGCAATGCAGGCACCATCAGAAGAGATGCACAGTCCACCCCGGTTTCCCCTGGGGCCTCGCTTCGTCTCTCAGAGGTTTTATTCCCAGGAGAAATCCTCCAGTTATAAACATGACCGATGACACTCACTGCCACCGCCTACCAGCACCCGCTTGACCGGGCCCCGGAGCGATGGATGGCGTCTGAAATGGGGAAATAAATCCGGCTGCAGACCGAGGTCCCTGAGGCTATTCCTTCCTGCAGCTCCAAGCCGCTTGGAGTGGTCTTGGGCACAGCAGAGAGAGGGAAACCGCATCCCTGGGGATGTACGGAGCTGGGGAGCTCATACCGGCAAACCTCCCCCGGGGTAGATGTGGTCTCCATCTGCGCGCCGCACCGTGGCCCTGACCGGCTCCTCTCACAGGGATGTGCAAAGAAAGAAGAAAACATCTGGAAGAACCTCAGGGTGGGTGTCAAACCCCACCCCCGATCCCAGCAGCAAGGGCTTGGATGAAATTATCTCCCAAAGCCCCAGGGTGAGGGGCAGCTCCTGCAGCTCCCAGGGCAGCTCACCAAAGACTGGGTTTATTTTTGAAGAGATGCCTGCAATAGCCGCTCTACAAATCCAAAAATCCGAACACTCACCTTTGAGAACAAGAGGAAAAAAAAGGGTATTGAGAGGAAAAATCATGACGTGTCCCCAGGGGAGCGGAGTGGGTGGGTGACTGCGGCAGCACCCACCATGTCCAGGACCCGGCCGTGGGGACAGAGTTGGGGTTGCAAAGCTGCTTCCAGGCTGTTTGCATAGTGATGCACAGCTCAAGGAGGCTGAAATGGGGGCCAGAACCCCCAAACCTCTAATTCTGAAGCCACTGGTGCGATGGACCTTTCCTCACTCTGGCAGTGATGGACGTGGCTGCAAATCCCTCCAAAGGTCAGTGAGCACCAAGGCGGGAGGTCGGATGGTCACCGTCCCAGGGATGCGTTGTCATGACTGGGGGCAAGCAGCAGCCCTGCAGCACCCACTGCATTCCTGGGGAGACTCACCCCCCGGGGACACTCATCCCCTGGTTCACTCATCCCCTGGGACACATCCCTTTGCCGAGCCCCCCACCCAGGAATTCAAGTTTTGGGGCCCGTTATTTATCCTCCATTGGGATTTTTAGCACTCAAGCTGTTGGGGGATGGCGGTGGTTGGGTCACCCTCTGCTTTGGAGCAGAAGCTGGTGGCGGTCGTGTCGTGGTGTGAGGGAAAAGCAGCTCTGGGGTGGACCGTCACCCCTCTGACCCCAGCGAGATCTCTGCAATGGCTGCGATGAGCCCCCCCCCCCCGGGAAATGCCTGCTGGATGGCATGCGTGGGGTGCAGGGTGCACACGTGGGGTGCACATATAGCGTGCAGGGTGCGTGCACAGGGTGCAGGGTGCATGCATGGAGTGCAGGGTGCACACACAGGGTCCAGGGTACACACATATGGTGCAAGGTGCACATATAGGGTGCACAGTGCAGGTATTGGGGTGCAGGGTGCACACAAGGAGTGCAGGTTGCAGACCTCAGAGTGCATGCACGGGGTGCAGGGTGCACACACAGGATGCACAGTGCAGGTATTGGGGTGCAGGGTGCACACAAGGAGTGCAGGTTGCAGACCCCAGGGTGCATGCACGGGGTGCAGGGTGCACAGACGGGGTGCACAGTGCAGGTATTGGGGTGCAGGGTGTGCACATAGGGTGCAAGGTGCACATACGGGGTGTAGGGTGCAGGCACCAGGGTACACACACGAGGTGCAACGTGCACACACAGGGTGCACTGTGCAGGTATTGGGGTGCAGGGTGCACACATTGGGTGCACAGTGCAGGTATTGGGGTGCAGGTTGCAGACCCCAGGCTGCATGCACGGGGTGCAGGGTGCACAGACGGGGTGCACAGTACCGGTACTGGGATGCAGGGTGCATGCATAGGGTGGATGCATAGGGTGCAAGGTGCAGGCTTCGGGGTGTAGGGTGCACACATGGGGTGCAAGGTGCACATATGGTGTGCAGGGTGTGCACATGGGGTGCAGGGTGCAGGCACAGGGATGCAGGCGGCACACAGGGTCCAGGGTACACACATATGGTGCAAGGTGCACGAATGGGGTGTAGGGTGCGGGCACAAGGGGGCACACCCGAGGTGCAAGGTGCACACATGCGGTGCAGGGTGCACACAAGGGGTGCAGGTTGCAGACCCCAGCGTGCATGCACGGGGTGCAGGGTGCACAGACGGGGTGCACAGTTTGGGTACCGGGGTGCAGGGTGCATGCATGGGACACACACACGGGGGGCAGGGTGCAGAGCCCCAGACCTGACCTATTGTCAAGGTCGATGGGGGTGACCCTGCCCCACGCACACAGTGGGAGGGCTGGAACACCCCCAGCTGTCGAAGCTTCCCGTTGGAAACCAGTCTGAAATGGGGAAAACCATGAAAATACAGGTAGAACCAGCAAAAGACGCTTTGGGGCAGAGGCTCAGGGCTGCATCTCACTCCCAACAGCCCCCAGCTCTGCCCCAGGCAGGCAGGGATCCCTTTGGCCCTTTGGGGGCAGCGGGGCAGGGTTGCACCCTGCCGCAAGCGCTTGCACCCACCAAGCGTGATGGCACCCAGTTAAACTTCAACCCAGCGTGTCCCTGGACCCTGGGACAGCTCTGGCTTCGCTGGGTTAATATTTCAGCCTCTCTGGGGCTGAAAACACCCGCTTTGCAGAGTGCCAAGGGCGAAGGTCCCTCTGGGGCTCAAACCACACCATGAACCCCCCCGGGGACCCAAACCCACCCCGGCGTGAAGGTGGCACGATGTGACCAGCTCTGCTTGTCCCCTGGGCCAAAAAAAAATACCCTGGAAAAGCACTATTTTCCTCTGCTTTTAATCGGCTGCTCCCTCCAAGGCCTTGGGGCACCCATGGGTGCTGGCAGCAGGGATGTTGGGCTTCAGGTAGGACATGGTGGGACTCCGGCTGTGCCTGATGGGGAGAATTCAGGGATAACATCTTACTGTTCCCTGTACAGGGTCCAGCTCTGGCCCCGTTCTCCCCTCCTCCAGACGTTTGCTGGCTTTGGAAAGGAACCAATTAACTCAGGAAAGAGAAAAGAGGGGAAAAAATGCCCTAGGAGATTGAGCAGTGGAGAATAAAAGCTGCCCATAATTAAATTTCAACTGTTTTATTTTTAAAGGGAGAAGAAAGAAGGCAAAAAAAGCAACTCCCACCTGATTTCTGCCTGGCCCAAGCACTCCACGAGCTTCAGCAAAGCACTGCTGCCTCAGTTTCCCCACTGCTGTGGTGGAGGTAGCCGCTTTGGAGGCCCCCCAAGTGCAGGCAGCTGTGGGGAGGAACGTGGTAGGGAGGGGAAAGGGGGGAAGGCTCCAGCCACAAGCCAAATTTTTGGGCAAACCCCACTATCACACTCCTGCGTGGGCTCGGAGACAGAGCATCCGGTGTCCACCCTCCAGCACAGCAGCAGGGCAGGCTCCTGGCAGTTTGGGAGCGCCACTGCAATTTGGGAATGCATTGCAAATTTGGGAATGCATCGCAGTCTGGGAGTGCATTGGCTATTTGGGGCCCAGATGTGACAGGGAAGAGAGTAGCTGCAAAGACAGGAAATTCCAGCAGGACTCTGCTGCTCGGCCAGCTCAGCGCCAGCAGCTGCAGCGATGCCAGTGAGGGTTTGGAGGGTGGCTTCTCCCAGACATTTTGGCTGCTTAGGAGCACCCCAGGCAGGACACAGCAGCCGATAACCCTGTGTCACGCTGGCAGTGCAGAAGTGGCCATGTTCAGGGTCCCCAGCCCCCTCCCCCCATGGTTTCCATGCAAACCACACACCCTGGCATGGAAAACCAAAGTGAAGCATCCGCTGGCATCGTGCTCCCACGATTTACTCCAGCTGACGGCTAGTCTCCCCATCCTCAGGGTGAACCTGGGGGATGGGATGCTTCCCTGGCCTGGATGTGTCTCCGGGGGCTGCCAGCGAGCCCCAGCCAAGCTCTGCTGCCTGGATCCCTGCAGTGGAGACGCGCCGGCGCGCCGGAGCGTTTTCCATCCCACCAAAAAATGTCATTGCTTCACAAATAAATTCACAAACAGCTTTGGCGCTTGGCCAAACGCCACTGGTTTTTCTTTTTTATTTCATCCTTTAATTGAATTATTCCTTGCTGTTCAGCCATCATTAGCCAAGTGCTGACATCCCTCCTGGATGCAGTGGAGCTGCATCCCTCCCTGCATGCATCCCCCTCACCCTATCTTGTCAATGAATAATCCCTTGGGTGTCGGGTTTTTTGGAGGTTTTGATGACCTTTGAACACTGCTTGGACCCCGAGCTGTTAGCTGGGCAGCCATGGAGGTGTCTGACCCCAGTCTCTTGGCGTCTCTCTGGGCTCGAAGGTGTGTCGGGGGATTATTCATTAATTTGCTGCATTGCAGCCAGGAAAACATCAGCGGGGTTTCGGGATGGTCAGGAGGTCAAGAAGCTTTGAAGGTAGATGTGAAGACCCATGGATAAAGCTGCTGGAGCTCCTGCTCTGTAATTAAGGAGAGATTTTTCCCCCCCCCGGGTTCATGAGGAAAGGCCGGGTCTCCGAGCATCCCGCGGTCATGCGAAGGCAGTGGCAGTTCCTCGCTCACTCGGGGCTTGGAGCGGTGCTCCTGGAGGTCACCTTGCCTGAGTTAGCTCAGAAAAATCATTATCATCCTCTCCTTAATGAGGGACCGGACCGGGGAGGTTTTGCTTATCACCAAAGCGCAGCCACAAGCACTGCAGAGCTGCAAATCGCCGCTCCTTGCCCGTCCTTCAGATGAGACCCATTCCCTGGCTGGATCCTGTACCCCTCTCCGCTCCCGGTGGGACAGCAGAGCGAGTTTGGGTGCAAGACAAGTGGGCGAGGCGTGGAGCACCCTTCTCCTTGCCAGGCAGAGAGCAAAGACCCCCAGCACCTATTTTGCAGCGACGCGGTCGCATCACCCACTATCGGGTCCCCCCAAACCTGGCAGAGCCTTTTCCCTATTCCCTCCTTTTCCCAGCTTGAAAAGGCTGCAGGTTCAGGGGGACCTGCTCCAGGGCAAGGACCCCCAAAAAGGAAGCGTCTTCTCCCCAAAACCCTTGGTAGCATCTTCTTCCCAAAACCCTACAGCATTCCTGTAGGACACGGGACTCCGGGTTCAAATCCATGCCCAGATCCTGCTCTGCCAGCCAGGAAAGGACTCAACCCCTCTCCTCCCCCAGGGAATCAGGCAGAGCCCAAGGGGAGGGCTGTTATTCATTATCCTTCCAGCCTGGAGAGAAGCTCCTTGTTGACCCAAGGAACAAGCTCTGCCAGCCTTGGTCTGGCCGGGATCGCCCCTCATCCCGGGTGCCGGAGCAGCCAGAGTCCCACTCACGCCAGCAGCATCTCTAGGAGAGGTCAGCAGGATGGTAAGGAGACGCCAAAGAGGGAATTTCCCGTTATTTTTTGTGTGGAAAGGGTGGTTCAGGCAGGGTGGTCCAGGCACTGTGGAGCCACGTGCTGTGCTCGGGGCTGTCGGGGCGATGAGGGGGCGATGAGGTTTTATTCCCACCATTATAGGGATTTAATAGCCAACACTGCCGTGCTGGGAAGTGAGGAAAGGTGTGTGGGAAAGGAGAGGGGGAAGGAAAAGCAACACATTCCCTGGATAAACCAGGTCAGGCTCTGGCTGCTGAACACAAGCGTTTTCTAACCCATGGGTTTTCGCTTTCCTCAATTTTGGTCTTTTGGGGTTATTTTTCATGTTTTCTGACTCTCTCTGTTCCCCAGCTCACAGACCAGCTCGGGGTTTAACTTGCATAGGGGGTGCTGCAAGGCAGCCCCAGCCCCACCTCCCCCTCGCCCCGAGGGCTCCCTGTTGCTATCTCGGCTATTTGCAAGAGGTTCCTGATGTCCCTGGCCCCAGGCAATGTCACCTCCCTGGGCCATCCAGTCTCCCTGCCCTGCCCAGCCCCTAACAGCAGCCTGGGGTGGTGGGGGAAGGGGTGGCAGGGGGGAGGGATGCTGCAGACACACCTGGGAGAACCCTTTCTGCATCCCCGGAGAGGTTTGGCCAGTCTGGGGTCTGCTCGTTGGATGGGATGTGTGGGAGAGAGGGGAGAAGGAAAATGAGGGAGCCTGGGTGGGAAGAGGGAAGGTGGAGGGTTTGCTGATGGAGAGGAGGCTGGAGGGGATGGGAGGAAGGAAGCAGCAGGAGGTAGCAAGGGAATAAATCATCCCCTGCAGCCAAGGTGGGACGAGGTTGGATCCACTCCCGCCTGGGGCAGGGATTCACCATCCTCCTGGGGCTTGTTGCCCAAACCCATGCCAGGTCCTTTCTTGCCCCAGCCCCAGCTGGGCTGACCATGGCCAAGGAGAAACTGTGTCCCCTCTCCAGCCAGGACTCATCCAAACCGCCCCGGGGATGCCTGCCTTGGGTTAACCCCCGCCTGGAGACGGGATGGGGCTGGGACTTTTGGCTGCACCCCTCCATGCCAGGCCTGGGGACAATGTCTCAAGGTAGATGGCCAAAGGTTGGAGGGGGGGGTCCCAACCTGGTCCTAGTCAGCCCCTCATGATATGGGGACACTGGGACATGAAGCCATGGTGGGTATGGGGGCTCGGACCCTGTCTGAGAGGAGACCAGGGCAGAAGAGATGCTGCAAACCAAGAGGACCCCAGCAGACACCATGCTGTAGGAGGAGGAGAGGGGCTGTGACCAAGGGGGATGTCCCAGTCACACCAGGGTGTACTCCCACTTCTCCCCAGTGACCGCAAAGGGAGCCTGTGTGATGTTCACAGGGAGACATCTCCACTCTAGGGACCCAAGGGGTGTAGATGACCCTCTGTGCCCATGAATAACTAATCCTTTTGGAAACCTGGCTCTGTTACAGTGGCCTTGGAAAATGAAGAATGGATTGTGTGGAAAAGCAGGGGAGGGACTTGCTTTCTTCTGCTTTAGCTCTCGTTTCTGTTCCAGGTTCACGGCCAGGGAGGAGTCAAGTTCCAGAACTGGGCCAAGACCTATGGCTCCTCTCCGGAGCTGTACTTCCAACCCACCTCGGTGGAGGAGATCCGGGAGGTAAGAGGGATACTTCCAGGAGACAATGTGTTAGAAATGCAGAAGAGGAAAGGCCAGGAAGGGCTGTGATGCTCCATCACGTCAGAGAGGTTACGGACGGTGACAGCAGGAGTCCTTCCCTCAGCCCCAGCAGGTGGCCTGTCCTACCGAACTGCAGATGTGCTCCGGCAGATGTGTCAAACACCTAAAAAATGCAGAAAACAATCATGCCTGGCCCCAGTTGGCCTCTACGCCATGGGCATCAGCCTCTGGCATCCTTCTGGAGTCCTCTGCCAGCCCCAGATGCCATGCTGGGGGTGGGATTCCTGTGTCACTTTTGTCACCCCAGGGATGCCTCTGTCACCCTCGGGTGTCTCAGGTGGACATTGCCCCTTTTGGGACCATAGAATGGTTTGGGTTGGCAGGAACCTTTAAAGGTCATCTAGTCCAACCCCCAGGGATGATCCCAAGGGCTGTCTTAGGAGGGGTCTGGGCTCCAGGTGTGGTTTTAACCCCAGATGGTGAGTTATCCAAGTGAAGGTGATGTCAAGATGGGTGAGATTTTAGCTTGGGATGTCTCACGGTGCCTCTCATACTGCCCTCAGCACACAGCTTTGAGGGAGGAGTTGGATGCTCAGGGCTGCCTGTTGTCTCTGCAGATCCTGGATATGGCCAGGCAGCGGGACAAGAGGGTGAAGGTGGTGGGCGGTGGCCACTCTCCTTCGGACATCGCCTGCACTGATGACTTCATGATCCAGATGGGGAAGATGAACAGGGTCCTCAAGGTGAGACCTGCTTTGGGGAGCTGTTGTGGTGGCACCCCTGTTTATGTGGCCACCGAGGGCAGGGACACCAACACTGCCATAGCCAGGGGGAGGGGTGAAAGGATGGAGAGTATTTCCTCGCCTCACAGCCAGGAATTTTCCCAAACCAGACCCTGAAATGGTAGTGGCAAACTGGGGAATGAGCATTTTCCCAGTGTAGAAGCATCCCTTGCTCACTGGAAGCATATGGAGCAGCTATAAAAATGCAAAGAAGTGATGTCTTCCCAGTGTGCATTCAGCAAAGGTTTAACCTTGGCACGTTGTCCTCATCACAGTGTGGTCTGCTGGATGGGGAGGAGGTACCTGGCAGGATCCTCTTTTGCGGAGAGCTTGATGTGAGCTTGCAGAGCTGCCTTAGGCACAGCAGCCTGGCAAAGCCCTGGCTGGATGTTCATAGACTCACACCACGGGTTGAAGGGACCTTAAAGCCCACCCAGCCCCACCCCCTGCCACGGGTAGGAACACCCTCCACTAGCCCAGGTTGCTCCAAGCCTCATCCAGCCTGGCCTTGGACACTCCCAGGGATGGGGCAGCCACAGCTTCTCTGGGCAACCTGTCCCAGTGCTCCCCACCCTCTGTGGGAAGAATTCCTTCCTGATGGCCCATCTCAATCTCCCTCTTTCTGCTTAAACCCATTACCCCTTGTCCTGTCACTCCCTGCCCTTGGAAAAAGCCCCCCCAGCTTTCTGGTAGCCCCCCAGGCACTGGAAGGGGCTCTAAGGTCTCCCCAGAGCCTTCCCTTCTCCAGGCTGAACCCCCCAACTCCCCCAGCCTGTCCCCATGGCAGAGGGGCTCCAGCCCTCGGAGCATCTCTGTGGCCTCCTCTGGCCTCGCTCCAACAGCTCCGTGTCCTTCTGCTGTTGGGGGCCCCAGAGCTGGAGGCAGAACTGCAGGGGGGGTCTCCCCAGAGTGGAGCAACGGGGAAAAATCCCCTCCCTCGCCTTGCTGGCCATGCTGTTCTGGATCCAGCCCAGGATCCGGTTGGCTTTCTGGACTCCAGCGCACACGACCGGCTCATGGCCGGCTTGCCGCCCCCCAGCACCCTCAATCCCTTCATCCCCCAGGAACTGGCTGAAGGGGGAGCAAGGCAAGAGGGCAGTGAAGAGGTTTGCTGAAGGTAGAGTTTTGCTGGGGAATGTCTTCTCCCTTGTCTTGACCAACACCTGGGAGAAGTTCTGGGAGAGGTTACACACCCCTGAGACAGTGAAGAGCAGAGGGGAGCGGGGTCTGGACCAGGGGCAGGAACCAGTGGCACCATTGCATTGGTTTGGGTTGGGTGAAGATCTGGAAGAGGTGGCAGCTCAGGATGGAGCAAGTTCACCATGGTACATGGCTCCTTATCAACTGCATTGGCAAGAGCAGAGGTGTTTTCCATGCGGTGTTTCTCCTCCAAGCTGTGTGACCTTCCCCTCTCCCCTCCCGTCCCATCCTTTGCAGGTGGACAAGGAGAAGCAGCAAGTGACGGTGGAAGGTGGGATTTTCCTTTCGGACCTGAACATCGAGCTGAGCAAGCACGGGCTGGCCCTGGCCAAGTGAGTGGGACACGTGCATGGGGTCATCCCTGGGTGTCCTCCAAGGTGTCTGTCCTTGCCCTAGGTCAAATGCTGGGATGTTTGAAGAGCTTTTACTGCAGAATAGTGTGTTTACTTCAGGATCTGACCTTCCACCAGAGTCCTGCAGACCACAGGTCAACCCCTTCCACAATGGAGTAGCTGGATCCTGCCTCGGAGCAGGAGGCTGGACAAGGGGTGCCTTTGTCCCCACACCAACCCTCTATTCTCACTGTACCCACCAGGCTGGTCCTTTCCATGTCACAAAGGAAAACTCTGCCCTCCCATTCCCTAAAAAGATTAGAGCACCCCTCCTAGGGATGCCTTGCATGGGGCAGAGGCTGACAGCCGGCAGCTCCTGGCAAAGGAGGCTGGCAGTAGGCAAAATTAGGTAGAAATGAGTTTTTACGTCAATGGGCAATTAGCCATTGGAATATCTTAGCAGGAGGCGTGGGAGAATCTTTCCTCTGTGTTGCTTTGGGATGTCTGCTGTCCCCAGTAGAGGAGATAGAAGTGATGGGCTGGGGGTCCAGGGCAGTCCTGGTGCAGAGGATGAGCTGATTACAGCTGATCCCTCTGCCTCCAACACATGTGGGTGTCCCTTGCAGCAGGTGTCTTGCAAAGGGCTCGGAGGGAGCTACATTCAGAAAGGGTTTGCAACAGAAAGAGCCACAGAGAGCATTTCTCACACTTAATCTCTTTTTTGTGCTGACCTCAGGGAAGAAATTGCTCTGTAATTACAGCCCAGCTCAATATCTGCATTCCTCAGTCAATACAAGCAGTCAGTTTGTCAGAGTCCTGGCCAGGGATGGGGTGAGGGTGCAGAGAAACAAGCCCCACCTGACCAGATGGCCAACGGTGTGCATGGGCTGAGCAGGGCTCCTTCATGGAGGAGGAATCCACCGACGGTTGCAATCACAGAATCACAGAGTGGTTTGGGTGGGAAGGGACCTTAAAGCCCACTCAGTGCCACCCCCTGCCATGGGCAGGGACACCTTCCACTACACCAGGTTGCTCCAAGCCTCATCCAGCCTGGCCTTGGACACTCCCAGGGATGGGGCAGCCACAGCTTCTCTGGGCAACCTGTCCCAGTGCCCCCCACCCTCTCCAGGAAGAATTCCTTCCTGATGTCCCATCTCAACCTCCCTCTTTCAGTTTAAACCCGTTACCCCTTGTCCTGTCACTCTCTGTCCTTGTAAAAAGTCGTGTTGTGTCCCCCCACACCCCCACCAGCTTTCTTGTGGCTCCCCCAGGTACTGGAAGGGGCTATAAGGCTGCAATGGGCATAGAAATCCCATCTGGCTCAGGAGGTCCCCGCTTGGCTGTGGAAACTGGAGGAGTATTTGGGGGAAATGGCAAGAACAGAGCACTTTGCTGTAGCCTTCTGCCATCCCCATGTGCCCCTTGGCCATGGCTGGAGGGACAGACCTTGGTCTCCAGACCTTATGCCTGTAGATGCTGCTTCCAGCCCTGCTCTGCAGGGATGATTCTGGGGTTAAGCTGGGTTCCTCACCCCTTGCTCTGGATGCATAAGGTCTGCACCCCAGTGAGTCCCTCCAGGCTGATAGGGAGAGATGAGGACTTGTGAGATGGGACACAGCTGAGCTGACCATGGTGACCTGTGCTCACCAGCCCAATATATGGACTATAGTGTCCATGTCCCATGGAGGTGTGCACATGTGGCCAACAAACCCACCCATTGCTGCAGGATATCCCAAAGGATGGAAAACTCTCCTTGTTGGGGCAGGGGACGTGTCCTGGGGACGCTGTACCTGTACACTCGGTCTGCACACAGCATTATGCCTGGCACGGTGGGCTGTGCCCCACATGGTATCCCACATTCTCAGGTCCTCACCAGCCCCTTTGCCTTCAGCTTAGGAGCTGTTTCTGAGGTGGCAGCGGCCGGTGTGATCGGGACGGGGACGCACAACACGGGGATCAAGCACGGCATCCTCTCCACCCAGGTGAGACACGATTCAGGAACGTGTGCATGCACAGACATCAGCATCTTGAGGGCTGCAGGAGAGATGTCCCATCACCTGGTCTGGGTCTGGTGTGCCCAGTCCCAGGGTTAGGAATCACAGAACGGTTTGTTTGGAAGGGACCTTAAAGACCACCTAGTCCCACCCCCTGCCATGGCTTATTTGATGGCTTTTCCTAGCATGTCCCAGAGAGAGAAGGATTTTTTTATGTCACTACATCAAAGGTGGCAGGAGAGGGGCAGGTGAAGCCAAGCTCGCTAGAAAGCATCCTGAGATGCTGGTTGTGGTATGGGGGTCTCCCCACTTAGACCCCAGCCATAAGATTTGGGGTGGATGCAGGGACTTGGCATGGACGTGGGACACAGGCTGATGCTTTCCTCCCCTCTGGGCAGGTCGTAGCGCTCACACTGCTGACAGCCTCGGGGGAGATCCTGGAGTGCTCCGAGTCCACCAACCCGGATATCTTCCAGGCTGCCCGCCTGCACCTCGGCTGCCTGGGTGTTGTGCTCACGGTCACCTTCCAGTGCGTGCCACAGTTCCACCTGCACGAGGTGGCCTTCCCCTCCACCCTCACCGAGGTACGACATGAGCAACGCTTGTAAAGCCTCCTTGGGGATAAGCAAATTTCTTGGAGAGGGGACACAGCCAGAGGAAGACTGGGAGGTGGTCATGCTCCGGTAGAAAATCTCATCCGTGTGTGTAGTTGCACTCCTTATGCATCTTCATTGCATGTTTCATGGTGTCCTTTAGGCTCAAACATCTGCAGGGTGACAAAGGAGAGGAAGGAAAAGCCGTGTTTCTTAGAAAATGCTGCTTTAACTTCCCATGGGTTAGAACAGCATCTTCTGGGACCGTATCTGAGTCCCCTTGTGCTGTGGGAAGACATTTGCTTCTTTCCCATGGGTGCTGCATGGAGCAGAGGCAAGGGCTGACTGCTATGGCTGCTTTGCTGTCCATAAAATCTGAGAGGAGGGTGGGTGGGGAAGCTCAGGAGGCCGTGAGTCTGGATTCTTCAGCCCTCACCAAAAACAGCAGGTGGGACCTCTGCACCTTGCACTGGGACCCTCTGTCCAGCCTGGGGGAGGTGGGCAGGCAGGGAGACCTGTGGGGAAAGAGAGGGGATGAATGTCGTTTCCTTTATTAATTATTCCCTTATTTGGGGAACCTGAAGGTGCCAACTTTGGGAGAAGTTGTGCCCATTCCCAGCTGCTTTCAGCTTCACGTGACCCACCAGCTGTGGACCATGAGCTTGGAAAAGAAATCATAGAATCAAAGGACAGTTTGAGTGGGAAGGGACCTTAAAGCTCACCCAGTGCCACCCCCTGCCACGGGCAGGGACACCTTCCACTAGACCAGGTTGCTCCAAGCCTCATCCAGCCTGGCCTTGGGCACTGCCAGGGATGGGGCAGCCACAGCTTCTCTGGGCAACCTGTCCCAGTGCTCCCCACCCTCTCCAGGAAGAAGTTTTTTCCTTATATCTAATCTAAATCTCCCTATTTCAATTTAAAGCCTTTATCCCTTGTCCCATCAGTTTGGGGCTGACAAGGTGCTTACCCTCTGGAAGGACAGCCAGTGCTCTCGTTAGGGAAAAGGTTGGACAACAAGACCCCTCTCCATGTCCCCATGTCCTGGCCTCTCTGCAGCATCATCCTCACCTCTCAGGATTGCCCCCTGCCTCACTCAGCCCAGAGGTGACAGAAATCAGAGCCCTTCCTCCAGCTGTGGTCCAACCCTTGGGTCCAACCCCATGGGTTTCAAACCGTTCCCCTGTCTCGCTGCAGACAGGGATGAGCGAGGGGAAGGGTAGCCGGAGCAGTGTGGAGCTGCTTCGGGCTGTGCAATGCCAGTGTTCCCACCGGAGCAGGGATGGAGGTTTGCCCGTAGCCATCGGCTCTTCTCTGGGCTGTCTCCAAGCCACGGCGGGGCTGAGCTCGGAGTCTCCAGTGCAATCGAGTTAGAGATGCTGAAGGATCCTGCAGGCACCAAACGCTTCCGTCCATGGAAAATGTCACCGTGAGATGGATCCGCCAACGCCTCTGCTCCATTTAACCTGGTGTTCGCAGGCAGGTCAGCGGAGATCTGGTAACTCCAGGCACGCATGACTAAGCCTAATGCGGATTTAATGTTCCAGCTGGAGAAAATTGCCCTTGCTGGAAATCCTGGGCATGATGGGCTGATGTGCTGCCTGGACTAAGGAAGGTAGAGGGAGAAGACTGTGCCTGTGCTGAGCCAGCGTCCCTGGAGGCAGGCAGTGCCTAGCCATGCCCCAGAGGAGAAGGAGCAGCATCCCGCAGGGCATGATTGCTCCCACGAGCCGTGAGCTTGCCAAGGAAGTGCCATCTCCCATCTTATGGTCTCCTGCTGCTCAGCTAATGGAGACCCTTCCTTTTCCCAGCAACAGATGGGCCACTTAAAATAGTCCCTGAGCATCCTGTGCTCTCGATAATAACTTGGTCCCTTCTTAGGGCCATGGTATTTTTTGGGATGGGGCTTTTCATCTTCCAGTGTGAAGGTTGCATTTAACTTTTTTCTGGAGCTGAACTTGGGACAAACCATGCTGGGAATGAGAAGGAGTGTGATGGGTGACACATTTCAAGGGCCAGACTGAACAAATCCCTTATCAAGATCCCACTCTGGAGCTACATTTGAGTTGTGTGATGGAAAACTCCCTTTAAACTGATTGTCACGTTGATACTGGCCTTCTCTGCCTCTGTCTTGCCAAAGGTCCCAATCACCCTGACTAAGGTGCGTGGTGCTAGTGGTTGGCCCTTCTGGGACATGGTCTGGGGACGTGGCTTTCTGAGGAGGGTTTCTGACCTGCTCTCTCATAGATGAGAATCTTGCAAGGCTCTGAAGGCTTCACATGCTGTCTCCTCCTCAGCAACTTCTCCTGCGGTCCTGCCATCCATCCTCTCCGTGTTGTCCCCCCTTTGTGGCCATATCCCTCCTGAAGGCCACATCTTCCACGTAGCTCAGGAAGCTCAATGGCTGGCCATTGAGAGCCTGAGGAGTTTAGGTCCTTGTCCAGGACAGGGCTGAGGGCCTGGGGACAGTGTCCTGGGATGCTGGTATGGAGGTGCTTGGTGCTGGAGAGTGGTTGCCTCCAGCCGAGTTTTCCATCTCCGGCAGGATCCAGCATGAAACAGGCCAATTTCCCTCTGGAAAGGCATGAAATGCCCTTTTTTGGGGCAGTACATCTCCTGGGCTTTATGAGCTTAGGTCTCCACGTGGCTTTGTGGCCAATGGTGGGTGTGATCTGGTCCCCTCAGAAAATTTTGAAGGCCCTGAGGGCATTTCTACAGAGCGATTTGAAGGAATTTTTTCCTGTGGGAACACATGAAAACAGACTTTCCCCATCTCTGCCATTATATAAACTCCTTTTAACTGCTGCATGCATTTTCTTGGAGTCCTTCCACCCTCCTGCTACTGGGAAGTTGGATGGAGCGAGCTGTTCCATCTGATGCTGGGACAGCCTGGCACAGCTGCCGTATCAGGATGTGACCTACTGCCTTCAGCTGAGCAATCATCCAGCTTGTCCCACATTTCTGGCACTGGATCATGGCTGGAGGCTGCAGCATCACACAGGCTAAAGCCTACAGAGAATGGGCCACCTGCAAGTTGAAAGACCTGGTGGCCTTCTAAATGCTGTGTGGGCTCACTGGAAGGAGTTAGATTTCTGGATGGGGAAACTGAGACACAGAATTAGTCAGGAGGAAGAAACCAGTGGTAGTGGACAGGAACCTCTCTGGTAGCTTGGATCCGCTTCAGCACTGATTGTCCTCCTGTGGTCTGACATCCCTGCTGATGTGTCTTCAGCAGCATCCCCATCCATTGTCTCATTTGGGTCTCACAGGTCCAGTTCCAGCTCTGGCTGGTGACAGTACAAGCCTTCGTTACGTTGGGCTCATGAAAAATAAATAGTCCTTGGACAGAAGCAGCAAAATTTGTTGCAGGATTGATCAGAGCTGCAGCACTAGTGAAGCTCCGAGAAACGCTGTCCTTAATTTTTTAAGGACTGAATTATTCAGTGCCCCGTTGGGGTGGCTCAAACGCCACCACGAATGTGAATTTAACGCACTTTTGCAGTGTCTCCTTTGCAAGCCCTGCTCCAAAGCAAGCCAGTGGTCCTTGTGCTGTGCCATGGGCAGCTGAGCCAACCAGGGAGGGGGACAGAGAGGTCCATGCACGTTACCCAAGTCCATCAGTGTGTCTGCCTGCCTGCTGTTCACCCCCCTAAGACCAGCTACACCAGACCAGTCGAGAACTGGAGCACCTCAGGGTCTTAGTTTTCCTGGGAGGTGGGAGGGAAAGACAAGAGGAATAAGGGAAGCCCACCAAGATATTTCTCCAGCCTGCAGTGGGTTCATTACCAGCGTTTCCAGTTTCAGAGGTGATGAGTTTGTGTTTAATGGCTCAGGAGTATCTTTTGCCTGGGAACTGCCAGAGCTGTGATTTCCCTGGTGTCCTGCAGCAGGGAGTTCCCCACTTTAAGTGCATGTATGTTTAAACGCGATGGGAAACCGCCAGCTCCTTACAGCTTGGTCCTCACCCACCCTGCCAGGCTGCTCGGACCTTCGCTGCATCCTTTAGCACTTTTCCTCAGCCAAATTGCCAGGGTGAGGGTTGTTTTACACCTCCTAATCTGCCTTTTAGATAGGAAACTTAACCTCATGTGCAGGATAACCCTGCTGTCCTCAGCAGGCCGAGCTTTACCCTGCTCAGCATCATCTGCCCGGGCTATGCCCCCTGCGCAGCTCAGTCCATCTTTCTCCGTCCCTCGGGGCTGTTAGGAGGGTGAAACAAGAATGCACTCTATAAATATTAATGCCATTATCAATTCTCGGTCATCGCTGTTCCTCGCCCGCTTCCAGATCTCCGGCTTTCATGTCGAGTGGCTCAGTGAGGCGGAAGAGAATAATGGCAAGGGAGCAGGTTGCTTGAAATATTTAAGCCTGAGTTATCTAAGACATTGCAAATAATATATGTGTCAGAGGAGCCAGGCTTGGATTTGTGGTTATATAAGATCTGCATGCTCGCTTTTCTGGCCTGGTGATTATCTTTATCAGTGGGATAAACTCGGCTGCTCTAGCTGCTGACAAGGGCCGGGAGCAAGTCACGAGACCTGCTGGGAGGCTGATGAGGATGAGGATGGATCAGACTCAGATACGATACTTCTTCCCCTGATTTTTGCAGCTCGGGGGCTTCCTGAGCTGGAGGTGGTTTGTATATATGATGTAGTAAGGCAATGATTTTCTCATCCAGGAATGTCTCTGATCTGCTTATCATAGAATCATAGAATCATAGAATAGTTTGGGTTGGAAGGGACCTTAAAGATCATCCAGTTCCAACCCCCCTGCCATGGGCAGGGACACCTTCCATAGACCAGGTTGCTCCAAGCCTCATCCAGCCTGGCCTTGAAGACAGACATCCACAGCTTCTCTGGGCAACCTGTCCCAGTGCCTCCCCACCCTCTCTGGGAACGATTTCTTCCTGATATCCAATCTAAATCTCCCCGCTTTCAGTTTAAACCCGTTACCCCTTGTCCTGTCATACAGGCCCTTGTAAAAAGCCCCCTCCAGCTTCCTTGTAGCCCCCTTCAGGCACTGGAAGGCTGCAATAAAGTCTCCCTGCAGCCTTCTCCTCTCCAGGCTGAACCCCCCAACTCTCCCAGCCTGTCCCCATGGCAGAGGGGCTCCAGCCCTCGGAGCATCTCCATCGCCTCCTCTGGGCTTGCTCCAGCTGGTCTTTATCCTTCTTATGCTGAGGGCTCCACAGCTGGACACAGCACTCCAGGTGGGGTCTCCCCAGAGCAGAGCAGAGGGGGAGAATCCCTTCCCTTGCCCTGCTGGCCACTCTTGTCCTGATCCAGCCCAGGATCCGGTTGGCTTTTTGGGCTGCCAGTGCACACGGCCGGCTCATGTTCAGCTTCTCATCCACCAGCACCCCCAAGTCCTTCTCCTCAGGGCTGAGGAGAATCCCCCCTGTAGTTGGGATTGCCCCGTCCCAGGTGCAGGACCTTGCACTTGGCCTTTATGGACCAAAGGGATCTGTTCTGGCCTCCTAGGAGGGACCCAAAGATGAAGAAAACCCCCTGGGTCTCTGCGTGCTCCAGGATCATCTCCGTTGCGTGCATTGGCCATGTTACAGCAACAAGATTTCCACTGCCCGACCTCTGCCTCCGACTCCGGCACTCGGCCAGCCAGCAACGTCCCCAAGGACTCCTGAAGCCGGCTCTCTCTTGCCCGCTGCGCTGTAATTATCCTACAAAGTCGTGGGTTTATTTTTCTTCAGACCGATATTCCTCTTATCACAGGGATCAAAAGCGCACATTGAAAAGGTCGCCCCGCGAGCAATTTGCTTCTGTGCTCAAAACGCCGCGGCTGGAAGACAAACAGACGTTGGCAGGATCACCTTGGGAAAGCTGCATCCTTCTTTTCCCTAGTTCTTTTAGCTAGAGGCACTTGTTCCTAAACCAAAGCCATGAAAATCTGGGGTTGCACCTTTTACCCTGCTTCTACTTGCACCATCATTAACTGTTTCCGACATAAGAACTTCTTCAACCGGAAAATAGGCTGTTTTGGGAACATCCTAGAGAGATTTTGTGGCTTTCTGGGAGCTGCACATGTGGAGATGAAGACAACGGCATTAGCATTAATTCCCATCAGTTACAGGAATATACCATTTGCTTTCCCATCCTCCCTGCTTTAACGGGCCCATGGCGTTAGGGCAGTGCAACCCCATGAAGACCCTCACCTTACGGCCGAGTCACAGCAAGATGCTTGGTGCTAAAGCAGCCCAGCCTGGTGATTAATAATAGCT
Source organism: Rhynochetos jubatus (assembly GCA_027574665.1). Lineage (NCBI taxonomy): Eukaryota > Metazoa > Chordata > Aves > Eurypygiformes > Rhynochetidae > Rhynochetos > Rhynochetos jubatus. Next base: position 124,642,091 of record CM050650.1, read on the forward strand.
GATTAAGACAAATGACTCAAATGACCCACTCGGACAGGAACGGCTTTGCAGCCAAGGATGCCGTGACCTTCCTGGGGTTATATCCATGGGTCGTTGCATCTTCTCCTGGGTCAAGCAAACCCCTTGGAGAGAAGCTGCTGGGTTTTAAGCCTTTGCAAAGCTATAGGATATCTCTGCTGGGAGGAGCAGGGGTGGTTGGAGACGTTTGTGAGAAGGAGAGATGGCAACCTGGCCAAAACAGCACCGTGCAGGGGGTGAGCACAGGGTCCCTGCACCCTTGCATGCACAGACAGGGAGAAGGGACAAGGGACTAAGGGTCTTTTCATTTCTGTGGGTGCTGTTGTGTCAGGCAGCGGGGTTTCCTCCAAATAGACTTGGGACAGGACCCCGGTGGCCCTGGGAACAGGCTGAGTATGTCCTGGGGCTGTTGTGACCCCCTTGAACCCCATCACCTGCCTTGTCCTGCCTGTCCCCTACCTGCTGCCCTTGGCTGCTGGCAGGCAGCTCTTTCAGGGGATCTGCCTTTCTTAAAACTCTTTTTTGGTGTCTTTATGGATAATTCTGCAATTATTCATTTGAATTTGGCATGGCAATTCTGCATTTGAAGTGTGGGATGTCTCTGGGGAAGGGCTGCATAGCATCTTGGCTCCATACCTCCATGCCCCAGGGTTCCAGAGCCCAGAGATCTGTGCTACCAGGGTGTCAAAGCTGGGGAGGGCATCCCTGATGGATCAGGAGGTGGATTTCGGAAGCTCTCAGCATGCTGTGCTGTATGGCTGACGGCTGAAGGGTCCCACTCCGGCCCTGTCTGTGCTCCTTCATGTCTGCTAAGGCCTGATGGAGAAATCTGGGAGCTGCAGGAGTGTGACTGCGGGAGGATGTGGGGTCTGAGCTTGGACATGTGCTAGATGCAGCCCCAGCAGCATTTTCAGGATGGGGGGGTCTGCCATGGCTGAGGCAGAGGAGGCAATGGGCGTGCGCTGTTCCCTTCCCCAAGTGTTGGCTCCATGATCTCTGTTAGCCACTTGGTGCATGGCTGGGCTGTGTTGACTCCCCTCCAACCTGCTGACAGACTCCTTGGACCTGCTCTGGCACCCCTGGGAGTCCTCCGGGGTGCCTCAACCCTCTGCTCCTGGGATCCCTGCTCCAGGGGTGGGACAATCACGAATGAACCCCCATTTCTCTGCTTGCTGCAGGTCCTTGATCACCTCAAGGACCACCTGAAGAGATCCCAATACTTCCGATTCCTGTGGTTCCCTCACAGCGAGAACGTCAGCGTCATCTACCAGGATCCCACCAACAAGGCAGGTCCCACCGGGCTCCGTGCGCGCAGGAAGGGCTTGTGCACAAAGCCGGGTGCTCTTCCAGAGGGGCTTGCAGTGCCGAGGGCTGGATCAGGGAAACAGCATTTTGGGGCTGGACGGACTCCATGCTCTGGGGTTCCTGGGACACAGATGCAGCTGGGGCTGTCCAAGCTCTTAGCATCCTCATGCCAAACCCTGGTCTCTTTCTGGAGCTGGATGTGTCCCTGTTTCATCATGGGATAGAGATCCGGGGAGTCCTGGAGTGCCCTTCTCCAAACCCCAGCTCCCAGCTTGGTCCTGGTCCAGGCACATGCTCCCACTTTTGTGCCTGCTGGCAAGAAAGCGGCAAACCCTGAAAACTATCTTCCTCTGCTTGGCTTTGCAGCCCCCCTCTTCCTCTGCCAGCTGGTTGTGGGACTATGCTGTTGGCTATTATTTGCTGGAATTTCTGCTCTGGATCAGGTAGGAGCATTGTGTCTGGGGACAAGGGGGGTTGGGTGTGCTTGTCCATGGCCGGCCTCATCCGGATCTGTTCTCTGCACCTCTGTGCTGCTTTGCTGGGAATCCCAGGGAAGATGACAAAGGAGGATTGTGTCCCACAGCATCCTCATCCGTGGGGAAGAAGGAGATGCTTGTTCTCCAAGCAAGCTCCCGTGCAGGAGGAGCGGGCTTGGGCTGGGATTGATTTCTGGGGATGCACTGCCCTCTCGTGTGCACAGAGGTGGAGCAGCAGCAAAGGAGCCTTCTCGGGGACAGTGTTGGCTGTGAGCATGTCCTGAGCACCAGGGTGGAGAGAGGAGACCCAGCCAGGTCGTGGAGGCTAGGCTGGCAAGCAGGACACCGGTGGCACGGAGAGCAGGGCTGGACCCCATGAAAAGGGAGAAGAGGCACTGTGGCCACTTAGGACTCGGCCACTTAGGTCCAGCCTGCCATTCCCTGGAAGTGTCCAAGGCCAGGCTGGATGAGGCTTGGAGCAACCTGGTCTAGTGGAAGGTGTCCCTGCCCATGGCAGGGGGTGGGACTGGGTGGGCTTTAAGGTCCCTTCCCACCCAAACCATTCTATAATTCCATCCTGTCCCCAGTAACTCTTGTTTCCCCAACATGAGGATGCCCAGTGCACAGCCTGGGGCACACGGAGGTCTCAAGGGGGAGGGAAGGTGATGACCGAGCACCCTTTTTTCACCCTTTCAGCAAGAGGAGGAGGAGAAGGGAGCTGAGGCAAGGGTGTGAGGTCCAAGATCAGGTGGGGTGAGCACAGGCGAGATCCCAGCAGGGCTGCAGGCTCCCATGGGCTCCAGCACCCTTAGAAGATTGCAGCTTTGCTGGAAGGGGCATCCCTTTACCCAATATCCCCAGGCTGTGGCATCACAGCTGACAGCCTGCCCTTGGCAAATCCATGGGCGGCAGCCCTGGGGTCAGGTCTCACCTCCTGCTCTCTCCCCTGCAGCACCTTTGTGCCCAGGATGGTGTGCTGGATCAACCGCTTCTTCTTCTGGCTCCTCTTCAGCTCCCGGGTGGAGAATATTGCCGTCAGCTACAAGATCTTCAACTACGAGTGTCGCTTCAAGCAGCATGTTCAAGACTGGGCCATCCCCATGTAAATGGCTCTGCAGACCCTCCCTGTCCATCCCCACCCCGGCTCCATGCCCAAACCACATACCATCCCCTGCCCCATCCCAGGCTGCCTGGACTGGGAGCAAAGCCATGGAGAAAGAGACCTGGCTAGGAGGCACCATTCCTATCTGCAAGCTGAGCATGGGGACCCTTCTGCATCCCTGTCCTGGGGTACCACACCATGTCTTGGGGCTTTGTGAGCCCCAAGCAATGGGAGGGATGTGCTGGGACATGCCAAGCCATTCCCTGAATTAGTATGTGGCCAGGGATGGCGGGTTGGGGATAGGGATTCAAACCCAAAGAGAGCTGGCTGTGCTTATGCTGGCATTAACTGGGTCTGGGGGCTTCTCCTGGGCAGTGAGAAGACAAAGGAAGCTCTGCTGGAGCTGAAGGCTGCCCTGGAGAACAACCCCAAGATGGTGGCTCACTACCCCGTGGAGGTGCGCTTCGCTCGGGGGGACGAGATCTGGCTGAGCCCCTGCTTCCAGCGAGACAGCTGCTACATGAACATCATCATGTACAGGTGAGCCACGTCCCCACTCTGTCCCCATCTCCTCCTCTTCCTCCTTGCTGGGGTCAGTGTTCCCAAAGACCTGGCAGCATCTCAAAGATGGGATCCTGCACCTTTTCCTGCTCATCTCAAACACGTGCAGGCACCAAGCCAGAAGGGATGGGGTGTCCTCGAAGCACCCTAGAGCCACCCTCCTCTGGTTCTTGAGGATGGGATCCTACATGAGGGTCCACTGGCCAAGTGCTGGTTCCCAGAGGGTTTCCATCACCCGGTGCTGATCAAAGAGCCCGTGATGGGTCCCTGGGATTGACCTTCTCCCTAGGTGGAAGTTTCTTGGGGAGGTTTCCTGGGTGTACAAATCCCCCCCCAGCCCTGCTAATGCCCTCCCTGCCTGACCACCCCCCAGGCCCTACGGGAAGAACGTCCCCCGCCTCAACTACTGGCTGACCTACGAGGGCATCATGAAGAAGCACGGTGGGAGACCACACTGGGCAAAGGTACTGACGTCCCTGCTCCTCTGGGAGGAGAGGGTCTGCAGAAGAGGGTCTCTTCCCCTTCTCCATCGTGGCTCCTCGTGGGACGGGGGGTGTGTAGTCAAGTGGGGGGTCCCCACATTAGGGCCCAGAGAGAGATGTGTGACTCAGGGTATTCCCCTGTTTGCTACCCAACCTGGGCACATAGATAGGGGGATGGAGGTCCCACCACTTCTGCAGGGACTTCCCACAGCACGTGGGGATGGGGGTCCAGGGCCAACAACAGGTTCCCCAGTGATAGGCAGCCACACCCCCCCACCCAGACACTTTCTCTCCTGCAGGCCCACAGCTGCACCCGGAAAGACTTTGAGAAGATGTACCCAGCCTTCCCCAAATTCTGCTCTGTCCGGGAGAAGCTGGACCCCACAGGGATCTTCCTGAATGCCTACCTGGAAAAGGTGTTTTACTGACAGAGGAAACAAGGGGAATGGAGGAAAAATCAGTCACCACCCCCAGTTCTTGGGACACCCCATAGGTCATGGTCCTCCGTGGTCCCAAGGTGCTGCATCCCAGCTCTGTCCTCATCTGTTGTGCATGCTCTGATCTCAGTGCTAACAAGGCTCTGGGGTACCTGGAGATCTCCCCAGAAAAACTCCTGGATCCTAGAAAACTCCTGGAATCTCTCCTGGATCAGGGGGGACCATGTCCCTGTCCCCCTGAGACATGCACTGCCCCAAGTGCCTCCTGCCCAAGCCAACACCTCAATAAAGACCATTCTTTGACCTTATCCAAGCCTGTGCTTTCAGCCTGGGCGTGTGTCCGATGGACGTGTCCAGTGCTGGGGACCGGGAAAGGGGTTTGGTGTCCCTGTACAGCCCCACTGCAGGGGTCAGGGCTGGCCATGGAGAGCACAGCCCATTGCACAGCCTGAGGCTGGTGCCGTCCGTGTCCTCGAGCTCAGGCCATCTCCCCTCGCAGAGGCATGCCGGCAGATTTTGGGAGAAAGAGGCTGCCTGCCAGGTCCACCCCAGCCTGGCTCACGTTAGTGTGAGGGAAGCGTGTGGTGAGCATGGGCAGATGGGTTGTGTCCTCTCCCAGGTGGGACTGCAGCTGCCTCACGCTGCCAAAACCTGCAGGAGATGCTCCTCAGGATCCAGCCAAGGGACACCCATGCTCCTGTCCCTCCTAAAAACCATCCCACCTAGACTGACCTGAATGGCACCGGTCCGAGCCCTGCTTGTATCGCCAAGAGATGGGGAAGGGGACATGGGTTTCTCGAGAGGAGTGGCAGGATTCCTCAGCATGGCCAGGACAGATGGACAGGGAGTCAATGGTGATTTTAGAGAGACACCGTCCCCAGCACTATGCACCCTCCCTGCCCTGCAGGGTCATGTAGGAAGCACATGAAAGATTTTAAGGGAGAAGAGAGTGACACATCCCCAAAACTTGTGACACTTGTTGGTTTGACCCTCTCCCACTCCTGCCATGGTTTCCCCATGTGTCCTCTCTCCACAGCTTCACAAACACCACGGCCTGGGTGTCTGGTGGCATGACCAGGATTGCTGGTGTGCGAGAGAGGATGAGGGACACCAGCAATGGTGTCTTTTGGGTTGCCCTTGATGGACAGTGACAACCCATCCATGGGCAGATGTGCTTTGACTTCTAGTGCCATCAGCTGGCACTGGGGTGGGTATGCCGCAGCTTATGCATTTACCGAGCCCAGGTCACTCAAGGCAAGATGCTGGAGTCGTGTCCAAGGTCAGCTAACAAACCTGGTGTTCCAGCCATGTCTGAGCAAACAGGTTGAAGAACATGGGAGGAAGGTTTCAGTGAACACCCGTGTGTCACTGCTGGTCCCCAGGAGCACCAGGGATGCGACAACAGGGAGATGATGGAAAAAGTGCATCATCTCAACAGGCTGAGAGAGTTGGAGGGTTCATCCTGGAGAAGAGAAGGTTCTGGGGAGACCTTAGTGCCCCTTCCAGTGCCTGGGGGGCTACAAGAAAGCTGGGGGTGGAATTTTTCCAAGGGCAGGGAGTGACAGAACAAGGGGTAACGGGTTTAAATGGAAAGAGGGAGATTGAGATGGGCCATCAGGAAGGAATTCTTCCCACAGAGGGTGGGGGGCACTGGGACAGGTTGCCCAGAGAAGCTGTGGCTGCCCCATCCCTGGGAGTGTCCAAGGCCAGGCTGGATGAGGCTTGGAGCAACCTGGTCTAGTGGAGGGTGTCCCTGTCCATGGCAGGGGGTGGCACTGGGGGGCTTTAAGGTCCCTTCCCACCCAAACCGTGCTGTGATTCCATGATTCCTTCAGCAGAAGGTGCGATCACCACGTGAGGGGAGAGGGAGGACACCTGTGAGGGAACATGCAAGCAAGTGTGAACACTAGAAGAGAGGATGGGGAAACCAGTCTTTGTAGAACCTGTTGAGGTGATCAGCTTTGTTTCAAGGTTCTGTAGAGGTGACAAAGGGAGATACTCAACCTTGTCTTTAGGCAGCATGGTACTGAGGAATGTGTGGAATCCATGCACTTGTTCTTGTATCCAGGCAGAAAATTTTCCAGTTAGAGGAGAGGAGAGGAGAGGAGAGGAGAGGAGAGGAGAGGAGAGGAGAGGAGAGGAGAGGAGAAATTTTCAGTTGGCAGGAGTCTTCAGTGTTAAGCCAGAGCACAATGGAGAGGTGGTGCCCACTGGCACCAACAGTTCTGGTCATCTGCTGAATGCCACACCTTAATTTAGATCGTATTTATGAGATAATTATTATCAGCTTGTTTAAGCAGATAATTTCGTTATGACCAAAGCAATGGTGGCAAGCATTTAAAGTCATTCTTATGGCCAGACTTCATCATCAGGGAGACTGAAAAAGTCCATCCCCCAGAAGAAAGCAGAAACCTACCCTTCCGTTCAATATGACCTGCTGCCGTGCTGTGGACGTAGGAACAGTAACCTCACCTTTTCTTCATTTTATATGCAAGGTTCTTTTGATTTTTACAGAATAACCCCAGTACCGGATTAGAAAGAAGAGTCCAGGCTTACAATCTGCCTCTTGAAAGGCTGGGAAGACATCCACAAGGCAAAAGGATTACTTGGTCCTCAATTCAGAGAGATTTCTGAAGCGCAAAGTAGGTCACACTCAAATACAAGACATTGGTTGCCTGTTTTACTCTAATTTGCTAATTCTTGTAAACGACAGATGTTTTTCTAGAATTAACTCATTGTTATTTGTCTATCTTCGAAGGACATCCTTTCTGTCTCCTTTAGCATCCTAAAGGAATGAGCTCATGAGTGCGTTCCTGCCTTCCCTTCCCGTCAGTAGGTGGCACACTCAGAAAATGAAAAACCCCAGAACCCAGGAGTCACTCGTGTTTGCTTGAGGAAGACACTTTAAATACATGATGAGTCAGTTCTGAAAATGGACTGCTGGGCCAGTTAGTCGAGCCTAAACAGTAAAGTGTCCTGGAGATGGATCACCTCCAATGCAGCAGTGTAAAGCACTGCATTTTCCTTTATCAAACCTTCAAATTCCATCTGATTCCACCCTCCTGCCACAGGCAGGGACATCTTCAATTAATCATAGAATCATAGAATTGTAGAATGGTTTGGGTTGGAAAGGACGTTAAAGCCCACCCAGTTCCAACCCCCTGCCACGGGCAGGGACACCTTCCACTAGCCCAGGTTGCTCCAAGCCTCATCCAGCCTGGCCTTGGACACTGCCAGGGATGGGGCAGCCACAGCTTCTCTGGGCAACCTGTCCCAGGGCCTCTCCACCCTCTGCATGAAGAATTCCTTCCTGATATCCAATCTAAATCTCCCCTTTTTCAGTTTAAAGCCATCACCCCTTGTCCTGTCACTACAGGCCCTGTTAACAGTGTGTCCCCAGGAGCAGGCTGGGGAGGGGATGCTCTTTATCCATGGCAGGATCAGGTCTCATTCGTAGCCTTTCTTACGCACCATGTGTATGGAAAATGACATTCCTCATAACAACTAATTCCCTGTGACATTTGATTATTTTTTCTAAGCTCATTATGCATTTAAGAACATCGGCATCCAGACCATGTGGTTTACAGCACAACCCCATTGCTCTGCCAGTAAAATCTCTTTAACGGCCTTTCCCCAGAGTGATTTTGACCTGCTCTAGCCCTTCTCTCACCCCCCTTGTTTTCATTGCCGTCTCTCTGACCTACGCAAACCCTCCACCTCCCTTCACCATCTGTTTTAATAGTGTCCCTCTGCCTACACAGCTTGTGGGAATTGCCCTTTTCTTCTGCCCATGATGGTCTGTTGAGGATCCCACCTCTTAATTCACCATCTTAATTCAAGGGAATCTTGTTCTTTAACAACCAAAATTAAAGGATTTAAGCACCAGGGTCTGAGCTGAACCAGTAAACCCCGTGATGTTGTTTTGGGTTGGACTGGCCACGCTGTCATCTTTCTGCAAACTCTGTCACCTGCTCTCGCTAAAGGGCACCATAAAAGGTTTGGCTTTGCCATATTTGCTAAAAGAGTATTTTTATTTCTTCTTTTTTCTTTTTTTTAATTTTATTTTCATTCTCCCTGGAACACTGGAAGGAAGGAGGTGAGTCTTTGCTACCTTCTTTGAGTGGTCAAATTCCTTTTTCCTTTTCTACCACAGTATTTCCAAAGTGCAGAAATGAGAAGAGCCCCATTTCTTGCCATGTTTTGAGGCTGACCGATGTGTCCCATGACATATAAAAAGGAGTAACCAAGGGCCCTTGTTCATCACGGGCAGAGGAGCAGGGGATGCTTTGGCATTGCCACCTCATGGCTTCTGGATCAGAAAGCCACGGAGCCCTGCCTCGGTCCTGCCTGGTGACTGTCCGGCAGTGCCAGGGTGGCCAGCGCAAGGGCTCCCCCAGTTTCTGACAGACTTGTTGGCAGCTTTGCCTTGGGTCAGGGGAGGTTTGGTAGCCTTGGGAATTTTTTCCTCAACACATTTGCTATGCTTTGTAATGCAGAAGACTCTGAGCATGAACAATGCCATTTTGGAGAGGGACCAGGCATTGAAAATGAAAAAGGGCAGAGCAACAAAGGAAAAGATGCAGGTAGAGGCATGCATAGAGAGTTTGCTGGCTGGGAAGGATTATTGAACATGCTCCAAGGGCTGGAGCCCCTCTGCCATGGGGACAGGCTGGGAGAGTTGGGGGGTTCAGCCTGGAGAAGGGAAGGCTCCGGGGAGACCTCAGAGCCCCTTCCAGTGCCTGGGGGGCTACAAGAAAGCTGAGGGGAGGGGGACATTTTCCCAGGGGAAGTGACAGGACAAGGGATGACAGGTTTAAATGGGAAGAGGGAGATTGAGATGGGCCATCAGGAAGGAATTCTTCCCACAGAGGGTGGGGGGCACTGGGACAGGTTGCCCAGAGAAGCTGTGGCTGCCCCATCCCTGGGAGTGTCCAAGGCCAGGCTGGATGAGGCTTGGAGCAACCTGGGCTAGTGGAAGGTGTCCCTGCCCATGGCAGGGGGATGGAACTAGATGATCTTTAAGGTCCCTTCCAACCCAAACCATTCTGGGATTCTGTGATAATCCTGTTGCTTTTCCCTCCATGCTCCTGGTTTAACTTTGAGCTGCGCAGGAGTTTACAGAGAGAAAAGTGCTGGAGCATGTTGACTTTGCTCCAGGCAGCTGGGACAAGGTTGTGTCATCCCGCTCTGGCAGGATCAGCCCCTCCAGCAGGACAAGCTGGATGAGTATGTGAAAAACAAGATCCAGGAGCTGAAGGAGTCAGGTTTTTGCCCAGATGGAAGTCCCTCTCTCCAAGGCAGTGAAGTGTGCAAGAGGTGCATACAAGAGGAACTTGGACATGATCTTCCTGGTGAGCAGCACAAGGGTGATGCTCTCTCTGAGGCCGGATAAGTTTATTTTAGTTTCTGCCCTGCAGTTGCCTTCACCATCAGCTCAGTTTCTGTCACTCATTAGTCATTGAAAAATGCTTTGCGGTCTACGAGTAAGAGACAGAGTATATTCTTGCTGCCTGTTCAGTGTTACAGCAGCTGAGAAATATGAGTTTGATGGGAAATACGGTCAGTGTTGGGACTGGTACTGTTTAACTACTTTGTCAGTGACATGGATGCTGGGATCGAGTGCACCCTTAGCAAGTTTGACATGATAGCAAGCTGGGTGGTGGGGTGACACACTGGAGGGAAGGGATGGCATCCAGAGGGACCTGAACAGGCTGGAGAGGTGGGACCGTGCCAACCTCAGGGAGTTCAACCAGGCCAAGTGCAAGGTCCTGCACATGGGTCGGGGCAATCCCAGCACAAGGACAGGCTGGGGGGAGAATGGATAGAGAGCAGCACTGAGGACTTGGGGGCTCTGGGGGACAAGGAGCTGGCCATGTGCGCTGTCAGCCCAGAAAGCCAACCGGATCCTGGGCTGGATCCAGAGCAGCGTGGCCAGCAGGGCAAGGGAGGGGATTCTCCCCCTCTGCTCTGCTCTGGGGAGACCCCCCTGCAGCTCTGCCTCCAGACCCAGTTAATGCCTCTTGGCTTTTTTTTCCATCAAATTTTATTTATTGGCTTTTATCCTTAATCGCTTTTAACCGATCAGTTCATTCGTTTTCGGTGTTGACCATCATAGAATCCCAGAAGGGTTTGGGTTGGGAGGGACCTTAAAGCCCACCCAGTCCCACCCCCTGCCACAGGCAGGGACACCTTCCATAGCCCAGGTTGCTCCCAGCCTCATCCAGCCTGGCCTTGGACACTCCCAGGGATGGGGCAGCCACAGCTTCTCTGGGCAACCTGTCCCAGTGCTCCCCACCCTCTCTGGGAAGAATTTCTTCCTGATGGCCCATCTCAATCTCCCTCTTTCCATTTATACCCATTACCCCTTGTCCTGTCATGCCAGTGGGAATTTTAGAGACGTTATGGGCTAGATTCAGTAGCTTAAATGAAGGGTTATAAGGAGCCAGGAGGGGGTGGGTCTCTTGTAGGTCCCGTGTCCCGTCTGCCAGCCCCTCAAGAAGGGGCTTTTCCCAATGCTGCCCTTGGTTGGCGAGAACTGGAGGCACCTCAGCTGCTTTGTTGAGCGTCTCCTAGGAAATGGGATGGTAGATGACATGTGTGAGTTTAATTGCCTTTATACAAAAAGTTACTTGTAGCTTGTGCATAGTTTTTATACTATTTCTATAAGGAAAACCCCCTTTTTCCTCACGCATTTCAGGTTTCCCGTAAAAGCTGGCAAACCGAGAGTCACCTTCACCTGAATCCAACACCCAATGGCAAATTTATGGCGTGGTATATAAACAGGGAAGGCTGTAAAGATGCAAAAGTGCAACTTTGCTGGAAATCACCTGAAATCTAATAAAATACTAACCTTTTTGGGTTACACATGACTTTTTCTTCTTCTTTTTTTTTTTTTTTTTTTTTTTTAAGGCAAAAAAGAGTAACCAGACTGCTTGAGGGGGTGTTTTGTATTAAGAGGAAACCTTGGGAATACTCTACAATAATTGCCTTTATTTGCCACAGCTTCGGTTCCAGTGGGACCACGTTTGCAGATGTTTGGCCGGGTCTGAACACTTTGATGATGGTTTTCGCCTCTCTGAGGGGAAAGGCAGCTCAGCAATCCTGCCCTAAGCTGTTCAGACCTGGAGTGTGTCGTCTTTCCTTGTCCCAGACCTTTGGGGTGTCCTCGGTAGGTGTCCCAAGGAGAAGCCGTGGTCTGGGGTGGCTGTGGGAGGCAGCTGCCATGGCTGTACGTTCCACTGTGGTTGGAGGAGACCTGCAGCCATGTGGTTGCACCCTTGGAGATCTTTCCTCCTGATGGAAGAGGCAATGTGTGTTCCCACGATGGCACCGTGGTGGGAGATGCCCCTGGGTGAAGAGCACCTGCCCTTCCCCCCCAGGTCTCACCATCCTTTTGCCAGGTCTAGGTCTTGGTCCCAGTATGTTTATGGCTTCCAAAAAGGTTGTTGTCATGGTGGGTCTGATGGCACTAGGGTGGCTCACTGCGTGATGCGGTGCCCAGCTCTCCAGGCATGTCTCTGCCCGGCCCCATCATCCCTGCAGATGGTGAACCAGACACCAGCCAGCAGTGACCAGTGCCCTGCTATGTCCACCCACCCCATGGGGACAGCAGTCACCCTCCTGATCATGCCACAGAGCCAAGCCAGTCCCCCCACCCTGGAGAGGTGTTGGAAGGTGCTTTGCTCTGCTCCAGGACCAGGGATGGGGTATGGATGTGGGGTCCTGGGGACCGGGACCAGGCAGCACCCCACAGGCAGTGGGGGACTTGCAGCAGCACCTTAAACTTCCTCCCCACTTTGCCCCCTCCCACAGACTGACCATGGTGGGTGCACATCTTGCACCCCTCTGCAGGGCTCAGGCCAAGGCTTGGGGTCCTTTGATCCCCGTGCCTCAGTTTCCCCGTGGGTGCAGCAGGGGACAAGCATTTCTCATCTCTCCAGGGGGCTGCGTTGCTGCTGCCCGCTATGGGCTGAGCTGGTCGGGAACTGGGCAGGGAAGGGAGAACGAAAAGCGTGGGAGACACACTGGAAGTGGGACACGGACCGTCCCACGCACCCAACTCCTGCTGTAGGGGCAGGACGTCTAGGGGGAAACTCCCTCCACTCCAGGTTGAGAGCACCCGGGGGATGCTCCTGCCCTGGACCTCCCACCCGGGGCATGTTCCTGGCCCGGCTCCCCATGGGGATGCTGCCCCCCGGTTCCGCCGGGGATGCTCCTGTTCCAGTTTCCCCGGGGATGCTCCTGACCCGGTTCCCCCCGCCGCGGATGCTTTTGTCCCGGCCCCCCCCGCGGGTGCTCCTCCCCGGTTCCCCCGGGGATGCTCCAGCCCCGCAGCCAGGGCGGCCCGAGGCAGGCGAATGGGCGGCGGGGGCGGCCCCGAAGGATGGAAGGAGGGGTGGGCGTGAGGACCCCGCCCCCCCGTTCCCCGCCTACAAAACCCTCCCGGCCGAGCGCTCCTGGCTCACAGCCTCCCCGCTCCGCAGCCGCCCCACGGGCTCCGCGCATCACCCCCCTACCCGGACCGCCCCCCCACCCATGGGAGCGGCGGCCCCTCTGCGCCCGTGGGGAGCTGGCGGTGAGGCCGGGGGCTCCCCTTGCTGTCCTCCCCCCCGTGTCCCGGCCACCATGGCGCAGCCCGGGGACTGAGCGAGGCGGTGGAGGAAGGACCCACGGGAAACTCGCTCCCGCGTGGATCATCCCAGCAGGTGAGTGGCATCGGGGCGGGGGGGAGCGGGGGGAGGGAGGGGGTCACGCAGGCCCGGGAGAGGGAACCGAGATGGGGTGTATGGTCACCTCCCCACGCGTGGGGTGGGCGCGGAGGGTACAGTGTCTCCTGGAGCATCCCTGCGTGGGGACTTGCCGCCCACGGGGGCTGCCGCTGAGCCCCCAGCCCTGGGACTGCAGGAGGGGGGAGCGAGGTCAGACTCCACGGTGCTGTGAGACACACCCCACACACACACCCTGCCACGGGTTACACGGGTGTTGTGTCCCCCGTGGGAGTGGGACCAGGGGCCAGGGATGCTGTGAGAAGGTCCTTGCCCATCCTGCTCCCAGCAGGGCTGGTTTTGACTGGGGGGAGGGGGGTGTGACAGGAACTGGGGGTCCCCACGGAGCACAGCACCCGTGTGCTGACAGCGCTGGACCTGGGGCAGTCGCAGGGGTGCAGGGGATGACTTTAGGAGGACTCAGCAGGTGATTTTAACTCCTTCCACACCAGAGCCCTGCTGGGGGCTGGGGCCTGATTGATGGAACCTCAGGGGCACAACCCCCCAGGGCTGACAGTGACAGCAGGATCAGGCCCATGGGGAGAGCAGGGCTTGGCGCAGGGTGCTGGGGTACCTAGAGGTGGTGGGGGTGCAGGGGTACCCCAAACTCCAGGGATGAAAGAGGTCCTGGGGGGCTTGCATGCACTGAGCTCCCACCTCCCCTGGACCAGCCCACACCATGCTGCCGGAGCCATGCAGGGTGCTGGATTAGCCAGGATCAGGCCCCTGCTGTGTCGGGATAACACCATGGCCAGCAGCACCATCTCATGTGCCTGTTCTCACCAGCAGCAGGAGGATGGAGAACAAAGCCATGTACCTTCACACCTTCAATGAGAGGGAGAACGGCTCCATCTTCGAGGAGCCCTTCGAGGGGAGGAACCTTTCCAAACTGAACCTCTGCGAGGACGGTGAGTCCAGGCTCCACGTGTGTGGGGGAGGGGGGAGCTTTGACCCTGGTGGCAGAAACCTGGAGAGTGGAGGACGTGGGGATGTGGATTGCTGAGGGAGGAGCTCAGCAATGTGGCCCCGCACAGGCAAAGGTGTCTGGCCTGAGACAGGTGCTCAGCTCCAGCCCAGGGAACCAGAGCAGAGGAGCAATCCCAGCCCTACTGTGAGGGTGCCTTGGTTGAAGTACCACCATGATCATAGCATCACAGAGCGATTTGGGTGGGAAGGGACCCTAAAGCCCACCCAGTGCCACCCCCTGCCATGGACAGGGACACCTTCCACTACACCAGGTTGCTCCAAGCCTCATCCAGCCTGGCCTTGGGCACTGCCAGGGATGGGGCAGCCACAGCTTCTCTGGGCAACCTGTCCCAGTGCTCCCCACCCTCTCCAGGAAGAATTCCTTCCTGATGGCCCATCTCAATCTCCCTTTTTCAGTTTAAACCTGTTATCCCTTGTCCTGTCACTCTCTGCCCTTGGAAAAAGTCCCCCCCAACTTTCTGGTAGCCCCCCAGGCACTGGAAGGGGCTCTAAGGTCTCCCCGGAGCCTTCCCTTCTCCAGGCTGAACCCCCCAACTCCCCCAGCCTGGCCCCATGGCAGAGGGGCTCCAGCCCTCGGAGCATCTCCGGGGCCTCCTCTGGCCTCGCTCCAACAGCTCCGTGTCCTCCTGCTGTTGGGGGCCCCAGAGCTGGAGGCAGAAGTGCAGGGGGGGTCTCCCCAGAGCAGAGCAGAGGGGGAGAATCCCCTCCCTGGCCCTGCTGGCCACGCTGCTCTGGATCCAGCCCAGGATCCGGTTGGCTTTCTGGGCTCCAGTGCACATGGTCGGCTTGTGTCCGTGATAAATGTGTGTGTCCCAGAGGGAACAGGAAAATTCTCCTCTCCTACTGGCACCGCCTCACTGGGAGAAACACTCAGGGAATCTCACTGCCAGGAGGTTTCTGTGCCTCCTTTCCTGTT
Source organism: Rhynochetos jubatus (assembly GCA_027574665.1). Classification (NCBI taxonomy): domain Eukaryota; kingdom Metazoa; phylum Chordata; class Aves; order Eurypygiformes; family Rhynochetidae; genus Rhynochetos; species Rhynochetos jubatus. The sequence continues at coordinate 124,657,140 of CM050650.1, forward strand.
CCTCCCCTTTCTGGTCCAAGGTGGGGATGACAGATCCAGGGCACCATGGGCCTTTCCAGGTGCCCAGGATCTCCTTTGATTCTGACACTGTCCAGGGCTCTGCTCCAGGGAAAGTCACTTTGCTTGTGATTTTTGGTGTGGTTTTGGCTTTTTTTTCCTCCTCCAATACTCCAACTCTCTTGCATGTGGCCTCCTCCAGAGATGCCATGCAGTGGGACGGAAGGACTGGGGCTGTGGGACCTGTTGCATGTCCCGTACATCTTAGCTGGCATCTCTCTCCCCCGTGGACCTGCCGAGCTCTTTTGCTCTGCCCTTGTCCCATGGAATGCTGCCCATGTTTCACCAGATCCAGGCTTGGTCCCCGAGCAACAGCCCTGATGGATTTTTCCCAAGGCCGGGTGGGAGAGGCCAGGGCGGCAGAGTTGGGTGCTCAAGCAGAGACGTGGGGTCCCCTTTGCTGGCAACTTCACTTAAGAGACCTGTGGGGCTGCTGGGGAAACTGGTCTTGTTCTCAGCTGGCTTCCCAGCATGGCTGTCCCTCCCCACAAGCCTCGGAGCGGGGTGATGGAGGACTCACCTTCCTGGTGTTAGGCAGGAACATCCCTGGGATGCGATGGAGAGCCTTGGGTGTTTCCAGAAGGCAGCCCAAGTGCCAGGATGGGCTGCATCCAGGCACTGAGTGAGCTGGGAACACCCAGCCCTGGCTAGGTATTTTGGGATGCTTGCATGGTGCAGGTGGCTCACGGTGGTCATTGGAAGAGATGTGATGTTGCTGCAGGGTGTCTTCTCCTACCCTCCAGCTCCCAGGATGGGGACAGTTTTGAGTCCAGAGGATGAGTTTCCCATCCAGATGAAAGACGAGTCTTGATGCCATTCCCCAAACTTGATGTCACTCCACAAGGGTCCCCCTGCTCTCAGCAGCACATCTGCTCCTGCCTCTGCCCACCTTCCTGCTACCGGCTTTTCAAATCCAGCACCCACCCTGCCTTCCTGCAGCTGAGAGGGACGGATCCTGCCCAGGGGCTGTCCCTGTGCTCTGCCAGCACTGCAAGCACAGCAGGGAGGTGGTGGAGCATGGAGGGAGCGATGCTGGAAGAGGTGGGCAGGAAGATTTAGTGACTTCTAGGGCCAAGGCCACCATCCCCAGCAGAGACCTTGCGCTGGCCGTGGCAGGGAGGGTTCAGGGTCTCTCTCTGGCTTCCCTATTTTTGTGGCAGTTTGCCCTGGATCTCTCAGGGCTAATGTGCTCATCCATAACTCACCCCGATGCAGAACTGACCTTCCAAGGAACCCCATTCCCATGGGAGAGATTGCTGGAGCTAGGCTTGTGTCTGGTCCACAGCTGCCCACGACAGGGGCAGGGACAACCCTGAGAGCTTCACCACGAACACAGTACCACTCGAGTCCCCCCACTGGAATCATGGAAAATGCTCAGCATGGGGCTGAGGACCGGTGCTGAACCCCGCTACTTGCCATGACCCCCAGGACAGCAGCCCTGGACCCCCCCAGGGCTCTGCAGATGACAAGTCCTGGCTCCTTTCAGACTCCCACCTTCTGCACCCCCACTGACGGGGTGGACCGCAGCTCCAGCTCCCCCGGGCATGGGCAGGGGGAAGAAATATTTGCTTTTCCCCTTGGTTACTGGCCGGAGCCCGCCCGTGGGCTCCACGAAGCGGGCTGTTGTGAAAACCCTGCTTACGCAGCTGCGGTCCCTCCTGCTCTTCCGAGAGCAGCAAAGAGGAGTGGGTGGTTCAGGGCCTGGGGCCAGCTCCTCCCGAAGTCTCCCAGGACCTGATATAAGTGTTAATGTCAGAAAAATACTGCAGCTTTCCTCATTCTGAAACCCTCGGCTCCATCTGTTTGGCCGGTGACAGCAAATGGGAACCGCGTGCGGGTAATGAATCGCAGATGGAGGGGTCCCGTCAGAGAGACACCGCCTTTCGCACCTGAGCCGGGGCGCCTGAGCACCCCTCATCCCCTCAGGATCCCCTCGGGGTGTCAGCGAGCCTGACCTCAGCATTTTATCATTTAGGAGCCCCAAAATAGGACTGAGTTAAAGTAATACACCCAGTGTAACCCTTCACTGGCTGGAGGCTTTTGCAAACCTCCCTGTTCTCCATCAGGACAGACACACGGCTGGGGAAGGGCAAGGGTGCAGAGGGGAAGGGTCCCTGCCAGGCTAGGGACAACCCCAACCTGTTGTACCTCCTCTCCATCTCTGACATTCCAACTGCCAGCCTATCCCACAGGGACCTGAGCTCCTGCCCCGTGTGGGGGGTGGGATGAGGTCCCAAAGCCCAGCAGGGATGGTCTCGGCTGGAAGTGGACATTGCTCATGGCCATGGATGAGTGTGGTCTCTTCCACAGGAGGTTTGACTCCAGGGCCATGGTGCTTCAGGCTTTCTGCTGGTCTGATGTAGATGGGGCAACGTGGTGCCTTGGGGTCTAAAGGGCAGAAAGCTATGGGATGGAGGCACCCAAATGCCAAGGGGGTGGGAGTTTTGGATTCCTCATCCACCTTTTGTTGGTGTCTTCCTGGACACATCTTGGATCTGGCAAGGGGCAAAACCAGGCAGTGCCTGTTGACCTGGTATGAAGTTGTTGGCTCACAGCTGCTCTCAGAAACCTTGTGTTTCTGCAAGGGTCCAACATGGAAATGCAGGCACCCAACGCCCTGCACCCCATCCCAGCAGCACAGGGTCACCCAGAGAGCCAAGGCTGAAGCATCACTGCAGCCTTGGGGCTGGGAACAGAGCGATGTGGGTTCTGTATCCAGATCAAGCTCTGGCTCCAACCTAAGTCCACAAGCTGGCCCAGATTTCAACCTAGGCTCAGGCTTTGAACATGTGCAAAGCCCAAACCCAGATGACTTCACCACCGCTGGGTTCACAACATGGGAGCCTTCCTTTCCCTTTTCTTTCCTTGCATTTTCCTCACGGCTGTTTTATTCCTAAGCCCCCACCACCTTCGCACGCAGCTCTTGCTGCTCGTGGCAGTGTGGAAGAGGAGCTGGATGGCAGCTAGAGCAGGAGGGGACAAGCAGGGGCTGGCAGGGATGCCAGGATCCAGGCATCTCAGAATCATGGAATCATAGAATGGTTTGGGTTGGAAGGGACCTTAAAGCCCCCCCAGTCCCACCCCCTGCCATGGGCAGGGACACCTTCCACTAGCCCAGGTTGCTCCCAGCCTCATCCAGCCTGGCCTTGGACACTGCCAGGGATGGGGCATCCACAGCTTCTCTGGGCAACCTGGCCCAGTGCCCCACCACCCTCTCTGGGAAGAATTCCTTCCTCATGTCCAGTCTGTTTAAAACTGTTACCCTTTCCCTATCTTCCTCCATCCCCTTATTGCTGCCGGCCTCCTGCCTGCCAGGAAATCCCCAGGGCTGCAGGCAGGGGATGGGGACGATGGGTGGGAGCTGGAGGGGTGACAGCTCCGTGAGGGTGGGTGATGCTGATATTTTCCTACCCGGGATCCTCACCGGACCCTTTGCACCCCAGCTCTGCCCATGCAGGGGGGGAGTTGTGTGCATGCTGAAGTGGGGCTGCCTGTCCCCAACCCTGACCCACAGCACCAGCATGGGCAGGATCAGGCCTGTCCCTGTCTACGGCGTTGCTGATGGTGTCCCACCTTTACCTGGAAGTGCAGGCTTGTGCCACCATTGGTGGTCCCAGCTCAGGGAAAGCTGAGTGGATAAACACCAGGACATGTGTGTCCAGGGAAGGCAACAGAGCTGGGAAAGGGTCTGGAGCACAATTCCTGTGGGGAGCGGCTGAGGGAGCTGGGGGGGTTCAGCCTGGAGCAGAGGAGGCGCAGGGAGACCTTATCACTCCCTACAGCTCCCTGACAGGAGGGTGCAGAGAGGGGGGGTCAGTCCCTTCTCCCAAGGGACAAGTGATGGGAAAAGAGGGAACGGCCTCAAGCTGTGCCAGGGGAGGTTTAGGTTGGATATTGGGAAATTCCTTCCCGGAAAGGGCTGTCAGGGTTGGAACTGCCCAGGGAGGGGGCAGTCCCCATCCTGGGAGGGGTTTCAGAGCCGTGTGGATGTGGTGCTCAGGGACATGGGTCAGTGGGAGGCTGGGCCGTGCTGGGGTAACGGTTGGACTCGATGGGCTGAAAGGGCTTTTCCAACCTAAATGATTCTATATTTTCTCCTGGTGGGAGATGGAGCCCAGGCAGACTGGGTGCCTGCTGCTCTCCTTGACGCCCCGCTCTGTCTCCCAGGTCCCGGTCGGAGGATGAAGGCAGCAGGACGCTGCAGCCGGCTGGGCTCCTTGGCAGCACTGAAGTACGCTGTGGTGGGACTCTACCTCCTCGTCTTCCTCATCCTCGTTGGAGTCTTCATCCTCGCAGGTAAGAACCTGGGTCCTCTCTGTGCAGTGATACCCTAGGGCGATGCTCCCCTGTGCAGGAGCTCAGAGAACTGAGTCTGGCCATGGGACCACATTTCTGCTGCCTCTGTTGAAGTGTTCTGGAGGGTTTTCCATGCCACCCAAAGGAGAAAAATACGGGATACAGCAGAAGTGAGGCAAGGAGGTGATGCCTGCCTTGGTTTGCAGCGGTGGTGTCATCTCTGCACCCCTCTTCCAGCTCCTTGGGGACACTGACTGCACATCTGGAGTGGTTTTGATTTAAGCTTTGAGGCTGGAGTCACTGTGAGGTCCAAACAACATGATCTGGGGATGGTCAGGCTCAGGAGCTCTGTGTTTGGGGCTGAAATCGTTCCCATCACTGGGTCATGGATGCTGGGCTGGCACCAATTTAGCTTGGGGTAAGGATGAGCCCTGGTTCCATCACCGATGGAGAAGCAGGGAGGATGTTATCCTTGCACAGCACATCCCACACGTGCCAGTAAGGCTCCTGCCTCCCCGCTCCGGCCTTTTGGTGAGTGCAGGGATGGGAAAGCTGCTCGCAAATGCCTGTAATTGCTCCCAGCCCCAGCTCATCCCGGCGTACACATCCCGTGTGGTCCATGTTGCCACTGGCTTGTTTTCGCCCTCGTCGTGCTGGAAGCAGTTTGGGAAGATGCCTGGTTTAACCCATGGTCCCAGCACTCTCCCCTTGCAGCCGTACCACCCCCCGTGAGGGGCTCTGCTGGGTGGGGGGGCTTGGATGGGTGCTGCAGAGGGTGCGGGTGGGAAATGCCACCACCAAGGACCAGCCTCTCACTTCCCACACGCCTACTTCCCTGCTTTAACCCCCTTTCCAGTCCCAAATCTCCACTAGCTGCTGGGCAGGGCTGAGCGCTGCCCCCGCACCATCCCTTTGGGATGATTTTCTGTGCCTTGTCTGCTGCAGGCAGCTGGGGGGGGCAACGGATTTCATGTTTAACTCCAGCTGAGGTGATGCCAGCACCGTGAAGGCAGCCCATGTCTTTTGCAAAGGGTGGATTTAGACTTCTTTTCCTGGGCGAGGGAAGGGACAGAGAAGGTTTTGCTGGAATTTTGAAGCCTCTCCCACTTATTTCTTGCATTACATTGTTTTAATGTTGTTGTTGGCCCACAAAACCCCGAGCGAGGGATGCCATGAATTGTGCAAAGAGCTCGTTCAGGCCCTCTTGTCCTGGGCTGAGCTACAGCTGCTCACCCGAAAGCAGCTCCAGCAATAACAATAACATTATGGCATTGGCTGACGGCCGGGAGAGCTGGAGGCTCACGGGCATCTTCAAAGCTCCACCCCCCTGAGTCCCATGACTGGCAGGATTTCAGCTTTCAGTAGGACCCCAGTGAAACCACCTTAACCCAACTGCTGTGGACCACAATCTTGGAAAAGAATTCATAAAATCACAGAATCCCAACACAGTTTGGATGGGCAGGGACCTTAAAGCCCACCCAGTCCCACCCCCTGCCACGGGCAGGGACACCTTCCACTAGCCCAGGTTGCTCCAAGCCTCATCCAGCCTGGCCTTGGGCACTTCCAGGGATGGGGCAGCCACAGCTTCTCTGGGCAACCTGTCCCAGTGCTCCCCACCCTCTGTGGGAAGAATTCCTTCCTGATGTCCCATCTCCGTCTCCCTCTTTCCATTTAAACCCATCACTCCCTGCCCTTGGAAAAAGTCCCCCCAGCTTTCTTGTAGCCCCCCAGGCACTGGAAGGGGCTCTGAGGTCTCCCCAGAGCCTTCCCTTCTCCAGGCTGAACCCCTCAACTCTCCCAGCCTGTCCCCATGGCAGAGGGGCTCCAGCCCTCGGAGCATCTCCGGGGCCTCCTCTGGATTCCCTCCAACTGGTAAAAATGCAAAATGAAGAGAAAAGTCATCCCTTTCGTTGTTGCTTTCTGTATGTCTTGAACATTAAGCCAAGCCTCTGGCTTTGAATGGACCTGACTCGGACGGATGGGGCCTGCCGTGCCAACTGTGGGTGCCCAAAGCTGGCTTATCACCTCAAGGAAAACCACAGGCACAGGATGGTCTTGCAACGAGGGTGAGGAGATCACATCCAGGCTGGGAGCCACATGGAGCCCAGGGATACAACTCTGATGGTTCTCAGCTTCAGGTGTCTGTGGCTGAGACCTCAACATTGGAGCTGATTGTCTTCAGGGGACCAGAACTGGATATTCATGGGCACCATTAACAGTGGAGGGCTTGGTTTTCCTACGGAAAATACCACTTTGTGCTACCGGACACCAGACACCAGCTTGCCAGAGCTGAGACCTTCTGCCCAGCATCCCTCATCTCCAATCAGAGGGGATGCTGCATGGAAAAACAGGGTGTTTAGGGAAGTAGACTTGCTCTCCCGTCCTCCTTGGACTGGGAAGGACTGGCCACGATGCTGTAAGAGGAACATCACCGACCTGGTGCCATCCCTCGCCTTCCATAGCCACAGTAAGGCCCCTGCTTAGAGCAGATCCCACTGGGAGCAGACACCATCTCACTCAGAGTGTGTGACAGTGTCCAGCTCATATCCAGACCTCTTTGGAGAGGGATGTGGAGCTGTGATACCCCAGCTGCTCCTTGAAAAGCAGCTCTGACCACGCTGTTGGGGACTGGGCTAACATGCCCCTGGTCCATGCCCTCCGCTGCCAGCATTCCCTCACCCCAGGGCCAGCAACATGGAGCAGGGATGCTCTACCTGGTTTGCTCTGCTGTTTCCCAGCCTGCCCATGGAAAAGGAGAAAAATTCCCAAAAGGAAAGCGCACACCGGGTGTTTTCAGCGAGGCAGCTCTCCCAGGCATCGTTTTGAAGCCGGCTTGGGCAGGTGTCCTGCGACTCACAACGCGCTCCATGGAAAGGGGTTAGAGGATGAGTAAACTGCCAAAAATACCGTGACCCACCTCGGAGCTGCGGAAACAGGATGTTTTCAGCAACCGAGCCGGGGAGGTTTCAGCGCAGCCTGCTTTTAATATCCTCTCTGGCAAGCCTGGCAGCAATTTTCTGGCTCCTGGGGATACACACACTCTTCCTCCCCACCTCTGACCTCCCCCCTCATCCCCCCAAAAGGTACTTAGCCCGAAGTTAGCTCTCTGGTCTTGGCTGTTTTGCAAGGTCCGGGTTAAATCCCAGCCGCCTGCGTGCACAAACCTGCACTTTGGTGTTTCAACCCAAATTCCCACCTGGCCCCACAGCCAGGCACCCAGCCCTGAGCTGCTCTACAGCCGCAGCGGGAGACCAAGCAGGGCTTGTTAGGACATGGCTAATGAGCCAAGTGATTTCATTTGTGCATCTGACCTGCACCTCATCTCTGTGCTCATCTTTGCATTGCAAGCCAGCCATGTTTCCACGCTTCACACCCCTGGTTGCCTGGCAGAAGCATCCAAGGAAACGAGCACCCTCCGTTTCAAGGGTCATAGCCCCAAAACTCACGATCTGAAGATGCCAGTGGAGATGAAGGCATGGTCAGGATGAAACCCCATGGTTAGCCTTCACATGAGCGCTCCCTGATCAGCTCCAGTGCAAACTCCTCCTGCTCCATGCTCCGAAGGGGTCTGATCCTGCAGCTGGCATCTCCCTGGGACACAGAGCAAACCTGAGCTGCCGAAAAGCCCCGTGACCCTGTGCCTGGGCTGATAAACCCCAAGAGATTCATGCTGGACCTGAGTGCTGGCTGCACCCCACTATCCCCCGCTCCCCACGCTGCCCCAAATTCTTCTCCTGCAGCTATTTCCTTGGCTTTCCACCCTTTCCAAAATGCTGGAGGAGGTCTCCTCCCAGAGATGCTCTCGCGCAGGGCTGGGGCCATATGGGTTTGGGCTGGAGGTTTGGGATGCCCAGACCCGCTGCCGTTGCGCAACCAGTGGAGTGTTGATCCTCACACTCAGCAGCTGCCTGACTTCCCCCACGGAAATAAAACCCGGGGAAGCCAGTGTCAACACCCCGGGGCTCATAGCTGGGTCTAAATCATCAGCAGCACTTCCAGCTTGGAGACAGCGCTGAGGCATCCCGCAAGATTGTGCGTGCAGCCTCTTGGTTTTCTGCAGCCGTGTAACGCTGCAGAAGTGGGATGAGGATTGCAATTCCCAAGGAGGGTGAAAAGATCCATATTCAGCAAGCATGGATCTACTTCGCAGCATCCCCTTGGCTATACGTGAGCCTAAAAGCGGAGAGAGAGATTTTGGGTGCAGGCAAGGGTGCCTGTACATGCTCGTGGTGCATGGAGCGAGTCCCAGCGGTAGCAACAGAGCGCGGAGCAGCGGCGTGCACGCATGGCTGTGCATGTGACGCTTGTTCCCCCCGCCAGGCTTCTCCAGGGCAAGTGTGAAGATAATTAGCAGGAGGGCGAGGGCTGAGGTTGGGTTCTTCATCAACCCCAGCCAAGTAGCAAGGCTGGGTTACCTCTGATAGAGCCGGTGGCCTGCAGGAATGGAACGCTTCCCTGGAGTAAGCCGGGAAGAGCTGCCTGAGGGTCCCTGTCCGTGCAAAAACGTGTGTGTGAGTGTGCATGGCACGGAGTGCGTGTGCACGGGTAGCAGTGCAGGTGTGCAAGGCGTGCATGCACGCACGTGTGCATCACACCGTGTGCATATATGCAAATATATGCATATTTAGCAACCTCAAGGCATTTCCCTGTACCAACCGTCCACTTTTTAGCGCCTTTCACGCCCATGTGCACAACCACCAGCACACGTGCAAGGCGTGACCTTGCACAGGGCTGGTGCTGCTCTGCTCAGAAAGGCCTGCAAAAGGGGTTTGAGGTAGGACCCTGGGGTTCTTGCAAAGCTTTTCTCCTTGAAATACGGATGGGGATGGCAGCCAGGAAGATGGTATGTCCCCAAAACACAACAGCAGGAGAGAGCAGGAGCCCCTTGGGCACTATTAGCTCGCCCCCAGCACTGCCAGGCACTATACTGGGGCTCCACAGCAGGGTGTGTGTCTGTGCTGGGTGCGTGTGTGTGCACGTGTTTATGCGTGTGCTCTGGGCTCCCAGCAACTCTAACAATCCCCAGCTCTTGGTTTCATGCAAAGAACAGAAACCAAGGAGTGTTATGGGCCCACAACACCCACATTCTGCTCCTCTGAGCCTGCAGCCCTGGCCTGCAGCTTTGCCTGCTGAGCAGGGCGATGCCCGCGCCTCTGCCTTCCAGCAGGATTAGCCCATCCTACCAACCCAGCAAGTGGAGAGTGGGAGGTAGAAGACTGGGGAGGCAGGAGAGCTGCTGGCACGCGTGCCCGTGCATGCACAGAGCAGCCCAAGGCTGGAGGTGTTGCTGCTTGGAAGCTTCCTGGCGTGGTTTTGGCTGTGGGATGTTCTGGAGCAGCCTCGGTCGCTCTGGGGTTGGTGGCTGCAGTGCCAAGGCTGGGCAGAAGAGAGCTGTGGGGATCCCAGCTGGTTGGTTATTAGGAGGGATTTATGGGAATTTGGGGAACTCCAGAGGCTTTGCAACTAACTGCAGGTGCTCGCCTGTGCTTACCAACCCTCAGCCACTGCAGGACCTGGGATTTGGGTTCTTTCTCCTTGTGCCAGCCCCACAGGGGTGCTTTTCCCCTTGATTTCCTTGCAAGAAAGCCGTGGTTGTCTCCACAGCCTGGTTCCAGAAAGACTTGGCGGAGCAGCTTTGCTCACCCCTTTTGCCAGCCCCGTGGTGATTTTTCCCAAGGTCTTTCTGTGCCAGTTGTCCCCTCTCAGGGTGGCTTTGAGCATGTTGCTTGGTTGCTTTGCCTGTTGTGAACCCTGCCCTGGGCAAAGGCTCCCCCAAAACGTCCTGGCACAGCAGGGATGGGTGATAACTGGTGACACTGAGATGTCCCCTCTGCAGTGATGCAGGTGACAAGCAGGTATGTGCAGAGGGGACCAAATAATGTCACTGTGTCCCAGGAGAGATGCTCTGAGCTGGCACGTTGCAGCCCTCCTGGGAAGCTGGGACAGTCCAGTAGTGGATTAATTAACAAGAGCTAATTAATGGAGGAAAGATGTCGTCGGTGCCTGGAAGCTGCTCAGCTCCTCCGTTATGGCACCCACCAACCCATTGCAGAGCTGGGGGGCAGTTGCTCACCCCATTGTGCTCCCAGAGCCCCCACCCCAGGCAGGACAGGTCCCCTGGCCCCCCAACACTGCCACTACGGGTGGCCCCAAGCCTGGGGGCGGGGGGGCTGGAGCCTTTCGCGTGTGCACGGCTGCTTTCGCCCTCTCCTTAACTCCTGTGATTTTAATTCAAACCAAATGGCTTCGCTGGGTTTCTCCTCTGTGGAAAGGAGGGGGTGAGCTGCCAGGCCAGTCCTGCGCCAGCCAAAGCCCCACCGCAGCCTAAAGAACAATGGGGATTATTTATTTTTCTTCAAAAAAAAAAAAAAAAGAAGAAAAATCTCATTATTTATGTGGGTTTGGCTTTGAGTCCCCAAGCCCGGGCTGCATTGGACACCCAGCGTTGATGCAAGGCGGAGGGAGATGATGTTATCCCCTGCTTGGATCAGTGGTTTTGGGGGTATGCAATGGGATGCTGGGGTCTGGGATCAGGCTTTACTGGGTGGTACTGGGCTTGCTGGGCAGGGAGGTTGCTGGAGCTGTGATAAGAGCTGCTGAGAGCAAGAGATTCCCCCAGGTTTCCAGGTTCACTTTCCAAACCCCATCTCGGTGTTCTGGAAGCTGATTGGAGGCCAGGAGGGGGTTGAGGTGGGTGCCTGGATGGCCAGGAGCTCTCTCCCACCAGGGATGCAGAGGCAGGAGGTGAGAGATGCTCCTGGCCCAGTGTGGGTTTCCTCCCTTGGGAAGAGCCCTGGCAGCCCCAGGATGCAGATGTTCCTGACCCAGGGTGGGTTTCCTCCCTTGGGAAGAGCCCTGGCAGCCCCGAGATGCGAGATGCAGTACTTGGAGGCTGACAGCAAACCGCACCCAGAACCGCGGAGACCTGCTGAGCCAGCCTGATGGTCTTCATTACAGAGCAAGGGGCTGAGCTCAGGCCCAGGATCAGCGGCCAGAAGGGAAACCTGACTGTTAAAATTAAAGTTAAAACCTCCATGGGGGAAGAAGCAGTTTTTAAGGTCTGTTTTTGGGAAAGGGAAGCGGATGCTGTTAGCAGCCAGTCCTCTGACCCAAGGCAAACACGAGCTGGGCGAAGGCACGAGGCAGAGCTTTGCAGCACAGTGACCCATCTGGCAAAGCCCAGAGCTGCTGGGAGCCTTCGCTGTCCTTCCTGAGCGAGGTGTCACCTTCTTCAGCCCTCCAGCAACCACCCTCCTTCTCCAACTGTGGAGAAAGCCGTGGGGCTGATGGGATGAACCTTTTGGCTTTTGAGGTAGGACTTTCACCTCCAAGCATCAGGGAATGGGGGAACGGGGAAATGTTCAAGTGCTCCCTGGGAGGAGAAGGGGTTGCACCTCTCAGGAGGGTCCCCATCTCCATGAGGTGGTTTCTGACACCCCCACTCCTCTCCATCCCTTGCAGTTTCCAGACCGCAGACTTCCCCTGAGGACCTGAAAGTGCTGATGGGGAACGTCAACCGCCTCAACGAGAGCTTTCGGGACATGCAGCTGAAGCTGCTGCACCTACCTCTGAAGGGGGACGTGCTGGATCACATCTGGAGGCTCCAGGACCTCCTGCAGAACCACTCGGACTCTTTGTTCCTCATGACGGGGTCCCTGCAGAAGCTGGAAGGGCTCCTCTGGAGCTTGCAGACCCAGGCCAGCCAAACCGACAAGGCAGTGTCCAACCTTTGGGACAGCTTGACCCAGCAAAGCGACGCAGCCCAGCAGGAGATGTACAAGCTCTCTGTGGAAGGCAACAGCAGCCGGCTGCTGCTGCAGCACCACGACCACCTCCTGAGCCACCTGGGCAGCAGGGTGGAGAGCCTGAGTGACCAGGTGACGACCGTGAGTGGGGCCGTGGACACCATGAACAGGACCTTCTCCTACGACGTGAGCATCCACCATACCCGCATCCAGGACCTGCAGGTGCTGATCAGCAACGCCACGGAAGATGCCCGGCAGATGCGCCTCATCCACATAGCCATGGAGGAGCAGCTGAAGCACGAGCTGGCCATCCTCAACAACGTGACAGAGGACCTGCGGCTGAAGGACTGGGAGCACTCTGTCGTGCTGAAGAACATCTCTGTGATACGGGGTAAGCTGAGCATCTCTTGTAAGCAGCTCCCTTGCTGGTACATGAAGCTGTTGTGAGAAGGGGGCTGGTCCTTGGTGCTTTGGGTGGTGGTGGAAACGGTCCCTGTGGCATGGGGGTGTCCTGTGGGGATGTCCAGGGTCTATGAAATCCATCAGGCACCACTGTGTAGTGTTCAAGTGTCTCCATCACCTTGGACTCTGTGTAGTTGGGACCCTCCAATGCTTCCCCACCTGTGTTAGGAAGAAAGCTCCCAAGGTTTCCTCAGTGATGCCAAGGACTACTCTGCCAGGTCCCTCCTGACCATGAAAGAGCCAGAGTGAGCGTGGCAGAGTCAGTGGGCTTCTATCCCACTTTGTACTGCAGTGACCAAGCAGAGGGCTGCCCGCCAGTACCCTCAGTCATCATCAACCACATCACCTTTGCTCCATTTCCCCCCTTCCATCATCTCCTCCTTTACCACCCTCACCTATTCCCAGATCATAGATTCACAGAGTGGTTTGGGTTAGAAGGGAGGTTAAAACCCACCCGGTCCCATCCCCTGCCATGGGCAGGGCCTCCTTCCACTAGCTCAGGTTGCTCCAAGCCTCATCCAGCCTGGCCTTGGACACTTCCAGGGATGGGGCAGCCACAGCTTCTCTGGGCAACCTGTCCCAGTGCCTCCCCACCCTCTGCGGGAAGAATTTCTTCCTGATATCCCATCTCAATCTCCCTCTTTCCATTTCAACCCGTCACCCCTTGTCCTGTCACTCCCTGCCCTTGGAAAAGCTCCCCCCCCAGCTTTCTTGTTGGCCCCCCCAGGCACTGGAAGGGGCTATAAGTCTCCTTCATATCTTCCTGTCTTGCTGCTGTGGGATCGCCACTTCTCCGCATCCCACAGCACTAGATCTCCTAGGACAGCCCAGCTCCAAGGAAACCAGCTCAGGTGGAGATGCCTGCACTGGAGAAACCCATGTCTGCTGTGATGGACACAGCAAGAATGGGGAAGGGAAAGGTTGGGCTCTTCAGGAACATGGGAAGCCGAGCGGGGCTGTGATGGGAGCCAGCAAAGTCATGAGCATCCTCGTGATTTATGGCACAAGACCAAGAGGGAACCGTATAAAACGGTGGGCAGCAAATCCAGGAGAGGCTCAGGGCAACCCTTTCCCCCCATGCCAACTTCTCACCTGGCTGGAGCTCCTTGTTGTGGGACTTTGTGGAGGCAAAAACCCAAAGTGGCTTCGAGAGGCACTGCACAAATTCACGTGGGACACATCCAGAGTTGCCAAATGCCACAGCTGGTTCAGTCCAAAACATATTAACTGGCCATGGGAGGGGAAAAACCATGGAGAAACACCGAAGAGCCCAGTGCAAGCTCTTGGGGGCAGTTGCCCACCAACACCTGTGGAGATACAGTGGGCTGTTCCTCTGCTACGACCCCCCCAACTCCAAACAGAGCTTTATTGCTGGTGCTTCCAGCTGAAATACCAGAGGGGGAAGGAAGGGGCTGACGCCAAGGCTGTCTGAGGTGCTGGGAGGGGACAGATGTGCTTTGAACTACAGCAGCTACATCTCCCCATCCAGACTTGGGTACCATCAACCTTGGGTACCAGCAGCTCACTGGGGTCATTTTGCCGGTCCCTGGGGGACGTTGGCCCCCGATGCTGGGTTTGGGGCTGCTGGGACCATGTTGCACCCACTGCTTTGAGGTTTCCATGGCTGCCCACCCACCCCCGGTGCCATCTCTTCGCCCCACTGCCATGGGGTGGATGTCACCCTCTCCTGGGTGAAGCCACCATGGAAGGGGAGCGTCAGAGAGCCCAACACTCATGTGCCATGTTACTCCAATTAACATGAGCAGAAAGCAAAACAAATCCCCTCCCAACGGGCCAGCACCTGATTTATCAGCTGCTGCTCTGACACATTCCTGGCAGCCCCCACCTCCCTCTCTCCCCATCCCTCCTCCCTCCCTACTTTCTGTCAGCAGCAATGGACTGGTGGGGCTGGATAATTTTAGGAGCCTTGTGCCCAGCTGCCTTTACCCTGGCTCCAAATGTCCTTGGATGAATCCACCGTGCTCCCAGCTGGATTTGTACCAGCAGAGCCAGTCCTGGGAGATGCAGGGCTGTCTTGGGGCTGCATTTTCCTTCCCCCAGGACCTTAGCTACCCCAAGCTCTTGGCTTTTTGAGGCTGTTTGCTGGTGATGGGGAGGTCCCCAGGCTCATCTCCAGCAGCCGACTATGCCAAGCAGCTCACGTGTCTTGGCGAGGGCTTGGCCTTGTGTTGCAAAGGGGCTCTGGGTCTTAAATAATGGTGTCACTGGGAGGGAGGATGCCCGGGATCATCCCCCGCCCGCCCAGAGCTGCTTGCACAACTCACTGGGTGGGATGTGCTGGCTCGCAGCAGGTCTGGTGGGGTGATTGCAACGGTCCCATCTGGCCATCAGATCTGTGCACATCACGGAAGTCCTCATCCCGATGGTTTTGGAGGGTTTTTCTCCTCTGCTGATGCAGCGAGCAGCCCAGCCCAGGCAGGAGGGTGAAGCAGGGGTGTATCTGGGCTGGGGTTCCCTTTCCTGAGTGCAAACCTCAAATGCTGTGGGGTGGGGACCAGCTTGGCACGGGGACCAGCTTGGCACGGTGTCTGCAGCACTGCTCAGCCTCTCCCAACCGCCCCTCCCCGTGCTCCTCCATCCTTCACCCCAGCTGCACCCTGTGTTCCATCCCACCCTGGGGATGGGAAAATCTCTGCTCATGGAGCTGCCTGGATGTAGCCAAGAGGAGGTGTTCTGGTGGAGGATGGACCACAGGGATCACTCTGGGACTGGCTCTGAAGGGTAAATGCCAAAACCTAGAGGCCAGCAAATAGGATCAGTGCAGCGATCTGCCCATCCCCAAGCCCCATTTCTAACCCCAGGCATTATGGAAAGGGCATAAGGGACAATATGTCTCTTCCCTGGCTGTGTTATCCCAGCCTCCAGCCCTTACAGACCAGATGAGATTGTCTGTTGCCCATGGTCATCCCTCATGAAACTTAGTTCCCTTCTTAGCCCATCTGTGCCCTCGGCCTCCGTGATGTCCCATGGGATAGTTTTCTGAGATGATGGAAGAGATGAGATGAGGTGATGAGATGAGATGAGATGAGATGAGATGAGATGATGAGATGAGATGGTGGCAGAGGACTGAGGTGCCATCCTGTAGCATCTGATTTTAAGGAGCAGGGGCAGCTCCAGCCCCATTCCACCCAGAGTTTCCCCAAGCAGGCAGCTCCCATGTCCCTTCCAGGGTTAACAGAACTGAGGTGGGGCTATAGAGTGGATAATTTCCCAGTGTGCCCATAAAACCAGAGCAGATGGAAGCTGTCTGAGCTGCCCCCGCACAGGGGACCTCAGCCATTCCATGCAGGAGCCTGCTTGAGGCAAGCAAGACATTTCGGTCCAGGAATGGTTTTGCTCCAGTGTCATTGGTTTGGGACTCCTTCCCCTCAGCAAGGGGGCCTGGGGCAAAGGCAGGGTGACAGAATGGGAGACCTTTCCTCTGTCGCTCCCACCACAGATATTTCTAGGGTTGCTTTTAGTTTTGTTCATGGTGGGAAAGCATCTGTTTTGTTTAAGCAAGTGGTTTTCAGCAGCCCAACCTTTGCTGTGCTGGGGTGCAAGCAGGGGAAGGAAGAACTTGACCTAAACCCAGGAGGGTGGCTAGGTCACGCAGGGGTTTTACTGCTCATCCTGGGATACCTGGGACCTTCAGGCAAGAGATACACCAGTAGAAAAACCCCTTTGACTTGACACCCCCACTGCTACCCAGCAAACTCACCGTCACCTCTAGGAAGGCATGGATGGATCTCTGGCAGGCTCTGCTTTCTGAAATTAATGGTATTGACTTATTTTAATTCTTTATTTTTGCATTATCATAGAATGGTTTAGGTTGGAAGGGACCTAAAGCCCCCCCAGTGCCACACCCTGCCATGGGCAGGGACACCTTCCACTAGACCAGGTTGCTCCAAGCCTCATCCAGCCTGGCCTTGGACACTCCCAGGGATGGGCCATCCATTAGTTCTACATACATCCTCCCTTAGTTCTTTATTTCAGAAGGAGTTGAGTGATACGGGGCAGCATAAACATGCCCACATGATTCCATTTTAACAAACTGGCATGACTTGAGCTCCCTCTTGCTCTTCTGGGGCACTGAAAACCAATGGCTGCACTTAACACCGTCTATTTTTGCAATCGGGTGCTCCTGTTGCTTATTTAGTTGCACATCTGTTTGGGTTTTGTTGCACATCTGTTTCGGTGCCTCCAGGAGGTACCTAAGCAGATTTAAGAGCATGTAGACTTACTCTGGGGGTGGGGAGGCACTGGGACAGGTTGCCCAGAGAAGCTGTGGCTGCCCCATCCCTGGGAGTGCCCAAGGCCAGGCTGGATGAGGCTTGGAGCAACCTGGGCTAGTGGAAGGTGTCCCTGCCCATGGCAGGGGGTGGCACTGGGGGGGCTTTAGGGTCCCTTCCCACACAAATCACTCTGTGATTCCATGATTTAATGGCGGTTGTGTAACGCCCTTCTTTAATTCTATGGTAATGAAAACTCTCTCACCAGCCATCCCAGAACCTTCATGCAGCATGCACCTTGCTCAGCTCTGCTCTATGTTCCCCTGTGGAGCAGCTCTGGAACGTTGCTGGACATTCTCCATCACGGATAATCCTGCCTCTCCTACCCTGGGTCAGGCAGCATCCCTGCTGCACGTGGTTCCTCTTGTTCCCACCCAAAAATGCCTCCTCGTTGTACTCAGCTCTCCCGGGTTTCCATTGTTCTTTGCATCCTTCTCTTTTGCCAACCGAGACATGTCCCCTGGGCCCAGGGTCCATCCCCACACCCTCTCAGCGCCTGGAGATGTGCATCACCTAGGGAAGAGGAAACCCAGGGCAAGCTAATGCAATATTTCCCCTTAGTCCTCTCCCAGCTGCTGACCTCCTCCAGCTCGGGACGTTTCCTGACCTCGCTGTGGTTCATCTGCTCGGAAACCCACTAATTTCTGCATAATATTTGCAGATCCTAATTACTCATTCATTAGGACTGCTGAACATCCCCCCCTCCTCTTCCTCTCCCGATCCTTTTGCATTACCACGTCGCCTGTAGCCCTGGCTGGTTGTTTGCTTTCTGCACAACTGTGAGATTTTGGCTTTTGGGGTTTCTAGGAATAACAGTGTTTAACAGTTTCCAATTATCACCCTGGCTTGGTGGGACGAAGACCGAGTGACCCCTCCAGGCCTCTCTGTGCTCTATTTTCTACCATCTCATGAGGCTTTTTGAAACATTTTTTTTTTCTGTTTAAATTCTTTCTTCCAATTGATTTAGCTCATAATTGTTTTCAGCTTTGTGGACTTGGCCCTTTGCAGGCTGAGGAACGTAACTCTGTTACTGGGTTGGACTTTCTGCTCACTCACGAGAGTTTACACCGAAATGCAGTCACCGATGGCTGGTTCCTGATGAGATCAATGATGCAAATCCTCTCCTAAAATTTCCCCTTTTCTTAACATTATTTCATTGGAGATGTCACAAGTTTTGGTCAAAAGGAAATTCCAGAGAATTTCCCATAGAGTCATGCTCACGGTGGAACCACAGGAGCTGCAAGGTGGAGGAATTCTGGCACACAAAGGTCGATGGATCCATGTTTGGCCTTTAAAATCCATATATCATGGAAGAAGGCCGCTGCCAAGCTCCCTCGCTGTCACTTTGCTCCCGTCTGCAGGGGTCTGTGTTTATTAGGGGTCCCTGGACACTTGATAAACGACTACGGCTGGTGAAGGGTGGGTGGGTGCACGCACTCATGCACCAGCTGCCTGGTTGCAAAGCTGGGGTGCGATGGCTGCAGCTCAATACCTGTTGTGTTTCAGGGCCACCAGGACCCAAAGGAGACCAAGGCAATGAAGGGATGGAGGGTGAACCTGGTCTTCCCGGCCTGCCTGGGCTGCGAGGTAAGGAACAACACATCCAGGGTGCCCAAGACCCTGCAAGCCTTCACCCAAAGTCCATAGAGTCAATGGGACAATCAGAGGGGGAGAATCCCCTCCCTGGCCCTGCTGGCCACTCTGCTCTGGATCCAGCCCAGGATCCGGTTGGTTTCTGGGCTTCCAGAGCACACGGCTGGCTCATGGCCAGCTCCTCGCCCCCAGCACCCCCAAGTCCTTCTCCTCAGGGCTGTTCCCAATCCATTCTCCACCCAGCCTGTCCTTGTGCGGGTCCTTGCCCGTGGCTTGTTGAACTCCATGCAGTTAAACTGAGGTTCTCCATCCGGGGTGCCCATCCCTGGCTTCACCCTCACTGCTGAAGACACAACCCATGTAGGACTATCAGCATCAGAGCAGGGGGGGTTCAGCACATCTGAGCTGCTGGTCCTGGGATGGGCTTTAACCCTCACATTTTGGTACCCTCATCCCCTGGCTCCCCAGCGGGCAGCAGGGCCAGCCAAGTTAGGCAGAGCCAGCTTGGAAACAAGATCGCTCTCTGCAAGCCCTTCTCAGTGCCGGCTGCCCGGGCTCGTTTCACCGACAGCTATATTTTTTTGCGTTGACAGATTCATGGCTGTTTTTCTTGGGTGTAACAAGCATCAGAAATACATCGTCTGGCTTCTTTTTTCTTTCCTTTTATATTTAACAGAAAACCAAAGCAACCTCCGGAGGGTTCACCTTCAGGAAGAGTTGCTGAAAGAGCCGCTATTTTTGGGTCTTTCTCCACCTTGCTTGTTTCTGGTGCTTTTCTGGATGTGGTCACAGCACCAGCCCTTTGGGTATGAGAAGGTCAGGTCCAGGTGCAGCCACACATCGTAAATCATCCTTGGTAAATCCCCTTTTGCACAGCGAATCTACCATCCTGCCTCTGCCCCAGCATCTCTACCCAAATCCATAGTGAGCTCCCGACACATTGCAGCATTCCCCCTGGGATGGAGGCGAGGTGTTGCCCGAACGCAGCAGTGAAAGAGTTAAGCCCCAGACCATGTCCGCTGGAGCTGGTGCCCAAATTCCTCCTGGCAGCTTTTTTTCCTCTTAAACCAGGGGAAAATGGTGACTAAGTTTGGAAAAGCCCAGCCCAGGAGGGAAGGAAGGCACATTGCCAAGGGAATTCAGGGCTCCCTCAGCATGGGCAGGGGAGATGGGCAGGGGAGATGGGCAGCACCGGGCCAGGCAGGAGGCTGAGCTCAGGTGCTGGAGGAGCTCCATCTAAAGGGATTTCTCCCCCAGGAGCTTCAGATCCAGGCTCAGGATGAGTCTCTGCTGGGTCAATCTTGTGGGACCACCCCCAGGTCCCACCAGAGCCCATCACCAGCACAGGGCACTCTCCCTCCACCTCTTGCTGGCCCGTGGGGATGGAGATCACCTCGGGGGCTTGGATGCGTCCCCAGTGAAGGGAGCCCAAGCTCCCAGATTACAGCCTCCACTTCCCACCTCCTGGAGGTCAGGGGTGTTCAGATAAGGGGGTTTCATCCAAACCCTTCTCCAATAAATAGCATGGTCAGAGTACATGGATGCAGGGGACCTTCAGCTCGTGCAGGGCACCTCATGTCTCCTTGGGGTCTCTGCTCCACCCTGGCTTCTTGCTCTTCCTCAGTTTCCAGCTGTGGAGCTCAGTGTCCTGAATCTGAGTCCTGAGATGCTCAGAGCAGCGTTAGTACCAGCCTGTCTGAGTTCAATCCATCCTGTATCCAGGGGCAGGTGGAGAAAGAGAGGATGGGCTGGCCTCTCAGGTGTCTCCTGAAGGTCCTGGACTCCTGGCGAAGGACAAGAGACTGCTGGTACATCTGCTGGCAAGCAGAACACGTGTGTGTGAACATCTGGTGTTTGTAGATCTGTGCTTCAACAGCATAATTTTGACTCTTTTTCCTCACTCCAGGGCTGCCTGGGGAGAGAGGACCACCAGGACCACGTGGCTTGAAAGGGGACCAGGGAGACCTTGGCCCTCCAGGTCCAGTGGGGATGCGGGGATTCAAAGGTAAGGACCAGGCTCTGTGCATGCTCTCGGGTGGGTTGTGGGGTCTGGCTGGGGTTTTGGGGCAGCAAACAAGCTCCGGAGAACACTGGAAGGAGGGACAGAGATGGTCATGGGTGGAGAGTGGTGGGTCCCCTGGCTTGGGTCTCACCTAGAGCTCCTGAGGGGAGAGAAAATCTTGCTGAGCTGGGAGCGTGCACATGAACAACCTCTTCACTGACACCCCTCTGCCAAGGAACAGTAATGGAGAAAGTCCAGGGGTTGGAGGAAGAAGGGAAAACCAGTTGGGTTTGTGATGATCCTGCCGTGCAGCGGGGCTCAGTGCCAGCACCAGGCACCCATCGGAGCCCCTTGAGGACTGCCAGGCTGCCCTCCCAGTCTTGGCTCCAGCAGGGTTTTAGGAATAGCCTTGTGTTTGTTTTCTGGTGACTTTTCTGGCTCGCTGTGGTTTGGCAGTGTCTCACCGCACCCCGGCTAAGAGCACGGAGAAGCTGTGGGTGTAGGAAGTGGCCACGCACCTATTTAGCAGGACAGATCTGTTCCAGGAAACCTTTTAAAAAAAGTTCTGTGCTGCAACCTAAAACAGGATGGATAATCCCAAAACATGCTCTTTCTGCCTCAAAATGCCTTGTGGGTGGGGGTGGCAGGAAGAGCCCAGCCCAAGGAAGGGACATCACCCTGGAAGCTGCTCTGCCTGCAGCCTGTCCTGATCACTGGTGGCCATAGAATTCCCCTCATCTCATGCTTCTGGGTGATGTTGATCTGGGATGTGGCCACACTGGTGGCTGGTGTCCGGGTTTGGAAGATGCCCGGAGCCATGCAGGCAGCGCTGCAGGTAGGGGGTGTTGGTCCCTTCTGCATAGGATTACAGAATCACAGAACAGTTTGTGTTGGGAGGGACCTTAAAGCCCCCCCAGCCCCACCCCCTGCCACGGGCAGGGACACCCTCCACTAGACCAGGTTGCTCCAAGCCTCATCCAGCCTGGCCTTGGACACTGCCAGGGATGGGGCAGCCACAGCTTCCCTGGGCAACCTGTCCCAGTGCTCCCCACCCTCTGCGGGAAGAATTCCTTCCTGATGGCCCATCTCAATCTCCCTCTTCCCATTTAAACCTGTTACCCCTTGTCCTGTCTCTCCCTGACCTTGGGAAAAGCGCCCCCCCCCCCCCCCCCCAGCTTTCTTGTAGCCCCCCAGGCCCTGGAAGGGGCTCTGAGGTCTCCCTGGAGCCTTCCCTTCTCCAGGCTGAACCCCCCAACTCCCCCAGCCTGTCCCCATGGCAGAGGGGCTCCAGCCCCCGGAGCATCTCCGTGGCCTCCTCTGGACTCACTCCAACCGGTCGATACGTCATTCCTGTATGATCTCCAAAGTGCTGGTCTTTGCCAGGGGCAGTGATTGGGGTGAGACCCCCATGTTGTGTCTGGTGGTCCATCCTTCGTGTGTGGTGGCCACCTCCTATATCTTGCATGCCTCCAGAAACCCCTTGTAGTCTAGAGGCATCTATCTTTTTATCCCTTCTCCACTTTGTGGTGTCTTTAGGAGAAGGATCTTTCCTAGGGACACACCATCCACCTCCTGGTGCCAGGGCTTCCCGGTGCAGCCCCAGGAAGTTTTAGGTCCCGGTAGAAAGGAGATGCAGGAGATGAGGTGCTGCTGGTGGTCTCCTCCTTAGCGAGGGAACAGTGTGAAGCTCACAGAGCTGCAACCCATGGGAAGAAGGTCTCCTACTGGATTAGCACCCTTCCAGTCCTCTTTCTCTCTAGCCATCCCTGCTGTGATCACCCACCCTACTGACACGATGGCTCTGTTCATCCCACTGCTCTCCCAGTCACCCCAGTCTGGGCATAAGCTGAGGTCCCGGGTCAGCTGCTGAGGATGGTTCTTCAGGCCACGTGGCTGGTTGGATGATACTTATGCAGCGCCGTGTTGTCTTCAAGAACACTGCTGGGTGCTATTTCCATCACCCCATCGCATCTAATGGAAGCCCAGGGCTGATGTGGCTGGGACAATTCTCCATCCTCCCACCGAGGCAGAGGCTGCCAGTGGGGCACAAAGCCCTGTGGTGCTGCAAGAATGGAGAAACGAGCATTCCATGATTGTTTTTCAGCGCCATCTCTAAAAAGGCTGGATTTTTTAGAGGTAACTGTCCTGCAGGACTGCAATATCGTGTTGTGGGGGTGCAGGAATTTATCCGAGCCGTGGGGTGCAAACGCCTGGCCTGATGCTGCAGGAGGTCAAACTAACCCCTGGATACATCCCTGGCATCAAGCCTGGCAAAGGCGTGAGCGCTGCAGGGACGGGTGCTAACGCAGGGAGACATTGACGCCGAGATGTTCCTGGCAGCGCAACAAACGCCGAGGTCAGCCAACCAAAACCACAGTGTGCCTCGGGACCACGGTTTCCTCTCCTTCCCTGGAGCAGAGGAAAGTGGGCTTTTCTCACCGGCCGGTGCCAAGTACTCATTAGACGAGTGAATTATCCTGAAGAGCCTGGGCAAGTTGAATTGGGCTTCAGTAGAAGAACGAGCCCTGATGCCAGATTTATTCTGCAAAACACATTGTCGGGGGATGTGTCCCTTCCGGAGGGAGGAGATGGATGGGCTCCTGCACCAAGTTTCCACCCCTAGGACAGAGATGTTAGATTTTCTCCAGTGCTCACCAGCCCAGGAGGTGGTGGAGACCACCCCCAGCGAAGCCCCTGCATCCAGGGCAGACCCATGGCCACACCACAGCAGCAGAGCACCAACCCCCACCAGCTTGGTGCCTCTTCCCCAAAGCCGGTCTCCATCTCAAGTCCCCTTGCCCAGGGGAATGAAGCACTTCTGCTCTTGGTCTTGGGAGGCGATGGGTGGGATGGTGCACCAGAGGCAGCAATGGGGGTCTTTGCCATGCGGTGTGTTGCTTGTAGCATCATCCTTTCCGTGGTGTAGAGTAATCCCTGTATCTGAGGGGTCTTCTTGGCATGAAGAAGGTTTAGCCATCTCCAGGAGTCCACCAGCCGTGGCCTGGATGCATCCCCTTCCTCATGCATTTCTTGGGTGTGTTGTGGGTTTGGGGTGCAGATGACCCCACAGTGGCAGAGCCATCAGTCGTTCTGCCCAGGGGGATGGACCACCCCCGGGTCCTACTGGAGCCCGTCACCAGCATCTCCCTTCATTGGCCAATATGGATTTCTTCCTGGAGAGGGTGGGGAGCACTGGGACAGGTTGCCCAGAGAAGCTGTGGCTGCCCCATCCCTGTGAGTGTCCAAGGCCAGGCTGGATGAGGCTTGGAGCAACCTGGTCTAGTGGAGGGTGTCCCTGCCCATGGCAGGGGGGGCACTGGGTGGGCTTTAAGGTCCCTTCCAACCCAAACCATTCTGGGATTCTATGGAGGTCACTTCCAGGGCTCGTATGTGTCCCCTACAAAGGGACCCCCAAACTACAGCCCCTGTTACCCACCTCCCGGAGGTCAGCGGTGCTCAGATAAGGGGATTTCACGCAAACCCTTCTCCAATAAATAGCAAACCGCGCTGGCAGCAAGCTCTGAATTTCTACGGTTTATGTGATTTTCTGAAATTTATAGGAAACAGACACAGAGTGAGGCAACGGTCCAAGCCCAGGATTTAAGTAAAGGCCTGTTTTTCTGCAGCACTAGTCTTACACTTCTATAATGACTTTCTTCTGAGCACAGGAGAGCTATCGACTGCCCAGGAAATGCAGCCTGTCCTGGTGGGGGGGGACATCTCGGGTGGATGAGCCTCCTCAACCAAAAATCCTGGGTCAAACCATCTCGCAGAGATGATCTGACCTGGTCAAGAGATGGCTTCTCTCCCCAGCAGAGTCCTGAGTATTTTCCTCTGTTGGTATTTTCCTATCCTTGATGTATTTTCCCTCAAAATTACCCTGGTGGAGTATTATTTTCCTCATTTCCAAATGGGGAAAATTATTCTGGATAGTGAGTGTACCTCAGTCTTCCGTGGAGAACTGACAGCACGTTCAGGAGGGAACAGCAGCCAATGAGCCAAGGTGGGGATTGCTAATTATTAGTTAAATCCAGGGCAATAAGTAAGGTCCCCTTCCTAAACACCCCGTGCAGGCAAGGAGGAGGTGTTTAGCGTGTTGCTGAGGTCACATTTCTGCCTGGGAAGATGTGGTTTTGCAGCTTCTTCTGGGGTTCACTCCAGGCCCGTGGTGGTCCACCTCATCCTGCAGACCCAGGAGCTCTTTCCACCCCCCTCAGTGTTGTCCTCTCCCATGAGCTTTGCAGGTTTTGCCTGTCAGTAACACTGATTTTCAGAGAAGGGATGATGCCCAGAAGCAGGACGCTGGTGGGGACCGAGCTTCTGCCATGGGATGAGCTGGGGGGTCACTTCTCATGGCGCCTGTGCCAAACTTGTGTGCACAGTCCCAAAAAACTAGACTGAGCAGCAGTGATTCACCTGCAGTGGGAAACGGCCGAGCATGACCTTGACACTCGTTGGGTGAAGGCACCAGGCAGAATCTTGAGGTAGGACCAGCAGTGATGCCAGTGAGGGTGTGTCCTGAGCTCATGGGCTCTGTCCCAGCCCTGAGGGTCTCTCCTCTGGCTCATGGGGTCCTTACCCCCAGCTAAGGGTGCTTTCCAGCCCAGGCCCATCAGTGAGCTGTGCTTGACCCCGGGGCGAAGCCAGTGAGCTGTGCCACTGGAGGGGCTGTCCTCTGCTCACAGGAGAGCTTCCCTGGGGAAAAGGAGAGATGGTGAGATGGGAAAAAGAGAAAAGAAGGAGAAAAGCCTTCCAGGAGAGTGAGGAAATGAAGGGGCTTGAAGGACAGCGTGGAAAAGCCAGGGTGGACAGGGAAGGATAAGGCAGAGGGATGGGATGTGTTTTAAAGCACCCTTGTGAATCTGTTGGCATCGTCCGTAAAGTGCTGCTTTCTTTTAAAGGGTCTTTCCTCTGACAGATCTATATGAGGCTAAAAATACCCTAATAAATAAACAAGCCAGCTTAAACCTAATGCAGCAGCAGAGGTCAGGGGTGGGGAGGATCCAGAACGGTGCACTTCCGGTTAGACCCCCTAATCCCTCCCAAAGCAGCATCCGCTCCGATGACAGGTGGTTCCCCAGCAGTGTTTGGGATGGGTCTAGCCAAAGAGCCACTTTCACCAGCTCCTCCTTCCCCATCCATAACCAGTTTCTGACCCTCAAGAGCCCCTGGACCCATTTTTAACAGCTCAGCATCTTTATGCTGAGCCAATCTCCTGTGTTTTGGAGACCTGGGTGCACGCTGTGGGCTAATGTCCCCCACATCGGGGTGAGCAGCATCCGGCCCTGAAGATGTGCTGCTGGGCACCTCGCCTGCCTGTGCCAGGAGCCATGGCATTCCCAGCTGCTGGAAAGGTGTTACCACCGGCCCTGGTGCCATCTGCCAGCCGTGCCTCTTCATCAAGTCATAGAATCACAGGGTGGTTTGGGTGAAGAGACCTTAAAGCCTCCCCCAGTGCCACCCCCTGCCACGGGCAGGGACACCTTCCACTAGCCCAGGTTGCTCCAAGCCTCATCCAGCCTGGCCTTGGGCACTTCCAGGGATGGGGCAGCCACAGCTTCTCTGGGCAACCTGTTCCTCTCTCAGCGGTGAGGTACAGTTTCAATTTGTGCCTTTTTTTTTTTTCCTTGGTCTTTTTCTGAAGAGTTTTTAACCATTTTGGATGGTTGACGTCTCCTATCGTTAGAGTATTTCCTTTCCCTGCAGCACCTCTGAAGTCCCCAACTTCTCCCAGTTGCTGTCCCTTCCCTAACAAGACCAGCAATGCTACACCAGTTATTTCTTCCAGGAGTTTCAGAACATGTTTCTGCCCAGCACAGCTGATAAACTCCTGCCCCTCGAGTTCCACCGTTCCACCTGCACCTTTCTCCATCATTCCTATATGATGCCCTATAGGATGCAGCCCAGATATTGCAGGGAAAGTGCTTCTGCCTCAGGAAAGCTTTTGGGGTCAAACACAAAAGAACCATAACATAACCTGCATTCTGCCTCCAGCTCTGGGCCCCCAACAGCAGGAGGACACGGAGCTGTTGGAGCGAGGCCAGAGGAGGCCACAGAGATTCTGCGAGGGCTGGAGCCCCTCTGCCATGGGGCCAGGCTGGGGGAGTTGGGGGGTTCAGCCTGGAGGAGGGAAGGCTCTGGGGAGACCTTAGAGCCCCTTCCAGTGCCTGGGGGGCTACAAGGAAGCTGGGGGGGCTTTTTCCAAGGGCAGGGAGTGACAGGACAAGGGGTAACGGGTTTAAATGGAAAGAGGGAGATTGAGATGGGACATCAGGAAGGAATTCTTCCTGGAGAGGGTGGGGAGCACTGGGACAGGTTGCCCAGAGAAGCTGTGGCTGCCCCATCCCTGGGAGTGTCCAAGGCCAGGCTGGATGAGGCTTGGAGCAACCTGGGCTAGTGGAGGGTGTCCCTGCCCATGGCAGGGGGTGGGACTGGGTGGGCTTTAAGGTCCCTCCCAACCCAAATTGTTCTGTGATAACTCTTGTTCCCAACTCCCTTTCCTCCAGGCAGGAGAAAAAAGCTGGTGGAGAACATGGGCTGCTCCAGCATCCCAGTACCATCACGTGCCGGCGAGCAGCGTCTCTGGCCTCTGTCCCGCTGCTCGGGGGGTTGTTGTCATCTGGTTCCCATCAGCTGGGCAGGCTGCAGGCAGCTTTCCTCCATCTGACCCAGCTGTGGCTGCCCAGGGGAGCAATCTCGCCTTCCCAGAGCCTCCAAGTTAAAGGGCAAGAATTTCCTGCACGCCTTTTTTATTTTTTTTTTTTTAATATTTTATTTTATAAGAAATTTGTGAGAGTGCGTGTGTGTTGTTTGTTGTTCTTACACGGATACAAAAGAGAAGGAGATGATGAAGCCGCAGGGCTGGGGCTCGCCCAGAGCATCGCTGGCCGGAGCATCCCCCGACCCCTTTCCCCTGCAGCCTTGGGGCAAAGCCAGGGCCAGCAAAGTCAAACCCATGGCCCCACTCAGGATGATGTTTTCAGTGGTTCACACCACGAGAAAACACGGCTGCCTGCCTGCCACGAGCAAAGCCGGAGCACGGGCAGGGGGTTGGTGGGATGCAGAGGCAGCCCATGCTGTGGGGAAAGCCAAGTCATGACACAGATAATTATTGAACTCATTATTTTTATGTGGAAATGGGCGTCTTTTTGAAGGAGACCTGTTTACTCAGCTGGTCTGAGTCCCCCAGCATCATCGCTTCGCGATGGATATAGAGTTTGGGTTCAGCAAATCCGCTCGTGAGGAGGTACCAGCTGAGTGAGGGAAGGGCCGATGCTCCGTCAAGGCTGTGGGAAACCACATCCCTGTCCCTGACTCCTGCAAATAGCCCTAAATAGGGGGTTTTAGCCCCAGATTCAGGGTTTGCTCTCCTTTATTCCTGGTCTGCTGCCTGACTGTTCAGGGCCAGAGGTAGCAGAGCGGGTGGGATGGTTCCAGGGACTATCAGTCCTCCATCCTCCCTTTGCTATGGAAAATGCACCCCAGGAGGATTTTTGGGGGGGTTCCCCGTCCTCCCCGTGCACTCCAAGCACAACCCCAAGCCCCTCACCAAGGGGGTACCCAGGACAGGGCTCCCCCCATTGCAGGTGCAGAGGGAAAGAGCCACTTTGGGCATGGAATACAAAGACATGGAGCCCAGGGAGCGGCTGGCTCCATGTCGGATAAATCCTGCAGGAAGCTGCTTTTTCCCAGGGCCCAGTTGGTTTTGCCTTTAAACAGAAGTAGCCCAGGAGAAGCCAGAGAAGGTGGGTCCCATCACCATGCAGCACCGTCAGGGGGGTTGGGAGAGGGGCTGACAAGCCATTTGGTGCTTTGTGCCTCAGTTTCCCCAAACTGATAACGCCCTACATGCACACAGCATTCCCTAAGAGCAGCATATCCAGTAAATGTCGGATTTTAGCAAGATTTATGCCCCGTGTTCTTTCTTTTACCAGGTGACCGAGGCCCGAAGGGAGAGAAGGGGGACCGAGGTGGTGGCACGGGTAAGTGGTCACTTGCAGTCGTCTCCCCGGTGCTCCGGGCCCGGTTTCAGTGTGGTTTGTCTAGGCAAGGAGGAGCCGAAGCCGGCAGGGAGGTAGGAGGGGTGTTGGCAGCATGCGAGGACCAAGGATGCTCGGGAAAAGTGGTTGTGATGTTAAGGCAGAGCGGAGCAGGAGAAGCAGCTTACTCTGCAGCCCCAGGAACCTTCGGAATGCCGAGAGCCTGGCCAGGCTGATGGGGCTGGATTGAGGATGTCCAAAGCTGGTTGGGAGTTTCCACTCCCTGCTTCTTCCCAGGGAACAAATAGGATCAAGCTCAGGGCTGAGCTGGCACAGGCGTCTGCTGGCAAACAGCATCTTCACCAGCCCGGGACCATGGCATCACCCCTCTGGGTCCATGGCAGTGAGAGGAACGAGGGGCTGGAAGGACACAGCTCTTCCACCCATCGCCCTGCGGCAGGATTGGCCCAAGGAAGTGTTTTCCCAGGGTTTAAAGATAGAAATGCCTGTTTGGATGGAGGCACATGGGCCACGCTGTGCTGCCAGTCACGGCCTTTCCATGGTATTTCCTCTGGGGCCAAGACCAGCATGTGCCCACCGGTCCCCAGCGTTGGCCCTCTGGGCTGGTAAGCCAAGAAATGCCAGGGAATAAGCCCAGGGCTGGATCCTGCCCACCTGCTGTGCCACAGCTGTGCTGTGCAGGGAGCTCATCCCTGAGATCCCTGGAGATGCTGATGGTTTCCACCAAGATGTGGACTCTTGCCATTCCCTCTTGCCATCCCAGGGATATCCCTCCTACCTCTCCAGGGACATACCCCCTTGGGGACATCCCTCCTGCCACCTCGGGGACATCCCTCCTACCACTCCAGGAACATCCCTCCTTGGGGACATACCTTCTGCCACCCCAGGGACATCCCTCCTGCCTCTCCAGGAACATCCCTCCTTGGGGACATCTCTCCTGCCACCCCAGGGACATCCCTCCTGCCTGAGGTGCCCACGCAGAGGCTCCAGGTCCCTGCCACCATCTACCACAACACTGAAACAGTGTCGAGGATGTGTGTGTGTGTGGGGTGTGTTAGCAGTGGAGCAGCAGCAGAGGCAGCTGGGGGGCAGGGCCCACTGCAGTGGGATGCACCAGCACCCCAGCGAGGACCCCAGCCCACTCCAGCCACTGCTTGGTGGGCGAGTGCAGCTGGTTCCCATCCACAATGTACAAACGATGGGGTATAACCCTATTTAATTTCCTGGGATAGACATACCCCCACCTCTACCCCCTGCAAACTTGACGGTTACATCCATATTCCCAAACCAAAGGGGCTGAGCAGAGCAGGGGCAGTAGGAGAGGGCGGTGGGGAGCCCAAGGAGTCGGGGGCAGATGGTCTCCATTACCGGGGGTGGAGGGGGGGGATGATATCCTGGTCCAGCTGTAAAGAATCTGGCTCTTGTTTTCTCAGCCACCCGGGGTTATTTCTCCTCTTTAGCTTTTCCTTTCTTGTTTTGCTTTTTGGAGGGGAGGGGGCTGGGCAGGGGAGAGGTCAAGGGGGTTTGGAAGTAATTGGTGCAGCAAAACCAAATGCACACGCACAGGATGAGAAAGAAATGATGCTTTTGGGGGTTTATTGGGTATGTTGGAGAGGGAAGGGGCCAGGGAGCAGCTCCGGGATGGATGGGGCCAGGCCACATCACAGGCAGAGGGTCGCTGCAGGCACAGAACACAGCTGGGATGCTCCGGTGCTGCTGGAGCCACAACCCAGGAGGGACTGATCCTGACCTTCTGTGGCACAACGAGGTGCACAACCCGCTTTGGTCCCTGTCCATCTCCCGACAGCTCCACCAGCTCCTCGGGGCCAGGAGCCAGGTGCAGCCCCCACTCCAGGTGCAGCTTTTGCAGAGTCCCCGGGGCCTGTGGACACCAAAACAGCCCCAGCCTGGGCTGGGCTGAGCTGGGCTGTGCTGGGCTGTGCTGGGCTGGGCTGAGCTGAGCTGAGCTGAGCTGAGCTGAGCTGTGGGGCCCTTACAGGGAGCTGACACTGGTTTGGGAGGAGATTTCTGGGTTTATTAGCTTTTATTAGCCCTCTAAGCAATGCTTGTCAAAGGCTAAGTGGCAGGGCCGTGGCCAGGACTCACGTGGGTGAACTCTGGGGGTTTATTAGCAGCCCTCACCCTGCTGATTAATTGGAACACCCCTGTGGTGCCTGGATCCGTGCCCTGATTGCACATCCCTTCCCCTCCTCGGGGAAGTGGTCAGTTGTCCTCTGACACGCATGGGCTGGGATGAACATCCAAAGAAGAGCCGGGGTGAGGATGGACTCGCAGATGGAGGAGTGAGGATGTTGGGATGAGCAACTGGCATGGGTTGGAGATATGGAGCTGGTTGCCTGCCTGCTCTCCTGGCACCAGGGAACGCGGGGGGAGGCAGAGCTGGATGGTTTCACAGAGTGGATTACTGCCTCCTGGGGGGCTCCACGCCTCAGGTTTAGTCCACATGGCCATTTAGCTATTGTGTTCCCTTAGTCATCGCAGACACAAGGTGACAGCACCCGTGGAAGGATCCCCTGCTCCAGGATGCTCCAGGGAGCAAATAGGACAATGGTCCTCAAGCCACAATATTCCTGGTGGCAGGAGAGCAGGCAAGGAAGGGGACCCCCAGGTGCTGGTGGCTGTGGTCACCGAACACGTGGAGCCAGGAAGGTGATGCTGCATGGCTCACCCCCTGGACCTGAGCGGTGCAGGAGATGTGCTGGATCCTGGGCTTCCCTGGCTGAGATCCTGGGCTTCCTTGGCCACATCCCACCCTCCACCTGCTCTCCTGGAGCAGGGAGGTTGGGCTGGCTCCCTAGCAGGGGACACTGGCGTTGAACACAGCCCAAGCTTGGCTTGGCTGGAGCAGCTCCCCTGGCAGCGTCCACAGCTCTGGTGCACGTGTCCGACTCGGAAGAGTCGCTTCATCCAGCCCTCGGATGACACCATCCCAGGGGTGAGCCAAGGCAGCTCCCTCTGGAAAGCTGTGCGACAGCCAGGGGTAGCATCCCATTCCAGATAGCAGTTGGGGTTCGTTACCAGGGCTGGCTGAAGAACACAGCCGGCAGCATCCCTAACGAGCCCCCCTGCTGAGGTGTGGTGTCACCCCTCCGGGTCCGTGGCAGGGCCATGCAAAACATCAGCAGGACGGTTCAGGGACAGCACGAGATGTTTCCTGGCTCCTCTGTGAACCCGATGGTCTGCCTGGATCCAGGAAAACATGCTCAGGGTTTCCAGTCCCCTTCTTGAGTGGGTCCTGGAAGTGGGAGATTGGCCGGTGCCGTGGCCAAGCAAGGACTGTGCTTTCTGGAGGTCATTGGAAGAGGTGGCCCCGTTCCCACTGGGAGCGAGCCAGGGAAAACCCACAGCCTGAAACATGAAAAAAACAACTTTTGTGTAGGTCCCAGCCAACTGGCAATGCCAAAACCCCTGCAATGCTGTGCAGCAGGTCCCAAACGCTGCTCCGGTCTCTAAACGTCCTGTTAACGCTGCACCTCCCAACCCTGAGAGCCTGGGGTGGGCTGGGACCCTGCTTCATCCAGCTTGGTCAACTTCATGACCACCAGCTTGGTTGTCCAAGGTGGCCAAAGAGCCGACACGGCTGCCCGTGACATCCCACCACCGCAAAGCTAAAGCACGTTGGACAGATGTCATGTTTTACCCAGCTTTTTGCAGCTCCTCATGCAGTGGTCACCTCTTGGCGTGGAGATCTTTTGGGTTCATCACTTGAGAAGTTGCCATGGCCCATGTATCAGCAAAATTGCGGCAGATGAGGAGGTTTGATGCCCTTTTACATTGCTGGGACTTCAGTGGTGGCTGTGATTTTGGTGGCGTGGAAGCAGACCGCAGTCCCCTCGCCCTTTCTCCACCAAGGACCAGCCTTGGTTGTAGAGGATGAGCTGGAGATTTGGTGGTCGTCAAGGAGGAAACTTGGGTCTGCCTGGAAATGCTTCACGCAGCAATCCAAACCCCATTTATCTTCACATCTGAGAAGTAATGTCATTGAGCGTTTCCAGTGGGAATGTGTGTTTTGACAGGGGAAAAATACCCTAACACCCTGGCTTTAAAAAAAGGTCTTTAAACAAAAACCTCCGAGCAGCTGCAATGCAACCTTGTCTGGGGGAGCCCAGCTCCACCCGTGGCTGCTCTCCCGGCCCGCATTGAGTCACGGAGCGAGCCCAGCTGCCTGACAGCGGTTCTCTCCTTTTCTCATCCCAAATAATGGGATTTGTGGTGTGTTCCTTTCGCTGGTTTTCCTTGGCTGGAGGCGGAGGAAGAACTGTTGTGGTTTGAAAGAGTTGGGGTTGTTCGGCCTGGAGCAGAGAAGGCTCCAGGGAGACCTTTTTGCCTCTTACAGTGCCTGGGGGGGAAGGAATTCTTCCCGCAGAGGTTGGGGAGGCACTGAGACAGGTTGCCCAGAGAAGCTGTGGCTGCCCCATCCCTGGCAGTGTCCAAGGCCAGGCTGGATGAGGCTTGGAGCAACCTGGGCTAGTGGAGGGTGTCCCTGACTATGCAGGGAGTGGAACTGGGTGGGCTTTGAGGTCCCTTCCCACCCAAACTGTTCCATGATTCCATGGTTTGGTTTTGGTGCAGAGCTCCCCGGTCATTCTTCTGCAGATAAACCACCACTCCCCGTGCTTCTCCCTGGCTTGAAGGATGAGGGGTGCCCATGCTGGTCTCACCTGGCAGGAGGGTGATGGGGGCAGGAAGGCTGAGCAGCCACAGGACAGCAACTGGGAGAGGAAGGAGAAAAGCCACAGTGGGGAGGAGGAGGACAAGCCATGTCCCAATTCCTTCCAGTTTGGCATTTCGGACCAACATGAGCCTCCCCTCACCATCCCATCAAGAGTGAAGTGAGGGTCCACCTGGGCAGCGTGGACTTGGCCTGGAGTCCTGTCTCCAGGCTGGAAGAGTTTCCCAGTTGCCTGAGATTCCCTTTCATAGTCCCTTTTGGAAACTTTGATCCCCAGTGCTGGCATCTCCCTCCTTCTGCATGGTTGTTGAGGTGTCTCTTCCCATCGCAAGCCTGAGCTGTCTCCGTTTGGTCTCACCTTGATGGCTTCAAGACTTGCTTGGTGTCTGCTGCCCCCCACAGCACTTTTAGGCTTGACCATCTTGGCATGACCATCACAAGATTCAAACTCCTCCAACAAAACCCTGGGATGAGACCCCTCCAGCACCTCCTCCAGTGGCGGTGGGATGTCCTCAGGTCACCCAGAGGCGCATCACCCAGTGCTTTCTGCAGCCACGGGCACCACGTGGAGGTGGTCCAAGGCAGGGAAGGGGTAGCACTTGGAGATGCCACCATGTCCCCCCTGACCTTCCTCTCTCCTCCCAACAGCAGCTGCCGAGGAGGGGATGATTCGGCTGGTGAACGGCTCCGGCTCCCACGAGGGGCGGGTGGAGGTCTTCTACGACCGGCGTTGGGGCACAGTGTGTGACGACGGCTGGGACAAGAAGGATGGAGATGTGGTGTGCCGGATGCTGGGCTTCCGAGGCGCCGAGGAGGTGTACCGCATGGCCCGCTTCGGCCAAGGTAAGACCCTTCCGCCTCTATCCCCACCTCATCCATCAGCAATACCTGGAGCTAGCCCACAAATAAACCGGAGACCCCCTCAAAAATGACCCTGGAGGCCTCCAGCACGTCCCCCATGAGCAGGACAGGGGCTGTGCTGGCCCAAGAAGCTTCAGTCTGGTCGAACATCGGTTTATTCAGTACGGCCAACCCCGAGCGTCTGCAAATATTTTGGCGTTGTCTTGCGGGACCGCGTGCGAGCACATCGCTGGCGCTGGCCCAGGCGGCTCCGTCCCCTGCTCCGGCTCCCTCGGCACGCACGCCCTGCCGCACGCTGACTCAGCGCTGCCGGACCATCCCAGGGCTTGTTGTTTTTGAACGAACAACTTGGGAGGGTTTTCAGCCGGACAGGATTTTTGAGATCTATTTTCTGTTTAGAATAACAAAAGGGGAGGAAAAAAAAAAAAGAAAACCGACAGAAAAACAAAAGGAAAAGCTCTTAAAAACACAGGGAAAATGTCAAGAACGCTTTGGCGAGTGGAGGGATGGCCTTTGGCCCCCAAGCATCGCGTTGGGGTGTTTCTGCCCAGCCCGGCTCCCTTTCCACGCCGGCTGTTTAACTCCTTGGGTTGCCTTCTCTCCGTCTGCTCGGGGCTGCCAAGGGGATGGTCAGCAGGTAGCCACCACGGCCAGCATCTAGCCATGGACGTGCCACTTGACCAGAACAACTCTGCGAGCGCAGCTGGACCCCTACAGGGGTTGGTGTCCTTCCCATCACCCTTGGGACACCTCAGAGCTTGTTTCTCACTGATGCCCTGCTTCCCACTCCGGGGTTTCTTGCCCTGTCTCCAACCCAGGTCCTCTACCCGCCCCCCCCCCACCCCACCCCCCCCCCCCCCCCCCCCCCCGATGCCCCATCGTTGCCCCATTGATGCCCCATCAACTGTGGTACACCCAGTGCCCTGCCATGACCACAACCCTCCCATGTGCGGGTGGATGGTGTCTTGCCTGGGGGTGTTTCCTCTAGAAAAGAGATTGTTTTCTGGGGCTTGGAAGCCCCAAAAATCTGGGGCTACCCCACTGCCACGTGCCAGAGGGACTGTGCTGCACCCATCGCCTGTGCAGGTAGACATGGGGTCTGCGTTTCAACGGGAGTGAATGGGGAGAATCACAGAATCCCAGAAGGGTTTGGGTTGGAGGGACCTCAAAGCCCACCCAGTGCCACCCCCTGCCATGGGCAGGGACACCTTCCACTAGACCAGGTTGCTCCAAGCCTCATCCAGCCTGGCCTTGGACACTGCCAGGGATGGGGCAGCCACAGCTTCTCTGGGCAACCTGTCCCAGTGCCTCCCCACTCTCTCCGGGAAGAATTCCTTCCTGATGGCCCATCTCAATCTCCCTCTTTCCATTTAAACCCGTTACCCCTTGTCTCTCTCCCTGCCCTTAGAAAAAGTCCCCCCCAGCTTTCTTGTAGCCCCCAGGCACTGGAAGGGGCTCTATGGTCTCCCCAGAGCCTTCTCTTCTCCAGGCTGAACCCCCCAACTCCCCCAGCCTGTCCCCATGGCAGAGGGGCTCCAGCCCTCGCAGCATCTCCGTGGCCTCCTCTGGCCTCGCTCCAACAGCTCCGTGTCCTCCTGCTGTTGGGGGCTCCAGAGCTGGAGGCAGAACTGCAGGGGGGGTCTCCCCAGAGTGGAGCAGAGGGGGAGAATCCCCTCCCTGGCCCCCCTGGCCACGCTGCTCTGGATCCAGCCCAGGATCCGGTTGGCTTTCTGGGCTCCAGCGCACACGGCCGGCTCATGGCCAGCTCCTCGCCCCCAGCACCCCCAAGGTGCA
Source organism: Rhynochetos jubatus (assembly GCA_027574665.1). Classification (NCBI taxonomy): domain Eukaryota; kingdom Metazoa; phylum Chordata; class Aves; order Eurypygiformes; family Rhynochetidae; genus Rhynochetos; species Rhynochetos jubatus. Next base: position 124,692,935 of record CM050650.1, read on the forward strand.
GGGGTGCAGTGGGATGTGACCTTCGTGACAGCTTGACTATGTCCTGGCTGCCTGGGATACACCGCCACTTTCCCTGTGACTAAAGTCACGTACTTTGCAGCCGTATCCAACCCCTTTCTCCCAGCAGGATAACTCGCTGTCACCCTGCAGGGCTGGGGGGTTGCAAAGTGTAAAATTACGAGTCAACATTTATTCCTGCGCAAGGGGCGTCACAGCCAAATCGGGGCACCCGAGTGTGGTCCTAAATGGGGTTCTCCCCCGCTTCGAGCCTCCGGGTACCGCCATTGGACCAACCCCGTCACCGATGGCTGGTCACAGGGGAACTTTGCAAAGCAACCCTCATTCTGGGGCATTGTTGCTGCTTGCCTGTCGATCCCGACACCCCTGGGATGCCGCTGCCGGTGCCGCTCACTGGATCCCTGTGTTTGCAGGCACGGGGAGGATCTGGATGGACGACGTCTCCTGCAAGGGGACAGAGGAGAGCCTTCTGCGCTGCAGCTTCTCAAGCTGGGGCAAGACCAACTGCGGCCACGCCGAGGACGCCGGCGTGAAGTGCCTGACGCCGTGACTGGGGACACACACGCACCCCCAGTCTGGCTGCGGGGGTCCGGGGGGGGCTCAGCCCAGCCTGCGGATCTCAGCTGTGCTTCCTGAAATGGTTTTATTATTAGAGAAATAAATGCTTTTTTATTATTCTGTACTGTGCTGGCGCAGCCGTGCGCGGAGAGGGGTGCAGGGGGGGGGCTCAAAGGGCAATGGGGATTCATGGGGGGGTCACTAGGGGGGTGTAAATACAGACCCTGGGTCTGGCACAGCCCTGGCTCAAGAAACCCCAGCATGCTGGGTGGGGGTACAGAGCACCCTGGGGTGCCTGAGGCCCCCCAAGACCACCCACAGGGACACCCTCCCCCCTAGGGCTTGAGGATTCCCAGAAACACCCTTATGGGTGGAAGGGGGGGGGGGTAGAAATGTCTCCCCAAGTGCTTGGGGACCCCCCAGAGACCCTCCAAGGCCCTGGGGACCCCACGGAGACTTTCAAGTGCTTGGGGACCTTGCTGCACCCCAGAGACCCCTCCAAAGGCTTGAGAACCCCATGCAGACACCCCCCTCCCCAAAGTCTTGGGAACCCCACAGAGACCCCCTCACACCTGCTGGATCCCAGAGACACCCCACTCCATGGGCTGGGGGCCAACAGAGAGCCCCCCCAAAGCTTGGCAATGCCATGGATACCCCCCAAGAGACACCCTCACAAGGGCTTGAAGATCCCCACCGAAACCTCCCAGGGGCTTAGGGACCCCGCAGAACCCCAGAGACATCCCCCTCCATGGCCTGGGGGTCCAAGAGAGACCCCCCCAAGGGCTTGACGACCCCACTGCCCCGCCAAGACATCCTTCCTTAGGGCCTGAGGACCCAACAGAGACTCCCCCCCCACATGGGTTGAGGACCCCACAGAGACCCCATCAAGGGCCTGGGGACCCTGCTGCACTCCAGAGACCCCCCCAGACCTTGAGAATCCCATGCAGGACCCCCCAGGGGCTTGGGAACCCCACAGAGACCCCCTCAAAGCCCCAGGTGCACCCCCCCGATACCCTCCAAAGCCTCGCGGACCCCTCACAGATGCCCCCACAACGGACACCCCGAAAGCGCTTGGGGAGCCTTCCGCCCCGCCCCCCCCCCCCCCCCCCCGCCCCGGAGCCCTTGAGACTCACCCCAAGCCCCTCCTACCCCTCTAGGCCCCGCCCCCGGGCTGACCCCGCCTCCCCTCCGCGTTGCGCGCTGTTTGTCCTCCCGCGGCCGCCGTAGCGAGAGGGGGAAGGGGGCGGGGTTCCCGCGCTCAAGATTCAAACGGCGGCGGCGGCGGCGGGTAACGGCGGCGGGTGGCGGGGATGGGGATGGGGATGGGGATGGGGATGGGGATGGGGATGGGGATGGGGATGGGGATGGGGATGGGGATGGGGATGGGGATGGGGATGGGGATGGGGATGGGGATGGGGATGGGGAGCACCCAGGCGCCCTGCCCACCCCCCGACACCGAGGTGGGCTCCGGTAGTCCCGGTTCCTCGTGCCATCACACGCCTCCGGCCCGGGCTCACCCCTGAGATGGGACCCCCGAGGCCTCTCCCCCCTCGCCGAACCTGGACCCGCTCCCCCCCCCCCCCCGGTGATGGTACCCAGCCGGCCTCTCCTGCCATCCCGCAACACCCCTCACCCCCCAGAGGTGGGGCCGGGAGCCCACCCCCCCATCCCTGAGCCTAGAGAGGGCGCCCATGGGTGTTCTGTCTCCCCCCCCCCAGGGGTGGCACCCAGCCGGCCTCTCCTGCACACACATCCCCCCTCGGGATGCCCTCGCTTCCAGAGGGCGGGATCTGGGAGCTCTCTCCTGTCTCCCCTCATCCTGCCCCCCACCTTCACCCCGTAGGTGGGGACCCTCAGTCCCAGCCTTGCCGCAGAGGGCTGGGGGGGCGGTGGGAGCAGCCTGGGGATGCTCCCCCCCGTCCCAGCTCCACCACCTGCCGCTTCCCTTGGGACACGGGTCCTCAGCTCCTGCCTTACTTCAGAGCTGCCCCCAGACCCACGTCGGGGTTTGTACCCCCTCTGTGAGCCCCCCACCCCGGGCTGATCAGCCCCGCGGGGGACCCAGCAGGGGGGTGACACCGGGAAGGGGGGAGCCCACGGAGCTGGGTGCGCTGGAAAGCAGATCCCTGCTCCAGCTGCCAACCCGCTTGCTGAGCAGAGCCGGGAGGAGCCGAATCAGCAGTTGGGAACCCCCAAGGGTGTAATTAATGTCATCATGACCTTTAGCGGACTATCGGGATACCTGCAATGCCCCAGGGGGGTGAGGGCTTGACCCCTGCGCAGCTCGTGCTCCCCGGTCCTGCTGAGCGGTTCCCTCCGGCATTTTGGGAAGCGGGGGGATAATAAAGCCTCTGCTCTAGGGGTCAGGACGGTTTGCAGCGATGGAAACCTTCAAGTCTCCGGTCAGCCTGGCCCACAGGCAGAAACCTGGTGAGTCCTGGGTATTTCCACAGGGGCGGGCAGGGAAAGCGGGTGCCTTGCTGGGGGGGAGGTGGTCCCACAGCTTGCTCCCCCCAAGGCAGGATAGGGGAGAGAATCGAAAGGGTACCCCCAGCTTGATATGCTGAGCATGACTCCATATGGTCTGGAATGTCACTTCCCTGGACTTGTGCAAATCCTTCGATACCGTCCCGCACGGCATCCTCGTCTCTAAACTGGAGAGACATGGATCTGACGGATGGACCGCTCAATGGATGAAGAACTGCCTGGCTGGTCACACTCAGAGGGTTGTGGTCAGTGGGTCAATGTCTGAGTGGAGACCAGAGCCGAGCGGCGTTCCACAGGGGTCGGTGTTGGGACCGGTCCTGTTCAACACCTTCGCCAGGGACATGGACAATGGCATCGAGTGCCCCCTCAGCAAGTTTGACATAACACCAAGCTGTGTGGTGCGGTGACATGCTGGAGGGAAGGGATGGCATCCAGAGGGACCCGGACAGGCTGGAGAGGTGGGACTGTGCCAACCTCAGGGAGTTCAACCAGGCCAAGGGCAAGGTCCTGCACAGGGGTCGGGGCAATCCCAAATACAAGGACAGGCTGGGTGGAGAATGGATTGGGAACAGCCCTGAGGAGAAGGACTTGGGGGTGCTGGGGGCGAGGAGCTGGCCATGAGCCGGCTGTGTGCGCTGGCAGCCCAGAAAGCCAACCGGATCCTGGGCTGGATCCAGAGCAGCGTGGCCAGCAGGGCGAGGCAGGGGATTCTGACCCCCTGCTCCGCTCTGGGGAGACCCCCCCTGCAGTTCTGCCTCCAGCTCTGGGGCCCCCAACAGCAGGAGGACACGGAGCTGTTGGAGCGAGGCCAGAGGAGGCCCCGGAGATGCTGCGAGGGCTGGAGCCCCTCTGCCATGGGGACAGGCTGGGGGAGTTGGGGGGTTCAGCCTGGAGCAGGGAAGGCTCTGGGGAGACCTTAGAGCCCCTTTCAGTGCCTGGAGGGCTACAAGAAAGCTGGGGGGGACTTTTTCCAAGGGCAGGGAGTGACAGGACAAGGGGTAGCAGGTTTAAATGGAAAGAGGGAGATTGAGATGGGCCATCAGGAAGGAATTCTTCCCACAGAGGGTGGGGAGCACTGGGACAGGTTGCCCAGAGAAGCTGTGGCTGCCCCATCCCTGGCAGTGTCCAAGGCCAGGCTGGATGAGGCTTGGAGCAACCTGGGCTAGTGGAAGGTGTCCCTGCCCATGGCAGGGGGTGGGACTGGGTGGGCTTTAAGGTGCCTTCCAACCCAAACCATTCCATGATTCTATAAATATCCCATTGGGGTCAGCTGTCCCGGCTGTGTCCCCTCCCAAATTCCTGTGCCCCCCCCCAGCCCGCTCGCTGGTGCGGTGAGCAGCAGAAAAAGCCTTGATTCTAAGCGCTGCTCAGCAGGATCGAAACCATCCCCGTGTTATCAACACTGTTCCCAGCACCAACCCAAAACACAGCCCCATAGGGCTACTGTGAAGAAAATTAACTCTGTCCCAGGCACAGCTGGGAGCCCAGAGGGTTGACGGGCCAAAAAGCTGCGCCTAGGATCAGGCTGGAACACAAACCATCACGTGATGCCTCCGAGAGCTGTCCTGGGTGAGAAACCGAACGAGGGTGGTAGTGACAGCCGGTGGTGCGGGAGACAGAGGGGTCAGGAAGGAGCTTTCTTAAAATCTGAGCTTGCTCTGTGCATTTCTCCCTTTTTTTTTTTACCAGATGGGCGACCTTCTGTCACCATCCCGGCCTCTCCCTTCATGCAGAAGCTTGGATACGGCACTGGGGTCAGCGTCTACTTGATGAAAAGGTGCGTGTGAGAGCGCAGGTGGTGCTCGGGAACGGGGCTTGGCATCCTTGTTTTCTAAGAGAATAATACAGGGAATGGAATTTGATTGAGATCTGAGCAAGTGCTGCCATCATCGACCTGCAGATGCTGCCTGCACCCCTTCAGATGGGCAGAGAGCTGTGGGGGTGTGGGATTTCCAGCTTTTCCCATGGGTGCTGGGACGAAGCACGTTGTTTGGAATAACCCCATCAGCCATTGCCTGCAATTCAGGCATTTGGGGTCCATTCCTGGTGCTGCTTTGGCCTGTTGACCAAGCTGCTTCCCTCTTCAGGCCTTGTCTCCCGCAACGGGAATCAGCACAATCCCCTTTTCTAAAATGCTGGAAAATTCGACGGAGGAGCACATGGATGAAGCATTCCCGTGCGCCCACGCGGTGTGCACGTTGGCACGCTGGAGTTTTTTTAGCCTTGTTCCTTATTTAATTCCACAAAATAAAGGCAGACGCTCTCCAAAACAGCCCCCCTGTGAGCTGCGACCGTGGTTCTGAGACGTGTGGGTTTCCCCGTGCAGGTCTCCCAGGGGTTTATCTCTCTCTCCTTGGGCTGTGAAGAAAATTAATTCCAAGTGCAACAGGAGACAGCAAAGCCTCTACCAGCAGAGACTGAACGAAGAAGCCAAGATCTTACAAAACCTCCAGCACCCCAACATCGTGGGTAAGTCAGCGACGCAGCGGGCTGGAAAAATCACAAATCAAGCTGTTGGAGCCAACTCCGGTGGCAGCTGACGTGAGACGAGGCTGCTGTGGGGTTTCTCTGCCCTCCCCGTGCTCCTCTGGCACCGAGGGGTACGCGGTACAGACCTCCCCATCTGGGGCCATGGGGTGCGATGGCCGGGAGGACACGCAGGGGGAGGATTGCTGCGTGCTTGCCCCGTCCTTACGCTTCGGGGACAGGTTGCTGGGCTGCTGGCACTTTGGTCGGGCTCGCTGTGGAGCTTAGCAAATTAAATTAGCCTTGCCCTGCGTGGTGGGGACTTGGAAGTGCTCTGGGGCAGCACGGTTGGCGGCAGAAGATGCCAGGTAGTGCTTCGTTGCCTGTTGAGATCGGCATCGGTGGTTATCTGGGAGAGTTACCCGACAGAGACGGTTACGGTGGGACTCGGGAGCCGCTCGTGGGCTGGGCCCGCCCTGGGACCTGCGAGCAGCCTGGCTGCTGGCTTCGTGCTGTGGGGCAGCTCCGGCACAAGGAGAGCTGCGGCTGGTTCCGGAGAAACCACAGCCTGGCCCAGGGCTGCGCCGAAGGCAGGTTTCCCTTCTGGCCTCGGAAGGGAGAGGCTGCTGTAGCGCTGCAGAGGATGGGCAACGATTCAGTGATATCTGGGATGGCTTCTGTGTCGGGAATAGGGCTCTGAGGCCCAGCCTGATGACACACCTCTGTGAGTGACACTGTCACGCCCTTGGCTCTCGGTGGTAGGAATATTTTGAGAAGCTGCTTTAGTTTGTGTTTGATTTCTGCTCTTATCTTGCCTCAGATCTCTCCTGCCAGTCAGAACAGCAGCTCTGTTTGATTTCATCCTTTTATTTGTGCTTTAAACTGTTTTGGTGGGGTCGGTTGTGTTAGGAACGCTGCGTGCAAAGAACTTTGCATCCCTGAAATGGCACGTCTTGCTTCTGGCAAGAACTTAAGAGCAGAGATACTCTCGACCTTCCACACTGCAAACATTTCACTGCCGCTTTGTGCTGTAAATCATTCACAAGATAAGACTTTTGCTGTGCCGTTAGGCAAGTGTGATGTTTATAACTCCCCCTGAAGAGTGCTGTGCACAGACAGGAGTGAAATGTGGAGGAAGAAGGATTACCCGCCAGCCCGCGTCAGTCTTACCTTGGGATATGCTCCCTGTGAGACCAGGGCTTGGCTTTCCCAAACGTCCCACTGCCCTTTGTCTCGCTTCTGCGGCTCCTTTTTAACTGGGGATGTTGATCCTGTGGATCTGCTCCTGTTCTCTTCCCTCCTTTCTCCTGGGTATCAGTCCCAAATGCTCTGGCTCCAGCGGGCCGGCAAGCACGCGGAAACGCTGGTGCCTGCTTCGGCTTTCTGACCAGTGAATCTTTGTTAAGGTTACCGCGCGTTCACGGAGGCCAACGACGGCAGCATGTGTCTGGCCATGGAGTACGGAGGAGACAAATCTCTCACTGACTTAATTGAAGAGAGAAGCGCAAAACGGTTGGGCCCTTTCCCTGCTGCCACAATTTTCAAAGTTGCCTTGAGCATGGCGAGGGGGCTGAAGGTAGGTGAGACGTTCACCAGAGCTGTTCTCTGTGGAATTCATAGAACCATGGGATCTTTTAGGTTGGAAAAGCCCTTTCAGCCCATCCAGTCCAACCGTTACCCCAGCACTGCCCAGCCCCCCACTGACCCATGTCCCTGAGCACCACATCCACACAGCTCTGAAACCCCTCCCGGGATGGGGACTGTCCCCTCCCTGGGCAGTTCCAACCCTGACAGCCCTTTCCGGGAAAGAATTTCCCAAGATCCAACCTAAACCTCCCCCGGCACAGCTTGAGGCCGTTCCCTCTTGTCCCATCACTGGTGACACTAGATAAATAGATGAATTTGGGGTGTGAGCAGGCCACGCCGGCAGATGGAGAGCAGACTCTGGGACGGCCTCAGTGTTTTATCCAGTTTAACCAAGCTCCCGGGATAACACCAACGTGCACTTGGCCATCACCCGCTTCCATGTGCTCGTTGCTAGAGGCTCTTTTTGCAGTCTTTCATTACGAGGCAACCAAAACTAGGCTGGGTGGAACAACCTGCCCTGTTTTGTACCTGGTACAGGCAGGTGTTGGCCCATTCTCAAGGTTTTAAGGCTCAATACAGTTAAACATTAAGAAATTGGTGCTTTGTTGCCCAAATCTGGTGGCTCCTCCTGCCTCCATATGTGAAAGCAGGTGTTAATGGCTCCTCTCTGCATCTTTAGTATCTTCACAACGATAAGAAGCTGCTCCACGGAGATATCAAGTCCTCAAACGTCGTCATTAAAGGTGACTTTGAAGCCATCAAGATCTGCGATGTGGGAGTGTCCCTGCCCCTGGATGAGAACATGACCGGTAGGTCGGGGACTGGAATGCTTGGTGGCTGCCAGAGTTTGGCACGCTTACCCTCCCGTGTCCTCGGAGGGAAGGACTAGGGAGTGCTCTGCACCCTGCAGGGGTGGAGGGCATCTCTGGAAGGTCCAACTTTAATTCCCCAGGCGTCCCGACTTGCGTTCCATGCTCGTACGCTCGCTCTGGCAGGCGGGAATGCCACTGCAGGCGGGATGCTGGATCAGGCCCTGCTGCGATGCTCTTGCCAGGGGGTTAAGTAAATGAATCTCAGACTAGGGAAGCACAAGGCAAAGGCGAGTGTTAAAAAGACTTGACGTAAACGAGAAGCAGATGTCTAATGGCGTCGTGGCTTGGCCGTGAAACAGCAGGAATGCCTTTGGGTTAATTACAAAAATGCTTTTTCTCCGCCGCTTTACGCAGCGCTTGGGCCTGCAACAGCCTCGTAATTTATAAAGCTGCTCTATTACGTTTTTATTAGTAGCTGTTCCCTTTTTTATAAGGAGCAAAAGAGCTGGAGGCAGCGCCATCATCTCCCGGAGCGTGGTTAAAGTATCGGTTTCTGGGCTGGTTTAACAGGAAGAAGTCCTCTCCGCTCAGCCCTGGCTTTGGCTTTGCTTCCTTCGTGGTCTCGAGGAGGCACCCACCGATGGCGAGGGCGCTGGGTCCCGGTCCGTGCGTCGGCCGAGGATTAAAGTGCGACGGCCTGTGAAGTGTTCAGGGATTTCGGCATTTGCTTCTTACAGGCCGGGCTTTGAAAAGTCAGCCCTTTGAGAAAACCAGCTGAAATTTGGTGATGGGGGGTGGGGGGGACTGTGGCAGCCTCCTCTTGGAAGTGGGATCTGAGGGATCGAGTTAGAGCTTTGTCAGGCTGAGAGCTGATGGTTTCAGCTCTCCCGAGGCTAATTAAGATCAAGGAGGCATTAAATTGACCGAAGTGGTGAGAATTTGGGTTGGGTTGGAGTAAGAAACTGAAAGGACCGCGTGGCTGGCAGGAGGCGCTGTATGCTGGGGGCTGACGGAGCCTCGTGAGCGTTCTCCTGGGAAGGTACCCTGTGGCCCTGGTCCTGCCTTCTGGGGGGGCACAAGCTGAAGAAGGGAAACACCTGAGTGAAACTCAGGGTTCAGAACCCCGAAAGACCCTGCTCTGTGGCTTTAGCACGCCAGAGCTCTCCAGCAGGCTAAATCCGCGGTGAGCTGTGACCGTATCCTGCTGTGTCCGCGAGGCCCGGCAGACATCCGAGCCGTGTTTCCTTCCAGTGAGCGACCCGGAGATGTACTACATCGGCACCGAGCCCTGGAAGCCCAAGGAGGCTCTGGAAGATAACGGCGTGATCACCGACAAGGCCGACATCTTCGCTTTCGGGCTGACCCTCTGGGAAATGATGACCCTCTCCGTGCCCCACGTCAACATCGACGATGACCCCGATGACGAAGGTTTGTTTCTGTGTCCTTGCTGGGGAGCAATTTCTGAGCCGTGAGCCTGACTGCTGCTCCCCCCCAACCCCGAGAGCCCCAGGGCGTGCTTGGCCGTGCACCGGATCCATCCCATGTCCTTCGCTGTCCCGGCAGCGCAGGAACAACCTGCCGGGCTGTACCTGCATGGTGGGTGTGGTTTAGGTGCCACCAAAATGATGGTATCTAAAATCAGACTTCTAGCCCCAAGCAGGGATTTGTCATCAAATCATGGAACTGTTTGGGTTGGAAAAGCCCTTTCAGCCCATCGAGTCCCACTGTTACCCCAGCACTGCCCAGCCCCCCACTGACCCATGTCCCTGAGCACCACATCCACACGGCTCTGAAACCCCTCCCGGGATGGGGACTCCCCCCTCCCTGGGCAGTTCCAACCCTGACAGCCCTTTCTGGGAAGGAATTTCCCAAGATCCAACCTAAACCTCCCCCGGCACAACTTGAGGCCGTTCCCTCTTGTCCCATCACTTGTCCCTTGGGAGAAGAGACCGACCCCCCCTCTCTGCCCCCTCCTGTCAGGGAGCTGTAGGGAGCGATAAGGTCTCCCTGAGCCTCCTCCAGGCTGAACCCCCCCAGCCCCCTCAGCCGCTCCCCACAGGAATTGTGCTCCAGCCCCTTCCCCAGCTCCGTTCCCTTCTCCGGACACACTCTAGCCCCTCAGGGTCTTTCTTGGGGTGAGTGGCCCAAAACTGACTCCAGGATCCAAGGTCCGGCCTCCCCAGTGCCCAGCACAGGGGGACGATTCCTGCCCTGGTCCTGCTGGCCACACTGTCCCTGACATAGGCCAGGATTGCCTTGGCCGGCCCCTTGTTTGGAGTTACACCGAGCAGCCTAGGCAGGGAGGAGTGGATGAGATGGGCAGAGGATGCCAGCAGCTGCCTGCAGGCAGATCTCCACCCTGGAGCAATGCAAAGCTGAAATCCTACAGGCTGTGCTGCGAAAACTCCTCTTCCACCAGCCATTGCGGCTCCTGTTGTCTACCTCTGTCTCCAGGCAGCTGGAGGATTTTCCTCACTCTCCTGCTCAGTACTCAGCATCTCCTGGCTGCAGAGCTTTTTCCCCACCAGCTCTGCAGGGGTGACTCAGAGTTATTCTGCTGGGAGAAAGGGGTTAGAAACAGCTTCAAAATATGTGATTTTATATCAAAGGGAAAGTGGTGGTCAATCCCAAAAAGTAAAGGTATAACAAAGCTGACATCCTGCTGCACCCCTGGGGAGCAAGAAGCTGGCCATGAGCCAGCTGTGTGCACTGGAGCCCAGAAAGCCAACCGGATCCTGGGCTGGATCCAGAGCAGCGTGGCCAGCAGGGCCAGGGAGGGGATTCTGCCCCTCTGCTCCACTCTGGGGAGACCCCCCCTGCACTTCTGCCTCCAGCTCAGGGGCCCCCAACAGCAGGAGGCCCCAGAGATGCTGCGAGGGCTGGAGCCCCTCTGCCATGGGGACAGGCTGGGGGAGTTGGGGGGTTCAGCCTGGAGAAGGGAAGGCTCCGGGGAGATCTTAGAGCCCCTTCCAGTGCCTGGGGGGCTACAAGGAAGCTGGGGGGGGACTTTTTCCAAGGGCAGGGAGTGACAGGACAAGAGGTGACAGGTTTAAACGGAAAGAGGGAGATTGAGATGGGCCATCAGGAAGGAATTCTTCCTGCAGAGGGTGGAGGCACTGGGACAGGTTGCCCAGAGAAGCTGTGGCTGCCCCATCCCTGGCAGTGTCCAAGGCCAGGCTGGATGAGGCTTGGAGCAACCTGGTCTAGTGGAAGGTGTCCCTGCCCATGGCAGGGGGTGGCACTGGGTGGGCTTTAAGGTCCCTTCAACCCAAGGGGCAGCCAGGGAGCAAAGTCTCATGCTCCAAGGCAGCAGAGGAGTTTCCAGCACCCTTCCCAACACTTTTTCACCCTTCTTGTCCAGATGAGTCTTTTGATGAAGACTGCTTTGACGAGGAAGCGTACTACAGAGCCCTGGGAACCCGCCCGGCCCTCAACATGGAGGAACTGGATGCATCCTACCAGCGCATGATTGATCTCTTTTCTGTCTGCACCAGTGAGGACCCCAAGAAGCGTCCCTCGGCCACGTGCATCGTGGAAGCCTTGGAGGCAAGTCTGTCCCTGGAATAAAAGCACCCGAGCTCCCCAGCCGGGGAGTGGGAGCTTAGGAACTGAACTTAGATGAATAAAGGCTACTCCTGCCATGTTTATCCTTCTTGTATGTGAAACATCCCCTCTGTACTTACAGCCAGAGCCTGAACTGGTTAAACACTAACCCCTGTTTTAAGGAGTTGGCTCCAGCTTGCTTCTAGAGTGATCCCCTCGTGCCTCAGATGCTAAATAAGCTACATGTGCTTTTAGTTGCGGTGTTACAGCTGCTTGAAACCCTTCCCTCTCTGTTTGTGTTGAATTAACAGGAGTTTTATCATTAAGATATTAAAAGTAAGAAAAAAAGAAATTAATCTCATTGTGCAAATGGTGTCTTCCTTTTAGGACAGCGTGTGTGTGTGTCTGCCAGGTGATACGAGCTCCGGTGAGGGCTCTTGTGTGAAGTATTTGTGTTACTGAGATCGCTGTGGGCAGTGGCTCCCAGGTAACGAACATTACCACCGGAAAGCAGCTGCAAGCTCGAGGAAAAGGTCTGCTGGCACAACAGGCATCGTATCATGGGAAAGGGGTGTAGGGATAACTAAAGAAACTGCAGTCTCTGGGGGATTTATGAAGTAAAAGCCTGTGGTTGGGGAAATTCCTGCCCTCAGCTGGCTGGAGGAGGAGGTTGCAACACCTACGTGTCCCTCTTCCCCCACGCAGCCACTGCTGCCTTATCCAAACTCAACTCAGGAGAGCAGTGGAAGCGTTCCCACATCTCTTCTGCACACAGAAACGAGCAGCAGCCTTTCACGCATTTGATGGAGCAGGCAGCCCCCGGTGACAGCTTCCCCTGCAGCACAACACCCCGGGGGTTCCAGCTCTTACCCCCTGTGGGAAATCTTGCCACGAGTCTCGTTTTAAGACAGCTCATACTCTGCATGTAAACCGAGCCCTGAGGTTCCTACCAGCCTTTATCAGCACACGCACAGAGTTACATACCCATCAGGGAAACAACAACCATCTTTAATTAAACTTTTTAAAGAAATTAAGTTATTTGTAATAAAATTTAGTTTCTGAGGAAGCAAACCTACCTGAAATCCAAGCAAGGTTTCATGGCATAGACTAAACTATCAAACAACTCTGTACACAAAGTGACACACTCTTCCCCCAGCTCACTCACGGGCGGGGGAAGGAAAACCAAGCAACTCAGCAGGAAAACAGTGTTCGACCAGCTAACAACGCTTAAGTGTCAGTTAAAACATCAAAGTTACCTTAGATGTTTTAAACAAACCTCTGCTTGTAACAATCAGGTCGAATCAGTTGCTGTAAATAAAGTTGTAAACAAGGAAGTTGGGGGTTTGGCAGTATTTGGAGGCGAACAGCTTGCCGTCCGGCGACGGGTCGGAGAAGGCGAGTTCCTCGGTGCTCAGGTAGCAGCCGTACATGAAGGTGCTCCTGAAAAAGAGAGAGCGGAGCTATCGGTGCGCCGCAAACAGCTCCAAAGTCCACCCATTGAAACCCTCTGTGATGGGCAGGGACACCTTCCACTAGACCAGGTTGCTCCAAGCCTCATCCAGCCTGGCCTTGGACACTGCCAGGGATGGGGCAGCCACAGCTTCTCTGGGCAACCTGTCCCAGTGCTCCCCACCCTCTCCAGGAAGAATTCCTTCCTGGTGTCCCATCTCAATCTCCCTCTTTCTATTTAAACCTGCTACCCCTTGTCCTGTCACTCCCTGCCCTTGGAAAAAGGCCCCCCAGCTTTCTTGTAGCCCCCCAGGCACTGGAATGGGCTCTAAGGTCTCCCCAGAGCCTTCCCTGCTCCAGGCTGAACCCCCCAACTCCCCCAGCCTGGCCCCATGGCAGAGGGGCTCCAGCCCTCGCAGCATCTCCGGGGCCTCCTCTGGCCTCGCTCCAACAGCTCCGTGTCCTTGTGCTGTTGGGGGCCCCAGAGCTGGAGGCAGAACTGCAGGGGGGGTCTCCCCAGAGCAGAGCAGAGGGGCAGAATCCCCTCCCTGGCCCTGCTGGCCACGCTGCTCTGGATCCAGCCCAGGATCCGATTAGCTTTCTGGGCTCCAGTGCACACGGCTGGCTCATGGCCAGCTCCTCGCCCCCAGCACCCCCAAGTTCTTGTCCTCAGGGCTGCTTTCTATCCACTCTCCACCCAGCCTGTTCTTGTATTTGGGATTCAAATGAGATCGGTGCAAGGTGCCCCTTTGCTCTCCAATTCTGGTGTAAGCGGGAGGGATTTTAAAATTAGCAAGAAGGATGATGTAAGACTGAATACAGGCAGAAAACTCCCAAATACAGTTTTATGTGGAAACCCAGAGATTTCAGTTAAATATCTTGGTTACAGACACAATACTGTATGATTATAAAAATACACAGACACGTACTTGTGTGTTTTGTATGTCTGTATCTGATACACGTCTAGTGACAGATGTGACACACAGATCCCCACGACTGCAAGCTCTTGGACTGCCAAGCTCAGCCTTACAAAGCTCAGCCTCCAGGCAGTCCATGTTGACAGTCCAGTGGAAGTTTTTAAGTCTGGTACAAGACGTTCAACCTCGGAATTCCCCCACCTGGAGAAAGTCAAGTGTTTGGGCCCATCAACTTAAGTGTTTTATTACCCAATAAGCCGAGTTTCTCTTGGAAAATCCAGCCATGTACCTCTGTGTTCCAGTTATACCCAGCACTGAGCGGCTTGGCCCACACTTGTGTCAGATTTTAAATAAAAATATTAAATATTAGGTACACTACGATATCTGCCCACCTGATATCCTTCCGCTATGAAGTGAGAGTTTCAGACTCGCCTAATGATCCAAAGTTGTCCCTTTCCATAAGCTCCTTCTAAGTACTTTTTGCTGTAAGCATCGTTTTCTCCCCAAGAAGCCCCAGAAGATCCCACCACTCCCTACCTGACCACATCCACCATGCGCCGGGCGATGCCCTTCCTGCGCCTCGGGCCGAACACCCAGATCCTGCTGACACCGCAGACGGCGGGTTCCGGCTCTGTGGAGCAGCGCCAGGCCCGGTGCTGCTGCAGCGGGTCCTGGCTGAGGGCTGGTGCGGCTCCTGGCTCAGACAGCACCCGGAAAGCCTGCAGGGATGAGCAGAGGGATGAAACTGCTCCTTACTAATGGGATGCAGAGCCTTCCCATGCTCCCAGCCATGCCTTCTGCTCTCTGACAAGGCAGGTCACCACATGAACCCACACCCAAACCAGGGTCAGATGGAAGCTGGCTGCAGTTTCAGCTGTGCAAACTCAACTTACTCCCACCAGCAACATCTCACCTTGACAGAAGCATGAGCTTTCCCTTAATTTCACTTTTCTTCTTATTGTTAGGGTGGGTTGTTTGTTTGTTTTTTACTTCCTTAGTTTTGTTTCCCCCCCTTCCTGTGGTAAGCCAGGATTTCCGATGCACAGGCTTCCGCCAACAGTTATTAGCCTGCAATTTCACCCCCTCCCCATCCAATTAATAACACGTACCTGCTTGATCGATTCAGCCACTAAGCACCCAACAATCATCTTCTCGTTGGACACAAACAGGTATATTTTAGTCTTGGCTGGGCAACTCAAAGCAACTTGCTTAAATCCCAATTCATTATCTACAATTTCTCGCACGTCTTCTGCCTAAGAAAATAAAACCGGAGGGAGGTGTGTTGGGAACCAATGCGCACATTCTGGCCTGAAGCCTGTCAGAAAGGGGACTCGTTCCCCCAGATAAGCCTCTGCCTACATGAGATCAGGCTCTAACCGGGTAGAGAACATGAAATACCAGGCTCCTGCTCGTGTCTTTATGCCTCTTGCCTCGTGCTCCAGTCCTTGGGATGGGAAGGACGGGGTTATGTTGGTCGTGTAAGGACAAGGGTTTCAGCGCAGGGTGGGGGGGTTAGGATGTGTCAGGGTGGGTGTCCAGAGCAACCCGGCTTGCTGCCACAACCCTCATCAGCTCTCCTGTTTGCCCCGTGCGACGTATGTTCGCACACTGAGGTAGTTCCGGGAGCTGAGCCAGCAGAAAGCTCAGCTGCAATATAAACCCCAAAATAAACAAACATGTACCTTCTTGACGGCGTATTTTGGGTCATTTGGAAGAATCAATATGATTTTCCCATCCCAGAACTCCGCCACAACTCGTTCTTTCTTCCAACCCTGTCAGAGAGGGAAAACCCCCCCCAAACAAACAAGTTAGTGGTCTAGCAAGAGAGAGGAAGTGATTCAGCGAGGACTCTGGCAGACGCAGCTGTAACCTGAACCCCATCAGCTTTCAGGAATACAGTCGAGCCACATCCATCACACTGATGAATGCAGACAGTTGCTGGAACTGCAGAACTCACATTTAACCTCCCCTCTGGATGACAGAACATCTGCCTGCAGCTGTCTCGATCCTGTACCTGGAGATCGCACGCCACTCCACCCCCCACGTCCTCAGCCGAGCTGCGAGCGCAGCCAGCGCCTCACCACGTATCTGAGTCCCTCCAGGTATCTCTCGTGGTGCTGGATGTGCTGGGCTTCATCCTCCGGGCTGGCAGCCGTGTAGATCATGCCGCACGACTTGCAAACGATGGCACCGAAATGCTTCTGACCGGCATCCTAGTGAGAAACAAAGCCAGTTATGCACTCTGGAACTGTTCAAAACCACATTTAATTTAAGGAACAAGGCTGAGAATTGGTTCTAGTAACAAGCATCGAAGATTTAAGTGTTTGTTTTCATTTGAATTTGTGAAGAGGAGGAGAAGCTTTTGCTTATTTGCAGAATACTCAGAACCATTAAATTATCCAGGGGATACAATGAATGCATTATACAGGACAAGCCTTGAAACAGATAAGCAACAGCCTCAGAGGAAACAATGTAAAAGAGCGCCACAAAAAACCCCACCAAAGGCAAACTCCCTGTAGTCTTTCCAAGGGTTATCGAAAAATAACCCCATTTTTATCCCATCACTGCACAGAGAGGGGAGGAGAAGGAACCAAATGCCAGCTGTGCAAGCAAACAGCAGATGGCTAAGTACTGAGGTGAAGCAAAGCCTAGTTTGCTAAGGACTCATTTCCCTGCACCAGCTGCTACGGCAGCTGCTTTCCCTTCCCCATGTCCCAGTCTGGGCTTCCCCTCTTGTCACAGCACCCACAGCCTGTCCCTCATGGGCCCTGGGTGACCATCGTGACTCCTGGGTATGTGCTGCAGCTTTCCTCGCTCTCAGCCGGGTTTCTCTTCTTCCCCGGGGAACCACTTCTCAAAAATTTGCATCTGTGAGGTCTCAGCTTTGACAGAAATCATCCAAATAACTCAAAAGGTTCTGGAAAGGGCAGAGCAGCAGACAAGAATGATCACATAAGCTCCGCTAACTCAGGAAATGGGCTTGAAAATCTGCATGTCACCAAGTGAGAACAAATGGTTTGCTAAAAAATTACTCATCGCTGAGCGCGTGTTTTCTGGAAACCCATAGGCGTGATGGCTACGTGTAACACCGTTCGGCCTCCTCCTGCTCCAAAACATCAGTACTGCTCGCAGAAGGGCAACAGCAGGAAGGCAGATACCAAAGAGGGCCCTACCCGTTAGCAGAGCGAGCGCTGTTTGGGCTCAGCTCTCGGTCACGTGTTCCAGCCCTTGGCCGACGTTGGCCGCTGCGGCTGCAGTGCTGTGCTGACTCGGCTCAAAGTGAGCCGGGCCACCGTGGGAAAGGAAAGTTATCCAGCCAAATTCACTCCTAGCATCCATACTGACTTGGCTGAGATCCCCTTTGCATTATTTTTGAGGAGTTGGGGCTTTTTTTTTTTTAATATTATGTTCCATAAATCTCTTGAATTCTAAACCAATGTAATTCTAAAACATAATAAAGCGCTAGTCCCAGGGAAATCTTAACAACCTATTTCCCAGCTGCTACCCGTCTCAGTCTAGTGCTAAATATGCTAATCCCTGCCCTGTTGGTTGCAGTGTGGTTGGTTTGAGGTCTACAGGTAAGGAAATCTACTTAGCGCTTTGCCCCAAGGCGTATTCCTTCCTGTCCTCACCACCAAGGCACCCCCAGGACCCAGCACGCCCCGAGGGGACTCTTACAATGATCATCTGATCTCGGGAGCGCTTGCAGAGCTCTTTCGCCTTCTTGCTTTTCTGCGAGGTGTGAGATGTTTTTGCAGGTGGGCTGGATCCAAACGCAGAAGGCAGTTCATCCAGCATAGGCTGCATCCTGAAAAAATCATTTCAGAGAGATAAAAATTAGTCACTGCAGACAAAAGTTAACAGCACGTGTTGGGCAGTGACTTTTACAACACCCCAAACAAAGCCAGGCAGAGCAAAGCTTGTGACAGCGGCGGTGCCAGCTCCTCTGGGGGAGAGAGGGAAGGAGAGGGGCTCTAGGAAGAGCCACAATTGCATCAGAAGTTAAATAACTCTTAATTAAGCACCACTCACACTTCCACAGCCATTCTATTTCCAGAATATTGGAAATCCAACAGCTCCTTGGGATACAGAACAAACCGTGTAGCAGAGGGCCAGGTCTCTGAAGTACAGAAATTGAGGGTGAAGAAACAGCAGCTCCTGCCTCAAACCGCTGCTTACTCGCAACCAGACATCCAAACCGCTCCTGCGCCAGTCAGGTTTCGGCAGCAGCTGCTGAGCACCAGCAACAGAGGGCAACGGAGCTGGGGAAGGGGCTGGAGCACAATTCCTGTGGGGAGCAGCTGAGGGAGCTGGGGGGGTTCAGCCTGGAGAAGAGGAGGCTCAGGGAGACCTTATCGCTCCCTACAGCTCCCTGACAGGAGGGTGCAGAGAGTGGGGGGGTCGGTCTCTTCTCCCAAAGGACAAGTGATGGGACAAGAGGGAACGGCCTCAAGTTGTGCCAGGGGAGGTTTAGGTTGGATCTTGGGAAATTCCTTCCCGGAAAGGGCTGTCAGGGTTGGAACTGCCCAGGGAGGGGGGAGTCCCCATCCCGGGAGGGGTTTCAGAGCCGTGTGGATGTGGTGCTCAGGGACATGGGTCAGTGGGGGGCTGGGCAGTGCTGGGATAACAGTGGGACCTGATGGGCTGAAAGGGCTTCTCCAACCCAACCAATTCCATGATCTTGCACCTGAGTCTAACTGGGATCCAAAAAACCCAAAGTCTCTCCTAAGCAGTCCCACGGACATGCTCCTAACTGAACTTGTGCCTGGAGTTACAGCTGTGATCACACACCTAAATCATGCCTACCCTTCAACGGGCAGAGGAGCCCTGCGGGTTTGAGAAGTCCCCAGCAGATCAAAGGGCTCTGGGAGACGGAGGAAGCCCCAGATCCTCGCTCCAACACCACCTTTAGACCCGGGGATCAGCAGGATTTCAGGAAAAGCCCTTGGTGTGGGGGTTAAGCCATCCTCTGCCATCTAGCAGGGCCAGCTTCCCTGAGAGTGGAGCAGCCTGAGGCAAAGCCAAGAGGAATTTTTCCTATTCAGATCCAGAGATGGAGGCTTTATATTGAATTTTTAAGTTCAGACCACAGGCTTCAGCTACAGGGAAGCACATCGTTGGGGTGGTAATAACACCTGAGTTTTTCTAACCTACCTTTAGCGTTCCGTATGGAAGGTGGCATTTCTCAAGCAATCCTACAGTGGGAAATCGTAACCATTGTGCAGCGAACACTAACGTGGACCTCAGAGATACACCAAACAATTGTATAGATTTGGATACTAAGGAGAATTTCCAAAGCAGAGATTGCATGTAGGAAAAAGCTTGTGCTCATCAGCTTCCCAAGAGACAACTGCAAATCCAAGACTGATTTTCAGTTAATGACAAACATTTCCACACATTCCAGGGTTCCGCTTGCACCACGGAAGGTATTTGAAAAGCCACATGAGGAAGCAAAGCAAATATTTCAATCAGATCACTCTTTCAACACTTCCATGGCGGAGCACTCCAGTAGCGCGACAAGTTCTGGGAGGTTTATTTTGGCTCTTTCAGGAGCAAATTTAAGTGGTTTTTGCAACGTTCACAATTAAATTGGGCCAAAATGCCTTTATCGTTAACAAAATGTACAAGAAGTTGATTCAATGCGGGAGAGGGATCAGTAGCTCTGATTCTTGCGTGGGAAAACAAGTCTTTTTCCACTAGAAGCCTATGAGAACGACAGCAAATTAATTGAAGAAATAAACTAATCAGAGGCACAAACACCAAGCAGCACAATTACACCTCAGGAGTAAAGAGTCTTGGTGCTCACAGTAATTGATCAAGATCAGGCTTTTGGCAGAATCAAAAAGCAAAACTTCACATGCTCGTGCTTCGTTTCCATCGCAGCTGTGCTGGGTTCAGTCAGGAAAGAGTTAACTCTCTTTGCCTGGCTGCTAGGGGGCTGTGTTCCTGGGTGCTGAGAGCAGCACTGATAAGGTCTGAGCTGGCGCTGGGCAGTGCCTGCACTGAATTCAAGGTCTTTCTCCACTTCTGACCCCGCAGCTGCGCTCCCAGCTCTCGCTGTCTCGCTACAGGCAGTGCAGGGGACACAGCTCAGACAGCTGCCCCAACCTGACCGAGGGAGTGTTCCATTCCATCGTACGTCATGCTCGGGGCAGAGATGAGGAGGGGGTCCGGGAGCCATTACTCTCTTACTCGTTTACTTCCTGGCACTTGCTCACACTCCCTGACTCCTGCGTTAGCTGCTTTGCTGACTCCTGTGCTGGCTCGTTCGGGAGGGAGTTGGTGGGTTGGTTTAGTTTTCTCAGTCATGCTACTGCTGATAGGGTTTGCTCGGAATCTGCTGCAACAACTCTCGGTCTCCAGCCCTCAGGCTGCGATTGCTCCTGGGCTGGGGCTCTCGGGCTCTCTGTGTCTGACTCTCACTACTCAGCACCCAGTTGTGCATTGGTCAGTGGGTGGTGAGAAACTGTATCATATGTTTTATTTTCTATTATGTTAATTATTTATTATTAGCAGTATTTGTATATATTAATTTATATTTAATTACTAAATAGTTCTTATCTCAATTTTACAAGTTTCCTTATTTCTTTTTCCTCTGATTCTTCCCCTCCACTGGAGGAGGGGAGGGGGATTTGTGAGCGGCTTCGTGGTATTTTGACAGCCGGAGTCAAACCACGACACCTGCAAGTATCAAAGGTCACCCAGGCGACTCACAAAACACGCACTGGGGTAAAAGGAGAAGCAGCACGTGCTTCTGTTAATCCTTTTCACCTGTTTTTATCACAACTTCCACCTTGTCTTTGGCGCTTTGAACAAAACTTCCGGGCATGCTGCTACCTAGTGCTGCTGGGCTAAAATTTCTCAGGTTATTAAAGAACAGTGCAATAACACCCACAGCTGACCAGCGCAGTTACCGACCTCTGCGCTTCAGGGGATTTCTGTGTGGCACGGATAGGTCTCAGAGCACTAACGGCCAAGACGTTGGTCAGTGTTAGCCACGGCACTGTCATATTTACAAAAGCCTATCACAGGAATGGTTACTGCAGGAAAGCAAAGAAGCTCATGGCAGAGAGACGTCAGTTTGGTGCTGAATTTAAAGAACGTGGGTATTTTACAACATGAGCATAAGGGGTTTAAACTGGAAAAGGGAGATTGAGATGGGTCATCAGGAAGGAATTCTTCCCAGAGGGGGTGGGGAGGCACTAGGACAGGTTGCCCAGAGAAGCTGTGGCTGCCCCATCCCTGGCAGTGTCCAAGGCCAGGCTGGATGAGGCTTGGAGCAACCTGGTCTAGTGGAAGGTGTCCCTGCCCATGGCAGGGGGCTTGGAACTAGATGATCTTTAAGGTCCCTTCCAACCCAGACCATCCTATGAAATCTTTAGTTTCATACAACTTCAAAAAGCCAGTGACTTCCCCAAAAGCAAGTCATTTCAGTAGTTCAAAATGAACTGGAAAAGGGGGGGGTCAAGCATGACAGAGAGAAGCTGCCAGTTCCTGCAAAAGCCACAGACTGGCCTGAGCAGAGTTACTGACCTGCCCCGTCAGAGACGAGGGACCCGCAGTTCCACTGGCCCAGTTAAACGTCGAATTTCCACACACAAAAGTGAGCCACACCATCAGTTTGGTGACATACCTCAACTTAGCTCAAAAGGTTGCTTACAACACAGAATTGCTTCAACCACGGCAAGAACACTCATGCCGGAGGCATCGCTGCCCTACTAACTGGTGATGTGGCGGGCTGAACTCACGAGCACGCTAAATTATGTTTGCTGCGCACAGCACAACAGACTAAAAAGCCTGTACACAAAGTCATAGCGTGGATTAGACTCTAGTGGGGGGCAGCCACGCCTCCCTGCTCATTGTACGGCCAGCAGCGTTTATACTGTGCCACTGCACTTGCCAAGGTGAATAAAGACCACGCGTTTTGACAACTCTAGTGCCAAATCAGATTCATAGGTAGCGCCGTCAAGGGTCTCTGGCTGATGGGAGGTGCAAGTCCCCGACGAAGGGCCAGGGTGTGGAGACTGAAAGTTAGAAGACACTCCAGATTTGGAGACAGAGGACACAGAGAAGTAGTACAAATGTACAAATTCACAAGTTAAATGTACTACAGATAGTAAGCAGATGTGTGTTTTATTACTCACGGGCTTGTCTGCTCCTAAACCAACACAACTCTTACCTTTCATCTTCCCTTTAAAACCAAAAGCCAGCCCAGATTCCCAAACCTTACAAGGACTGGGAGAAAGCTATTTTTTTTAACAAAGTATATGCTAATTCTATTAAAAAATCATGATTCTGCAGATTTGACACTTCTGATCATTCTGGGAGAGGGCGAGCAAAGGTTAACCTACCTTTTCTTGCTGGTAGGAGGTGCACTGAATATGGGGTAGACAACGGCATTCGAAGGAGATGCTGGAAAAGATGAGGGAAGTGGCTGTAGTTTAGAATCCCTTTTAGTTGCAGAACATGTGATTACAGGGAAAAAGAAATTCAAACACCAACGAGACTTCAAAAACAACAGGCAACAGGGAACGCGAACCCTACAGGAGCGTACTGGGAAGCTGTTGATTCTGCAGGATATAAAGGTTACCTTCACGAGTGGCATCCAGCTGTAATTACCTTCAATCCACTTAAGTTTAATCTTCCCTTGGCTATTAATTAAGAGTGTTACTCAAGCAAAGCTTGCTCCATTTTACATTATTTTGGCTAAGGAAGCCTGAACCTATCGCTTTTGCATCCTAGAGAAGCCAGGAAATGCTGGGCTCAGCGTTAGGTTATGGCACACCAGCTGCAGGCTTCAGGGTAATTTAGCAAACCCGTTGGTAAGTAAAACCAATTCTTAGTTAAGCGTATATTTTCCCTTCAATTGCAAAAATTTTAGGTACTGGAGTGCTTTATGCTCTCGTGTTTTGATTTTCACAAATGGAGACTTCTTAGCAGCAACAGAAATGCAGTAAATTACATAAGCAGAAGAGTGGCCCTAAGAGCCTCCAAAAAACATACCATGAAGATGAACCAGTTGTTTCTAGGAAACAGGACACAATAAAAAAGTCTCTTGTTAACATCAGCAGTTGAAAAAATCGTGAGGAATCACGAAGACACTAATAAACAATAAAAAAAAAACCCTACGGCTTCCTAGAAATGCAGGATCTTGGAGGACCAAGACACTTCTCGGGAAAGGCCCCAGCAGGCAAATAATGTCAGGCAATCTTTGGGAATGCGATGGCAACGGCTTTATAAACAGGTGGAAAACACAGCAAGAGGAGTCTTTTATAGAGAGCTGGAGAGAGAAGGAGAAGTGGTTGGCAGCACAGAGCATGCCGCTCCACAGACCGAGGGGCAGAGCAGAGAGAGGGTGACCTTCAAGAAAACAGACTTCACCACGTTCCACAAGCGGATAAATAAGTTCCCGTGTGAAGCAAGCCTAAAGGGAGAAGGGAGGGAAAAAACCGCTCAGGAGTGCTGGCAAGTTCTTCAAGAAACAGATTAAGACCAGATGTGCCAGAAAGAAGTGGAGTTAAGAGACAAACACGGCCAAATTATGACTTTTGCTCTCACCGGAAACTCAAGGAATCGCACTGGGAATATAAACCAGGAAAAAGCAGAGCAGCCACAAGGGCTGGGGGCAGAAATGCCCAGTTGCAAAATGAGCTCTACCTGGGACAGAACCAGCAACAGGAAGGGGAAAACCCACAAGTTTCAGCTTCCCAAAGAGGAATAAACACTAAAACCAGATGACAAAACATTTAGCACCTTTATATTTCCGTCATCAATGAAACAATTAGTTGTGAGAGCTCGTTAGCGCCATTAAGGCAAAAAGGAGATACCAACTTCCACAGCTGGGGAAAGATGTTGGGAGAACATTCGACCTTTTTGGAGGAGCAAGGATTGAATTAACCCTGGGAACTGACGCTAGAATAGCAAATGCTGTTTGTTTTTAAAAGGGAAAAATGGAGAAAGCAGGAAATTCGGATAAAATAACATGACCTCAACTTGTGCAAACATACTGGCACACGGTAGTGCATAGCTGGAAGATGAGACAGCAGGTAGAGGCCAACGCATTAGTTGGCCTTAATAATATTTAAGCAATATATTTTCTTTTTATTATCACTTGTTATCCCCAAAAGGAAAAATAATAAACGCCTTAATATGTAACTTCTGAAAATTCCCTTGCGTTCGGGAAATACGGACTCTGTAAACCAACCATATGAAAAGGGGCAAAGTTGATCAGGGTGAAAAACACTCAATCGTGTTCAAATAATTATTGTTAATAAGTCACTGCTGAAACAAAACATAGAGAGTGAAGTTTCCTTGGGGACCATCGGGGGTAAACAACAATACATGCTTAGAACTGTCGAGCATAGCTCGTGCGTAGGGGCGTTTCAAGAGTTTGATTCAGAAAGCATTCCTGTCCTGAAAATGGGCAGGAACAAATAAATTGAAAGAAGGGCAAGGGGAAGCACTGCACTTAGCAACAAGCCAGGGCAAAATAAGAGCTACGCATCAACGGCAGCTTTGTTACCATCCACCTCAGACCAAAGGCATCTCACAAACTGTCTCCCTGTTTTCCAAGGACAGGGAGTAACAGGACAAGGGGTGACAGGTTTAAACGGAAAGAGGGAGATTGAGATGGGCCATCAGGAAGGAATTCTTCCCGGAGAGGGTGGGGAGGCACTGGGACAGGTTGCCCAGAGAAGCTGTGGATCATAGAATGGTTTGGGTTGGAAGGGAACTTAAAGATCACCTAGTTCCGACCCCGCTGCCGTGGGCAGGGACACCTTCCACTAGACCAGGTTGCTCCAAGCCTCATCCAGCCTGGCCTCGGACATTCCCAGGGTTGGGCAGCCACAGCTTCTCTGGGCAAGCTGTCCCAGTGCTCCCCACCCTCTCTGGGAAGAATTCCTTCCTGATATCTAATCTAAACCCATTAACCCTTGTCCTGTCACTACAGGCACTTGTAAAAAGCCCCCCCCCAGCTTCCTTGTAGGCCCCCTTCAGGTACTGGAAGGCTGCAATGGATGGGTGCCCCATCCCTGGAAGTGTCCGAGGCCAGGCTGGATGAGGCTTGGAGCAACCTGGGCTAGTGGAAGGTGTCCCTGCCCATGGCAGGGAGTGGGACTGGGTGGGCTTTAAGGTCCCTTCCCACCCAAACCATTCTGTGATTCTATGAAATGAAAAGTCCATTGCTATGAAATATATTAATTACTCCCTTCCTGCTAATTAGGGCTCGTAATGCTCAGATGGAGATCTGTTTTGGAGTACCATGCCAGGAAAGACATGGCTCAGTCTGAAGAAAACAAATAAATGACAAAGTCAGGGTTACAGTCCTGAGTGGGGAAAAACCCATAATAATAGGTTTCAAATACAGTAATTTCCTAAATCTGACTGAGAATGGGCAAAGAGGAAAGACAGGTTAGACATCAGGATAAAAAGTAGCTTCCATACAGCTTAACATGAGAACAGACTCAGCAGGGAGCAGCAGAAGCTCCACCATTACTGTTGTCCAGCTTATTTCAACACGAAATTATAAGACAACATGGGAATTCAGGGAAGTTGATCCCACTGGGGTAAGGCAGGTAACCCAAGAGATTTTCAAAGCCTCTTCTGCCTCATTTTCTTACAGCAACACAAATCCTAGACCAAGACACACATAATCCAACTCACCTCCCTTATTCATCTTACGCGGGGAGCGGCTTGAAAGAACGACGAAATCATCTGACCCACTGGTTACAGAAGAACCGATTTCAATCGCATCCTATAAATTAAGACAATATTTTAGGGCAAAAAGAAAAAATCTCCAGTTGATGAAACTCTCAGACAGCAGTGACAGAGACACTTAGAGGTCTAGTGACCTTCACTGACATTATAAAGCATTACCCACGGCTGTGTTTTCCAACAAAACATGGTCCTACTCACACTGTTATTAAAGTTACACCTGAACGATAAATTGGAAAACATTACACCCCAGCACTGAGGAAGAAACCTGTGAGTAACCTGTTCCTGCAGGTTACTGGCAGCTTAAGTAAGGAGTAGCATGGACATTTCTCATCTACCTGCCTCCGACTACAGTAAGACCACGTCGCTGATAATCGATTATCGTGGTTTCGATCGTCAACACTTGTAACGCCGACTTCTACGCCTGCTTTTGTCTTAGTGCGGGATAGGGGGAGTTGTTTATCGTGGGTTTAAGTAAATCTTAACTGTAGAGGTTTGTATCCTTTCTTCACCTTTGCATACCTGGGATTCTGCTTCATTCTCTGCCTACGACTAGGCATCCTCACAGCTTTTGGAAGCCGCTCACAAACGTCCTGTAAAAATCTAAGTTTGGCAAGCTGGTTTTTGCCTTGAGCTCTGCGCTTTTTGTAGTGTATAATTCCCCACCTCATCAGGAACGCCAGACAGTCACCAGGTAAAGCAATCGACTGTGGCAGACTCAGATTAGATCAAGGCCAAACTCGGTTTGTATTCAGTTTGCAACCACGAAATCACCAAGTTCCCTTTTCAAACACTCCACGTTTCTCGTTAACCTCGGAGAAACCCCTGCCATGAGAGCAGAATCAAATGCTTTCAAGTAATCTTTTTGTCCTTACTGCATGTGGAAGATTAGCTTGCACGAGCTAACATTCGTGGTTTATTAACGCTGCCTTGTAAAAACATATTGACAATCAAGTCAGGAATGTGGGCGAGAGACTAGACCAGTGCAGGTGAATAAAGGAGGCAATAAACTGCCCGTTATTGAAGCGACACGGGAATACAGAACACATTAGCCCTATAAAAACAGCTTCCCGTCTTGTTCACTGCTCCCTCCGATGCCCTGTGTAAAATACCACGGTTCTATTCCACCGGCTTTTCCTACTTTCCCACATTTTAGATGCCAGAATGCGACAAATGCAAAATATGAAGCGTAGCGCAACAGTTTGCAAACCTGTTGGGAATTTGTGATTTCCTGCTACACTCATTCCATTGCCACCCTTACCTTTCACACCTAAGCCCTGCGTCAGGAAGCCGAAGCCAAATCCCCATCCCGAGCCAAACGATCCTCTGGCATATCATAAAATTAAAAGTGAGGCCTGGCAAGCATTAACTGGTTGGCAAGAAGGGAGAACCATTGTGAAGTGTAACCGTTACGGCACTGCTAAAGATATTTGTGCAACCATCAAATGTATGTTAAAAACAACCTAAACCAACCCTTTTCTCACTCCAGGAGGATTCACCGCTAAGGCAGCGACTGATAAAAATTGTTTCTGTCTCTTCAGTGATAAACAAAGAGTTCTTTAGACACAGACCAGCTCAGAAAACTCACTGTGAGTTTGTTAAGGTGTGAGAAGCCAGGGCTTAGGCTCACTTTGTAGAATCATAGAACAGTTTGGGTTGGAAGGGACCTTAAAGATCATCTAGTTCCAAGCCCCCTGCCATGGGCAGGGACACCTTCCACTAAACCAGGTTGCTCCAAGCCTCACCCAGCCTGGCCTTGGACACTCCCAGGGATGGGGCAGCCACAGCTTCTCTGGGCAACCTGTCCCACTGCTCCCCATCCTCTCTGTGAAGAATTCCTTACTGATATCTAACCTGAATCTCCCCGCTTTCAGTTTAAACCCGTTACCCTTTGTCCTGTCACTACAAGCCTTTGGAAAAAGCACCCCCCCACCCCTCCCCAGCTTCCTTGTAGGCCCCATTCAGGTACTGGAAGGTGCAACAAAGTCTCCCCACAGCCTTCCCTTCTCCAGGCTGAACAAGCCCAACTCCCCCAGCCTGTCCCCATGGCAGAGGTGCTCCAGTCCTCCGAGCATCTCCGTGTCCTCCTCTGGACTCGCTCCAACCAGTCTATATCCTTCTTATGCTGAGGGCTCCACAGCTGGACACAGCACTCCAGGGGGGGTCTCACAAGAGCAGAGCAGAGGGGGAGAATCCCCTCCCTTGTCCTGCTGGCCACACTTCTCCTGATCCAGCCCAGGATCCGGCTGGCTTTCTGGGCTGTCAGCGCACACAGACCGCTCATGTTCAGCTTCTTGTCCCCCAGCACCCCCAAGTCCTTCTCCTCAGGGCTGCTCTCGATCCATTCTCCACCCAGCCTGTTCTTGCGTTTGGCATTGCCCTGACCCATGCGCAGGGCCTTGTAGCCAAGTGTTCCTTGCAGAAGGGAGCTGCAGAATCAGCACACCTAGCTCCTGCTGAGAAAATAACGGCTAAAAAGACAATCCCAGAACTAAGCCTGTGAGCGCCGCTGGAATTCCAGCGCAGGCTGTATCAGCAAGCAACAACTTGTGAGGAGAAATCTCTAAATAAAGACACTCTAGAAACAATTTTTCTTTCTATGGATAATTACTTCGCTGGCTGAGAAGTGTGTGTCTAGGGAAAAAAAAACCAAGGAAGGCTTCAAGGAGCACAGGAGAACTCTGGAAAAGGGCCTCCTCCCGCCAGCTTTGAGTGGAGCTAGCAAGGGAGGACACCCAGGATGCTGGCTCCTCACCTCCCCCAAAAGTCAGGAAGGGCAGAGTTGGCATTTGTTATATTTAAACAGAAGGAGAAAACAAAAAATGAAAACAGGGCATTTAAATAACTTCTTCTACAGCTTTGCCGTTTACAGTGACTAAATAGATACATGCTGTCTTTTGCAAAAACCTCACGCAGAAAGCTTTCCTCTCAGCTGTCATACACGGGATACTTGACTGCAACAGACTGGGATCCTGGCAAGAACTTCCTGAACGTTTATCCCAGTTTTATGCCTTCATAAGGCAGGAATATTCCTGTCAGTTTTCCTAGGCAAAATCCACTAATACATCTAAATAAACACCCTCTGTGCAAGTAACTGGAGCACTTCCAGTTTGCTCAGAAACTCTGCGTGTCACCCGAACACTCTGTGGGTCCCGTGACACCTCTACGTACCACGTTCTCCGCATCGCTGTCTCCCACGGACTTGGAAGTACAAAATGGACCAGACACGCTTCCGCTTTCCCACAGAGATGTCTTCCCTTCGTGTGCCGAACCTCTCTCTTGGTCTGCATGGCTTGTAAAGTCTCCCCTGTTCTCATTTTCCTTCTTCCGAGGCACAGAAACACTGACCAATGCACCATCCGCCTCAGGAATTTTGTTTCCATCAGCTGAATTAGACTTTGTAGAGGTCGGCGGTCCGAGCTGATCGGTTTTTTGCAGAGATCTGGGGAGACTCTGGAGAGACTCTGTGTCTACAACTGCTTT
The DNA here is from genome assembly GCA_027574665.1 of Rhynochetos jubatus. Lineage (NCBI taxonomy): Eukaryota > Metazoa > Chordata > Aves > Eurypygiformes > Rhynochetidae > Rhynochetos > Rhynochetos jubatus. The sequence continues at coordinate 124,721,970 of CM050650.1, forward strand.
TTTAGAGTGCGATTTCTTCCTGGCACAGAAGAAGGCGGCTCCCAACTGGAGTTTCAGGGCTGGTTTAACTGTCATGCTTAGGACTCTGAAGGGCGAATCCATCTTCTTTTTAATTAGGCAAGCTGCATTCTCTTTCTCCACACTGGGTTTTCCCACTGGTATCTCTCCCTTTGCCTTCTTCAGCATTTTGGGGGCAGTTTTGCCATGCTTGGAGTTGGCTGAATGGTTGGCGGGCTTTGAGGTTGTATTCCTGCCCAAATTCCGGTTCATCTTCTCAGTCCTGTTAGCAGCCGGAAGATTTTCATCCCTGTTCCTCTCAGCCAAAGAACGACTCTCGTTTAGTTGTTTCCTCTCAAGAGGAGTAAGGTATCGCTTTTCCTTGCTATAAAAAGACACCACAGGGACAAGGGGCTTGTAGGAGGAAGCGGTTTGGGGGGATAATTTCTTTGGGGACTCCCTCTGTGCCACTGTGGGAACACTGGCTGCCTGAAGGGGTGAAATATCCAGCCTCCTCGGCAGCACCGGCTTCACCGAGACACACTCATTTTCTTTTATCTCATCGTTGGAGCTCGAGGACCATTTTATTTGAGAAGCAAAGCAATTATTTCTCGATTTCTTGGGCAGAGACAGATCTTCAGTAAAGCTTCTTATCATTTTTTTCACAGGAGTCTCAAAGGGCAAGGATGAACTGTAAAAATAATTATGGAGCAAAACATCACATGTGCTACCGACAGCGTTTCAATTCTTGCTTTACTTAAATAACCCTTTTCACTCAGCGCGGTTTGCCCAGAGAAGCTGTGGCTGCCCCATCCCTGGCAGTGTCCAAGGCCAGGCTGGATGAGGCTGGGAGCAACCTGGGCTATGGAAGGTGTCCCTGCCCGTGGCAGGGGGTGGGACTGGGGGGACTTTGAGGTCCCTTCCCACCCAAACCCTTCGGGATTCTGTACTGATATATGACCTGTAACAAAGACCAAATCGTAATAGACAAATATCAAAAGGCCTAAGACCATGTCACCCTTCTCCACGTTTGTTTTTAAATAGTAAATCTGTTTCCCTGCATGAACTTGTTAAAACACCTGGGAACAACAGACATTGTACTTTCCAGAACACTGCTAACAGGACCAGCGTTATTCGCAATTAAGGAGGAAAAAAACCCATTCGATTTGCTTCAGACCAACTCTGTCAGCTCAGACTTGCGCCGCGGAAGAAGCTTGTGCGTCCCCCACCCCCATACGTAGGGCTGATAAAGCCACAGGGGGGAAACTCACAATATTTTACACCAGTTTTTGAAAGGCACGTCCCAAAATCTCACTTTGACAGCTATTTCCTAATCTCAAACCTCATCAGTAAATCACTAACAGCTTCTGAACCACCAGCCTAAGAGGAGACGTAAATTTACACAAAGGACGCGCACAGCCACTCCTGGTTATCGCATATTTGGGGCACAACACAGCAAGGAGTCTCCTTGGCGACTATTTACACTTTATCTCAGGAATTTGTCCTTCTAATTCAGAAATCAAACTTCACTTTTGGTCTCTCCCCTCCAGAAATATTTTTGTGGGGGAAGAACAGGACAAGCATGAGAAAAAAAAAAACCTATTCAGCTGGTAGAGCTATGAAAGAATGAGGAAAAAGAATAAATCCCTTTTTCTGGATATAAAGCTAAGCTTTTTGTTCATGGCAGGTGGTTTCTCCTCCACTAGATTCAGGGGAAACAATAAAATCTGTCATTTTTTAGGTATACTGAACTATTTTTCTACTAACACTAGAAGACTACTCAAAATCTGTGCAGACCTGAGTATTTCTACAAAGTGTATCAAAGTGTTTCCAACCAGGAAAAAGGCCGAGGCTTGGCCACAACAAAACGCAAACATCAGGGGAGTTATTTCTTAAGTTTCTAAACAATCAGGTTTTAGGTTTCTGCTGCTTTTGTGACTTAGTCAGGGTAGGTCTGTGTGTGAACGTCAGGTACAGGGATAGGCATCTGATAGGAATGATGGCCAAAACAACACACCTTTCTGTAATAAAAGGCAAAAACCAAACCCAATGCCATAACGCAAACTGACGCAACCTATTAACATGCGCCTGGAAAGAATCAGCTCGGGGGAATGGCTTTTTTCGGTTCTGTGTTATCTGCAGATTGAAGGTAAAAAATGATCCTCAGTTTCCCCACAGATTCAATGAAATCTCTCAAGATGCTCAGTACAATACAGAATCAGAGAACTGTTTGGGTGGGAAGGGAGCTCAAAGCCCACCCAGTCCCACCCCTTGCCACGGGCAGGGACACCTTCCATTGCCCAGGTTGCTCCAAGCCTCATCCAGCCTGGCCTTGGACACTCCCAGGGATGGGGCAGCCACAGCTTCTCTGGGCAACCTGTCCCAGTGCCTCCCCACCCTCTCTGGGAAGAATTCCTTCCTGATGGCCCATCTCAATCTCCCTCTTTCAGTTTAAACCCATTACCCCTTGTCCTGTCACTCCCTGCCCTTGGGAAAAGTCCCCCCAGCTTTCTTGTCAGCCCTAAATATAAAGATGCTGTAACCCCAAATATACAATGCTATAAGCCACAGAATAATAAACATGGGGTCTCAGATCCATCTCCATATTTTTTTGTACTTTATATGAAAAGCTCTCAAGGATTAATACTTTATATTAAAAGCTCTCAATAAAACACCTGTTTTATTCTATGTGCAGCACTTGAGGTGTTTTTATTAGAAATAAAAAATGCAAAGTTAACATACCCATCGGTATCAGTAGAACTGCAGTTCCTTTTCCGTGGCGTAACCTCTGCCATGTCTTCACCACTGCGCCTACAAAAACACATGTTTAATAGCCTGAAATAGATTTCCAGTGAAAACAAAAACTAAACAAACAAACAAAAAAAAACCCTGTAGTAAAGAAGGAAAGGAAGGTGTGGGACTAGGAAGAAAACACTGAATGGCAGCAGTTTAGGCACGACCCAGACTAGCCATCGCAGGGCTGTTTCAACTGAGCGTAAACCATAACACAAATGCACACAGAAAGGATCTCCCAGGTCAGGTCCAACTGCACCATCACAAACAAATGCATCCTAAAGTTTCTTGTCTAAAGTGGAATCAGATAATTCAAAAAAGAGTTTTACTTTCTGTCTCTCACAAAACTCATTCCAGACCTCACCAATGTGGTTCCAAGAGATCTGCTTGCTCCTGCCTGTAATCAGTCAGTTTATTCCCATGAGGATTTCACATTGGCATTTACCAGCCCAGACAGCCTCTACCCAACCAACTTTTAGTTTCCCTCCAGCTCCCTTCTTGCCAAACACCATAAACCACACTTTTTCACCCTTCAGTAACACTGCAGCCATTTAAACCACCTTAACACTCATCACTCTTTGCTCCATCTCTTCCAGTTTGAAGCAATTATCATACAATATTAACAGAATCCCAGCACGGTTTGGGTTGGAAGGGACCTCAAAACCCCCATGGTGCCACCCCCTGCCATGGGCAGGGACACCCTCCACTAGACCAGGTTGCTCCAAGCCTCATCCAGCCTGGCCTTGGACACTGCCAGGGATGGGGCAGCCACAGCTTCTCTGGGCAACCTGTCCCAGTGCTCCCCACCCTCTCCGGGAAGAATTCCTTCCTGATGGCCCATCTCAATCTCCCTCTTTCTGTTTAAACCCATCACCCCTTGTCCTGTCACTCCCTCCCTTGGAAAAAGTCCCCCCAGCTTTCTCGTTGGCCCTTCTCTGTTATGTGCCATTTCAACTGAAACCCCAGAACAAACAAATACTCTGTACCCAAGAGAACTAATAATAAATATTCATAAACTGCTATAACGGCGCATAAAGAGCAATGTATTCAATAATCTGCCAGTAGGGGGGGAAGTTCTTCCTGGCCTGCCCGCATTAACGCACTGCTGGGTGTGGGGAAGCGGTGACTGACGACAACCCAGACAAGGTGTCCTCAAGCCCACGAACACCTGGGACACAAGTGGTGGCAGAGGACGGTGCCAGGAGCTGCGTAGCTGCAGCAGGAGTTGTACAACCTGAGCACGGAAGCAGAGGGGAATTTTAAGAGAGGGCATGCGATGGGACTCGCACTCGCCAAGAGCCCTAAGGTGACAACAATAAGCCTGCAGGTATCTGGGAAACAAGACACCAGGTGGAGATGAAAGGGAGAAGGTAGGACAAAGACACACTGGTGGCAGGAGAGTCATGGTACACGTGGGAGGCGGGGGTGCGTGTGCAATTCTTCTTAGTTGCACTATTAACCTGAGGATCCCACAGACAGCTCCCTGCAGAGCAGCTCTCCACTGCCGGCCCCAGCCACCCACACCCCTTCCCCAAATGTTCACGGTCCTGCTCCCTCCTCCAGCAAGTCCCACGCCTCTGGCACCCCCAAAAGCCCCACATCTCAACGGTGCACCAGCCCCTTCACCCCAGCAACCCACATACCCCGCACCTCAGTACTGCGTCAGTGCCCACATACCCCACAGTGCCCCCCAGCACCCCACACCTCTCCCACCCCCCAGGGCCTAAACAATGCGCCCCACGCCCCGGAAAACCTCCACCCTCCCCACACTTGACCCAGCACCAGGGCCTGACCCCACGCTGCTCACCCCCACAGCACCCCATCCCTCCCACACCACCCGCACCGGTACGTGGGGCCCGCTACACCTCAGCAGCGCGCCAAACCCCCAACCCGGGGCCCCACAGCCCTCGCAGCCCCCCAGCTCCACGCCAGGCCCTGGGCCCAGCGACCCCCACCCTATCAGCCCACACAGGGCCCTCAGAACCACTCCAAGCCCTGACACCCGCATCCCCCGTTCCCCCTACGCAGACCCAGCGTCAGGACACGGCCCCAAACGCGCCCGGCCCGGCCCCTCACCTCAGCACCGTCAACGCTCCCGCGCCTTCGAACCCGCGCTCCTTCTCCCCTCCCCGTCCTCCTTTTCCCATTGGCCGACCGCCTCGTCACTCACATGTATTTCATCGCTATTGGCCCTAGCGGCGGCGCGCTGCTTTGCACACGCCCCACACGGTTTTTAGCCAATCAGAGAGCAGAGCTCGCCGAACACCCCTCCCTCCAGGGAGACTCCAGCTCCCGGCGTGCCTTGCGAGCGCAGAGCCGCCCCCGGGCTACGGGGGGGCTGATGGGAGTTGTAGTCCGTGCGCGGGGCGGGCGGGGGCGCCGCCGGGATGGGGGAAGCTCCGGCCTAAGGACGGCTAGAGTGAGTTGAGAGACTTTTGCCAAAGTCAAGGGGGCGGTTAGCGGGTGCTCGGCAGTGCTTTTGTTGTTAAACGGGCCCTCAGGGCCCTGCTGGGAAGAGCATCCTCCGTGAACGAGGGTTATCTGCTACTGACAAGCAAAACCCCGCCACCCGGAGCGAGCCGGGAGGCATAAAGATGAGCTGGGTGCGGCGGCGAAGCACTGCCAGGGGCTCTGGGCTACGCGATCTGTCGTGAATGCAACTGCAGCAGACGCCGTCTCTCCTCTCCTGGGAAAGGCGCGAACCGACGGGACGCTCCGCCCTCGGCCTCTGCTCCCTTGGAAAAAAGCGCTTTCCTCAGTGAAGCCGCGGCGCGGGGGGTGGGAGGCAGGTAAAACCCACGGCAATAAATATAAAAACCATTCACAAAGCCAAGGCAGGCTGCTTCTTCCATTGCGTGACAACCCCCTTCTCCCTCTGCGGCGAGCGACACCGCATCCCTGCGCTTTGCCTTCCACCCGCAGCCTCGGAAAACGCCTGAAGGTGGCGGCGGCGACAACCCTCGTGGAGGCCGCCGAGGCCTGAGGGGCCTGCGAGGGTCACAGGGCGGCGGAGGATCCTCGCTGAAGTTCTCCCGTAGCCCGCCAGGCCCCCGCCGAAAGCCATTTACACCTACCCCAAAAAAACAAAATAAAAAGCTGTGCCCGAGCCACTCCACGTCCCTCCGCAGCCCCGGCTGCACGGGCTTCCGCACATGCGCACACGGCTGGAGAGGGGGTGGCCCCGCGCACAGCAGAAATACGCATGCGCAACGCAGAGTGCCAGCACTGCTAGTGCAGTCACCACCCGGGAGCTAAGCGCATGCGCAACGCTCTTACTGGCTTCACCACCTGGCGGATTAGCGCATGCCTAAGAGGAGGGGAAAGGCGTGCGCACCGTACTGCGCCTGCGGGATCGCTCCTTGCGCGTGCGCTCTACTCATTTCTTCCGCCCCCGGAGCCAGGGAGCGGTAGCAGTGTGGAGCCCCGGGTCGGGCGGGCCGAGCTACCGCTACCGCCACCGCCACCGCCACCGCCACCGCCATGGTGTTTTACTTCACCTCCAACGGTGAGTGGGTGAGAGGAGAGTGGCTAGAGGCCCTAGAGCCTATGCGGGGTAGGGGCGGTCCCCGCCGCTGTGAGAGGAGCGCTGGGCCGTGCCCCTGCCCGGTCCCTCAGCTGTCGGCGCCGTCCGGTAACGCCGCGTCCTCCTGCCCCTGCGAGCACCCCAGTTAGTCCTGTCGGTTCCTTTCCGCGAGTTCCTGGGCTGGGCAGGGTGTAAAGGACCCAGTTTGGGCCGAAGTCGGCCGCAGCTTGAAGTTCTTTCAGGAGCTCATCCGCAGCGGAGGAGCCTCCCCGTAGCGGTCGGTAACGGCATCGAATGAGTAGTAATACCGGTGAGTGAGCTCTGAGGAGCTTTCTCAAGTGTACTGCACTCAGAGTTCGAGGGAAGGCATACTGCGTACATTGTCTCGTCATTTTTCCTCTAATACAGGCAGATCCCTTTTGCTTGCCCTTATGAAAAGGTGAGCTGCTGCTGAAGCATCAGAAATCAGAGGTTTCATAGGCTCCAAAGTGGCTCTCATTTAGGCTGGGAGGGACCTTAAAGATGATCCAGGCCCATCCCCTGCCATGGGCAGGGACACCCTCCACTAGCCCAGGTTGCTCCAAGCCTCATCCAGCCTGGCCTTGGACACTGCCAGGGATGGGGCAGCCACAGCTTCTCTGGGCAACCTGTCCCAGTGCTCCCCACCCTCTGTGGGAAGAATTCCTTCCTGATGTCCCATCTCAGTCTCCCCTCTTTCACCGTGAAGAAGAGTACGGGAATATTCCTTTTGGGTTTGCCCCCAGTCATTTCACCAGTGCATAATGTGCTGGCGAAAGTTTCGGTATGTTTTTTTTACCCCTTACCCACTTTCTCCCAAAGCTGGGATCTTATAGCATTGTTTTCCTTAATTTTAGAGATGAAGTACCTTAATGAAAAGGATTTTGATGGCTACTTGATTTTTCCTTGGACAAGGCAAGACTCAACGGTTAGGTGAATAACTGTTTGCATAAATCTGTCATTCTTAAATTTGTTCTTGGGATTTATTTAAAAACTTTTTTTCCCTCTGTGGTGGAAAGTAAGGCCCTTTATACACCCAGTGGACCGCTACACTGACTGTTGTTCCTTTAACTTGATGCTCAAATAGAAACGCTGTCCGCTGATGAGCGGGCTGCCGGTGAGGAGTTCAGAGACGTTCCTGGACGTGGCCCTCTCAGCGGGGAGAAAAGAGCTGGGGCAGTGCCTGGCAGATGTGTAGGATAGCCTGGGGGGTAGTAGAAGCAGACAGGCAGCAGTTAAGTCTGCTTATGGTGTGAACCATCTGCTTTTTTTTCAGATGATAGTTCAGCAGAGGTTTTCTGACACTTGTAATCAGTTTTGCTGCCAGAGAGAGGTCTGCAAGAAGATGACGACTTGCTGCAGTTTGCTTAAAACTTGTTGCACTGTTACTCTTGTGTGTATGGGTTAGAAGTAATTTATGTTAGTGTTCCCCTTCTCCTTTGGCAGGACAGGCTTCATTTTCATGGAACCGTCACTAGCACAAGTTTATTTTTGAGCATTTAATTTTACGCTTTATAAGTAGCGCCTGTAGCCATGACGGTTTCGCATCCTCTGCACTCTCCTGTGTGTCCACGGTGGACTTTTTCCAGTCTTTAACTGCCGCAGTCATGTTTTTGAATTTCCATTTCTTATTACCTCATTACTAAATTGACAAGTATTGTTTGGTGCTAGTGCTGTTGGATTTCTAATAAAAGCACCCTCAGAAAGGCCCGGGAAGCAGTTTGGGATCCAAGTCATTGCAGTGCCAGAGTTGTATCTCATGTGTGAAGCGTGTCTGCTATTTTAGTGACTTTGAAAATAGATTAGAATCATAGAATGGTTTGAGTTGGAAGGGAACTTAAAGATCATCCAGTGCCACCCCCTGCCACAGGCAGGGACACCCTCCACTAGACCAGGTTGCTCCAAGGCTCATCCAGCCTGGCCCTGGACACTTCCAGGGATGGGGCATCCACAGCTTCTCTGGGCAACCTGTCCCAGGGCCTCCCCACCCTCTCTGGGAAGAATTCCTTCCTGATATCTAATCTGAATCTCCCTGCTTTCAGTTTAAACCCATTACCCCTTGTCCTGTCACTACAGGCCCTTGTAAAAAGTCCCCCCCCAGCTTCCTTGTAGCCTTCTTCAGGCACTGGAAGGCTGCATTAGGGCCTCCCCAGAGCCTTCCCTTCTCCAGGCTGAACAAGCCCGGTTCTCTCAGCCTTTCTTCATAGCAGAGGGGCTCCAGCCCTTGGAGCATCTTCGTGGCCTCCTCTGGACTCATTCCAACCGGTCTATATCCTTCTTATGCTGAGGGCTCCACAGCTGGACACAGCACTCCAGGTGGGGTCTCACAAGAGCAGAGCAGAGAGGGAGCATCCCTTCCCTCACCCTGCTGGCCACACTTCTGATCCAGCCCAGGATCCGGTTGGCTTTCTGGGCTGCCAGCACACACGGCCGGCTCATGGCCAGCTTCTCATTAGACCGTATATTTTCAAAGAATACTTTTTGGAGGTAGGTTTGGTCACCTGCATTTCATTTCTTTGCTCTTAGGCTTAAATCTGTGCACTGTCAGTGAGTGACTTCGAAAACTTGCCGTTAATTGTGTTTATTCTGCAATAGGGTATGGACAATACAGATTTACGCTGCTGCTGGTGGTGAACAGCTGAATTTCAGTGCAGCGCTGAGCCTGGTAGCTGTGGCTGCCTGCAGCCTTTGCACGTTCACAACAACGGTGCTAAGAAGGTGACAGATTGGTAGATAGTTTTTCTGTGAAACTGGGATTTCCCTGCTGCCATGTATGAGAACAGAGCTTTTATTTTTATTTTTTAAGCAGGCTGCTCAGTGGTTTCTGCAGCAAGACTCCCCTGACCGTAGCTACCTCTGACTGCTCTGTGTCCATCTCCTGGCTGTGCTGGCCCTCAGTCGAGCAGCTGAAGGGACACTTGTTTGGTTTCCCAGGACTGATAGTGTCTTTACTGCGTGATGCAACGAGCCCTAAAGAAAAGGACAATGTTTTAAATGTTGCAAAAACGCACAGATGAGACAAATGAGTTTATGGAACTTTGGTATTTCTGTTGTCTTGCAAACTTAATCCTCTCAGACTATGTGGGGGAGGTTCAGATTGGGCTTCTGGTACTGTGGGGAGCAAGGGCCAGGCTGATGCGCTGTTTGACTCAAGGCCACACCAAGTAAATCATGGATTCATGGAATCTTTTAGGTTGGAAAAGCCCCTTCAGCCCACCCAGTCCAACCGTTACCCCAGCACTGCCCAGCCCCACACTGACCCATGTCCCTGAGCACCACATCCACACGGCTCTGAAACCCCTCCCGCGATGGGGACTCCTCCCTCCCTGGGCAGTTCCAGCCTTGACAGCCCTTTCCGGGAAGGAATTTCCCAAGATCCAACCTAACCCTCCCCCGGCACAACTTGAGGCCGTTCCCTCTTGTCCCATCACTTGTCCCTTGGGAGAAGAGACCGACCGACCCCCGCCCCCCGCTCCCTCCTTTCAGGGAGGTGCAGACTGTTGTCCCAGACGGTAAATACGATGTCACCCTTTCTGGCCTGCTGGTGTATGCTTAATTGAACAGATTATAATTACACAGATACAGTCTGAACCACCTAGGTGTTGAGGGTGTTTTGCCCAGAAAGCTGTTCTTTGCCGGATAATCTTCCGTGGAAAGTGGTGGAAAAGCCACTTTCCAAAGTCCTTTGAATCATTTGGGACAAAACCTGGAGGAAACACAAAACAAACTTCATTTGGCCCCCAGGAGGGAAGCGGAATGGATGGGTTTCATTGTGATTTCTGTGCCCAAGACTGGTTTGTTTGTCATTCCTTGCACAGTTTGTCCGCGCCCCTTTTGATTTGTTTTCCTCTTTCTATCCCTCAGTTGTTCCTTCCGTTTACACCATTTACATGGGAAAAGATAAGTACGAAAGTAAGTACGTTAATGTAATGATGCCCAGCAGCTTGGATTTAGATCTGTGGGGGTCTGAGGTCGTGTTGAAAGGATGTCTTTGTATGTGTTAACTTGTCCACCCTTGTACTTGATTCTGACTTACCCCTCTGAAATCCACGGTGTTTCTTTCAGTTAGGATAAATTAATTTTGTAAATCTTCTAGGCAGAGTAATTGCCTTCTAATACTTCCGATAGGGGAAAACTAAATTAACTGGAAAAGAAACGCCTGGGGGTAAAAGGAAAGTTTACAAAAACATCGAGTTTTTGAGGTTGTGTCTAACTTTTTGCAAACCGTGTCCCTGCTCAGCCTGTATTTTTCCCCTCTCCAGGGACCATTCGTACTCCGTAGTTTTCCCATGCCCGTCCTTTCCCTCGCGGGGAAGGTTACGGATCTGCTGTGCCTCCTGTTTCCACAGCAGCGGTTGATGTGGAACCAGAGCGTCTCACTCCAAGGGCAGAGCGTTAGTGTGGCTGGTTTGAAGGTTTGCCCTGGAAACCTTCCTCCCGTTAGACTGATATTGGAAGAAACAATGTTTTCACTTACATATTTTCCCTTAAAGCTTTCAGATCGATGGAGAGGTAGAAAGGGATGGGAGTGGGGTGTATTCAGGGTTATGGTTGTGACCTCTCGCTTCCCAAAGCCATTGCCTACTTCTAAAACGATGGCGCCTGGCGTATCTGTTCCTGCCGTACCTGCTGCAGGCAGGTACAGCGTTAAAGCCTGCTTCTCCTTCTGTTCAGTCGCCGTGCAGTGACTGACCGACAGCGGGGGATCCCTGCTCTTGGCAGGGAGTTGGGTTTGTTGTTGGTGGGGTCCCGGGCTTTGCTCATTGATACTTTTTTCTCTGCAGATGAGGACCTAATAAAGTATGGCTGGCCTGAAGATATCTGGTAGGTACTGAAACTCGATGAATCTAACTGCCTTCCGTAGATTCATGGAATCTTTTAGGTTGGAAAAGCCCTTTCAGCCCATCCAGTCCAACCGTTACCCCAGCATGGCCCAGCCCCCCACTAACCCATGTCCCTGAGCACCACATCCACACGGCTCTGAAACCCCTCCCGGGATGGGGACTCCCCCCTCCCTGGGCAGTTCCAACCCTGACAGCCCTTTCCGGGAAGGAATTTCCCAAGATCCAACCTAAACCTCCCCTGGCACAACTTGAGGCCGTTTCCTCTTGTCCCATCACTTGTCCCTTGGGAGAAGAGACCGACCACCCCTCTCTGCACCCTCCTGTCAGGGAGCTGTAGGGAGCGATAAGGTCTCCCTGAGCCTCCTCTTCTCCAGGCTGAACCCCCCAGCCCCCTCAGCCGCTCCCCACAGGAATTGTGCTCCAGCCCCTTCCCAGCTCCATTCCCTTCTCCGGACACGCTCCAGCCCCTCAGGGTCTTTCTTGGGGTGAGGGGCCCAAAACTGACCCCAGGATCCAAGGTCCGGCCTCCCCAGTGCCCAGCACAGGGGGATGATCCCTGCCTTTTGTGAAGCTTTTTGGGGGTTATCTCTGCCTGGAGCTGCTGGAGCAGCAGTAAGTCCATACATGGATATTTGCATTTCAGAATAATATAGGTGCTATACTCTAAACTTGGTTGCTGATAAAAGCTTGTTGTTGCTTTTATCGTGCTTGGGAAAAGGGCAGAGTTAAGCGAGAAGGGCAGTTTAGTATTTGTAAGAGAGAGCAGCTGAGAGAAGCAAGAGCAGCAGCCACTGGGTATCCCCACACACAAACCAGGAAAACCCAAAGACTAACTGAGAACAAGGAGTGTGGAGGCACAGGCAAGTCTTTTGAGCCACAGTAAATACTGTTCCTAGAGGAAACTGCTTGTTGTCTCTTGGTCTCGAAGTAGACCGGCTAGATGTGTGGCCAGGTCAGCAGAATCATAGAATCCTAGATGGGTTTGGGTTGGAAGAGACCTTAAAGCCCACCCAGTCCCACCCCCTGTCATGGGCAGGGACACCTTCCACTAGCCCAGGTTGCTCCAAGCCTCATCCAGCCTGGCCTTGGACACTGCCAGGGATGGGGCAGCCACAGCTTCTCTGGGCAACCTGTCCCAGTGCTCCCCACCCTCTCCAGGAAGAATTCCTTCCTGATGTCCCATCTCAATCTCCCTCTTCCCATTTAAACCTGTTACCCCTTGTCCTGTCACTCCCTCCCCTTGGAAAAAGTCCCCCCCAGCTTTCTTGTAGCCCCCCAGGCACTGGAAGGGGCTCTAAGGAGGAGGCTCTCCACGGTGTGTGGGTTGGTTCTGGCTGGTAAGATCTCATCGGCAGAGGGAAAACAAGCAAAGGGAAGTTCCCACTCCTGTCAGCAGCAGCTGGTGGCATCTTTGCTGTCTGGATTAATCCATAAACTTCCCAGCCTGACAAGATTTGAAGGATGGTTGTGAAGGAGTTATCTTGCTTGCAGACACTATCGCGCAGAGCAGATGTTGCTGCCTTTGCTGACAGTTTCCTAACAGGAATCGCCACGCGGATTGTGCTCCTTCTCACTCTTCAAGGTGGCCTTTGCCTGGAGGAGCTGAGGTGTCTTGGTAGAACTGGAGGCTGAACAGGTAGTGGCTAACATGATCCATAGAGGAGATTTTTTTTCAGCAGTCAGCTAACTGGCAAGAGAATATCTTTTCTAGAAGAGCTGAATAACACTTTGTTGTGCCAGTATCACGTTCATTTTCTGTCTCATGTTTGGCCTTCACTACGTAATTTAAGCCATGATTATACTGTTACTTAGCAGTGACCTTGAGATTCATCCTGAAATAGCCTGAGCCACAAAAGTAATTTTTCCCCATCCCTGTCATATCTTGTAGCTCACACTGACATCATCCGTGGTGTTTATTTTGCATCCTGGTGCCGTCTCAACAAATTATCGTAGGTCTTCTTCCAGAGTCTTCCTGGGAATGGTTCTCCTAACAGTGTATGGCACCTTTTAGGCTTACTTCTGTTTGAGAGGAGACCAAGGGAATTGGGGTAGGAGGCTCAGGAGGTACAAGTGAGGGTTCGTATGTTGGTGCTCGAGGGTTTGGTGTCCTGCAGCAGGAAGGAAAAGGTTTCATTATGGTGAAAGGTTGGGAGGTGACATGAGATGGGTTTTCCTCTCCGTGCTTGGAATTTTGCAGGGTTGGAGTGAGTGTTTGATCAGCACAGAGTCCTAAAAAGTAGGCGATCGTGGTGAAAACACAGTCGAGGTAGGAAAGGTCCGGAGAAGGGCAGCTGGAGCCATCGAGGAGCTGAACACCGTGCCATGAGGAGGGACTGACATGGAGCCAACCTGATGGGGAGAGGGCTGAGGAGGGTTGATCGTGGCTTATGAAATCTTGGAGACAGTGAATTCAGAATGCAGGACTGGTGTTCGTTTCCTGTCGGGACTGGTACCCCTCAAAACTAGATCCTGGGCACTTCCCAGGCAGCATCACCTGGGTCTGCTGTTGGAGGCAGAGCACCGTTCGTACTGACCACTGAGAAATTGGGGGGTTTATTTTGCTCTCTGAGCTTGAGACCAGCCATGTAAATGTGTAACCAGCAGTGCCTGCTGCAGACTTCACGAGTTTCTGTTTTCCTTAAGAACAGACCAAAACACCACACGCATGGGTTCATCCTGTGAGTGTTGCTTGCATGTAGTATAGCGTTTAAAAGAAAAATAGGGAGGGGGGAAAGGGCTTGTATATTTTCAGCCTCTCATTGAGAAGACTGGTATTTCTCAAAGGATAGGCTCTGACTCCCTTGCCTGCTTTTAAACATTGTGGTTTAACCTCATCCAGCAATAACGTACCACGCAGCCACGTGCTCGCTCCCTTCCCCCTCCAGTGGAGGAGGAGAATCGGAGGAAGAGACAAGAAACTCATGGATTGAGATAAAAACAATTTAGTATTTGAATATAAATTAATAAAATAGTGATACTAATAATATTAACGATACTAATAATGATATGTAATGAAAATAATGGAAAATGAAACAAATTATACAATAGCTCACCACCCGCTGATCAATACCCAGCCAGGTCCCAAGTGGCGAGAGTCGGAACCCGGGAGCGATGGCAGCAGAGTCTGAGTGACCCCACGAGCGAGAGAGCAACCGGGGAAGCCAACTGACCCACCAACAACTAAATCACTAATGAGCTAACAAACAAAACTGTGTCTCCCTGGCCCACTCCCAGCTCACACACCGAGCATGACGTTCTGTCGAATGAAATACTCCTTTGGTCAGTTTGGGTCAGCTGTCTGGACTCTGTGTCCTACCCCCAACCCCCGCTGCTTTTGGTGAGGAAGTTGGGCATGCAGTTGCACCATCAGAAGCTGAAAAATTCCTTGAGTTGGTACAAACACCACTTACCAACAACTAAAAACACCAGTGTAATCGGTACCCTTCTCGGGGCAGATCCAAAACAGCCTAATAGCAGCTTCTGTGAAGAAAATTAACTCTGTCCTGACTAAACCCAGGCCAAACATGTATACCATGAGCATTTCTATAGTGGTGTCGTCCGTGGAGCGGCTGTTCTGTCACTTGTTAGGAAGTAAAACTTTCAGAACAGATCACCATCTCTTGTGCTTTGGTAAATGTCTTTTTTGTTGTTTGTTCTGTAGGTTTCACGTGGATAAGCTCTCTTCCGCACATGTGTACCTTCGGTTACACAAGGTAATCCTGTGGCATCTGTATTTAAACCTTGATATTCGCCTGCATGGGAACTGCAGGTGCCTGTTCTGCAGCAATTCCTACACACGAGACCCTCTGTGCTCTTGTTCAAAGTCTGCAGGGCTCCCTAAGGGTGCAGGTATAACCACCAGTGTGCGGAGACGGAATTTACAGCCTCCGTTACCAAATAACATGGGGAGGAGCGGGAAGCTTAATGTCGTCCGATAGCACAGTTGATTTCTGGCTTGACACAGAGCTTGTGTCTAGGAACCATCACCCCACTAAAACAGGGAGAATACCTGTGGGAAAAGCAGGGTACAATCGCGTCTGGTGCTTCAAACCTCTCCTTACAAATGCCATGGAAGACTCCAGGCTTGTAAAGTGTGGAGCGTAGAGGTCCTGGCTGTGTTGGCAGAGCATCATGGCCTGCTTCCTGGCCTTTGTGCGCTCATCAGTCCCATGTTGCTTTGCTCTGTCGCAGGGGCAGACGGTGGATGACATTCCCAAAGAAGTTTTGATAGACTGTGCCCATCTAGTGAAGGCGAACAGCATTCAAGGTAACACCAATTCCCGGGAGATCATACAATCCCAGCACGGTTTGGGTGGGGAGGGACCTTAAAGACCATCTAGTTCCAACCCCCCTGCCATGGGCAGGGACACCCTCCACTAGACCAGGTTGCTCCAAGCCTCATCCAGCCTGGCCTGGGACACTCCCAGGGATGGGGCAGCCACAGCTTCTCTGGGTAACCTGTCCCAGTGCTCCCCACCCTCTCCGGGAAGAATTCCTTCCTGATGGCCCATCTCAATCTCCCTCTTTCCGTTTAAACCCGTTACCCCTTGTCTTGTCACTCCCTGCCCTTGGAAAAAGCCCCCCCAGCTTTCTTGTAGGCTGGGTGTGACGGTGGGGTGGTGTTTCTGGTCCACACAAGTGTGTGTTCATTGGCTCGGATATTTGTGACCGTTCTTTGCTCTCTGTTAAGCCTGTGCCGGCGGGTCTTACGGGAAGTAGATGTCGCCTGCAGCTGCTGGGTCTGCTCATTACACTTCCGTAAGGAGGAATTTTAAATCTCTGAAATTCCCGTTTATGCCTCTATGGCGCTGTCTGAGCCAAGGAGGCCTCGCAGCCTCTTCTCTAACACCACCTCGGGGCCCCCTTCCATAATAATTGCTCTCCTGGCAAAGACGGTCTCCATCTGGAGTTGGTTAACGCTGCCGCAGCGCTCATGTTACTGCCGAAAACGATGTCGTGGTGTTCTTCCCTTTCCCTGTAACACTGGAAGGACTTCTCCGTTTCCTTTTTTCTTGCCTAGCTCGTCATGTTTGCCACAAGAATAACTGCCGGGGTTTCCGTGCGCACGCAAGGCTTTGAGACCTCTGTCAGCAGGGCTAGAGTTGAAATGTTTCCCTCCTTTCTCTCTCCCCTCCTTCCTAGGTTGTAAGATGAACAACGTCAATGTGGTGTACACGCCGTGGACTAACCTGAAGAAGACTGCGGACATGGATGTGGGGCAGATCGGCTTTCACAGGCAGAAGGATGTAAGTGTGTGCTGCAAGCTGCTCCTGGTGACGGACTGTAACATTGCCGTGTTAGGAGCTGTGGATCGCCTGCAGCGTTTTCCCTAAAGCCAGGGAATTATCCACAGCGTAAGAGAGATCCCCAGGGAGTGTTTGGACTTGCCTGAACGTCACCTGAAAACCCATGGTTGACTGTCAGCCGGTGGCAGAGCGCACAGTGCGTGTTTCGAGACTGCAGCACGGTGTAGCTGCTGAGACTTTGCTGATGCCGAATGGTATCAGTGTTAGTCTGTGCTACCCGCTTGAATTTATCACCCCTGAAATCACCTCTCGCCACAGCCGGAGAGCTGGCGTGTCAGCAGTCGCTTTGGATCAGCTCACCGGCAGCCGTGTAGTCTGGAAGGGCTCAGCACTTGACCTTGCAGGGCAGAGCAGGGCTGTGTGGGGTCCTGGAGTTGTCAGCTTTACTGTCTGTTCCCAGAGCTGTCTCATCCCGGTGCTGCCTCTGGATTTGTTAAACCTGTTAGAGGCAGAGCTTAGGGTCAAGCCAGTGGACTAAGCTATTCCCAAGCCTGACCTAGTGTCTGTAAATAACATTATGCTTAAATTGTGGTTATGTAGCTTGGCTGCTGGGAGAGAAGCCTCTCTAGAAAGTGCCGTTCTATGACTAAAGCAGGTCTCCACCAGGGCAAGAAGTGCTAAAAACCTTGCAGTCAACAAGCAGCACATGGGCTTCTCTTCCCAAAACGCTCTGCCGAGACCTCCTGCCACCTCTTCAGGAATCGGCAGACCGGCTCTTGTCTGTTGGCCAGTTTGTTGAGGCATGTGCCAAGAGACAAAATTAGTAATGCTTATGTATTTAGCAATGCTTGTGCTTATCAGCTATGTGCTGCCGAGTGTTGGGGGTGGGCCTCTTCTTGCTGTTACACAACCTGATGAACAGGCCTCGGTGGCAGTGATTTTCCTTAGCATCTGTTTTTGTGGGATTCAGTTATGTGTAAAGTGGAAATAGGGTGTTTTCTTTCTGCTGAGAAAGTGCCAGAAGAAAAGTATTCTTTTTATAAGGATCACAGGTTTTTGCACTCTAAAGGTGAAAATGCTGACAGTGGAGAAGAAGGTGAATGAGATCCTGAACCGGCTAGAGAAGACAAAAGTGGAGCGTTTCCCAGACCTGGCTGCTGAGAAGGAAGCCCGGGACAGAGAGGAGAGAAACGAGAAAAAAGCCCAGATCCAAGAGATGAAGCGGAAGGAAAAGGAAGAGATGAAGAAGAAAAAAGAGCTGGAAGAACTTAGGTGAGTTATAAATTGTAGTGCCAACTTCCAACTTTGGCGTTTTTCATTGGGGCTGGGAGAGAGTCATGGGTCAGCGGTTTCGGTTTAACGGCCCGGCGTTACTCAGCGCTCAGCTGACCTGCTCTGGCAGAGATGTCTGCACGGCCCAGTGATTCCCTTTGTCTTTAGAATAAATATGTTTTCCCCATTTCTCCTAAAATCCTGATTGTTAAATGAATGGACTGTGTCTTTTGAAACCTGGCCCTAACTTGGGTGAACGATGATGAACTGCTGGTGCTCTGAGGGCTGGAGCCCCTCTGCCATGGGGACAGGCTGGGGGAGTTGGGGGGTTCAGCCTGGAGAAGGGAAGGCTTGGGGAGACCTTAGAGTCCCTTCCAGTGCCTGGGGGGCTACAAGAAAGCTGGGGGGGGATTTTTCCAAGGGCAGGGAGTGACAGGACAAGGGGTGATGGGTTTAAATGGAAAGAGAGAGATTGAGATGGGCCATCAGGAAGGAATTCTTCCCGGAGAGGGTGGGGAGGCCCTGGGACAGGTTGCCCAGAGAAGCTGTGGCTGCCCCATCCCTGGGGGTGTCCAAGGCCAGGCTGGATGAGGCTTGGAGCAACCTGGTCTAGTGGAGGGTGTCCCTGCCCATGGCAGGGGGTGGCACTGGGTGGGCTTTGAGGTCCCTTCCAACCCAAACCGTGCTGGGATTCTATGAAATTGGGCATGCCACTTGGTGCTCTCAGCCATTGGGATGGGAGTAACTGCTTCCTGCTTTATGTGAGCCTCAGAAAGCACTGAGCCTTCATGAGAGTTCTTCAGCTTCCTCTTGCATTGTTGATGTGAACTAAAACATGTGAATCCTCAATTGCACGTTCCTTTAAAGGCAGAACGAGGGATGGTGTTTTGAAATGTCACATTGACCTTTCTGTCCGTGCTGCAGCGTATGTGAGCTTGTTCCTCTGTACTGACGGCCTCATACAGCACCGCTGGCAGCCCCAGAAGCTGGCATTCAGTCTTTTAGTAAATCCTGTTTCTCTGTAAATGACAGTGAAACCGGAATTTGAAAAACTCTGGGATTTCCTGAGTGATGTAGAGGTCTGAAAAAGAAGGCTTAGAGAAGCAGACTGAACTGGAGAGGAGTGGCCAGCAGTAACGTCTGCGGCGGAGCAAGGGGCCTGCCTGCTTGTTTAACCTTGCCCCAGAGCTGCCTCTTGGCTGTCCCCCAAAGTAAAGGATTTTCTACCTCCTAGTGGGATGATCTAGTTCCTGAACAAGGCTGTGGAGAAGCAGTCTGCACAGCGCCCAGGCTTTCTCCAGCCCTTTTAGTTGGCCAAAGGCTATGAGATAAGCAGGTATTTGTCCAGCCTTCCCGAGTTCAGAATGGGGAAAAAACAGCTTTTCTGGTACTTGGTCCCGTTTTATCAAAAAGCCTCTCTGTTGGTGGGTTTTGAAAACATGTCACGCACGATAATGTCATTTCCCTTCTAGGAGCTACTCCTCGTTAATGAAGGCTGAGAACATGTCCTCCAATCAGGTAAGAGCCGGCTGATACCCACGGAAACCTTGCGGAGACGGCTGAAATCCGTGGTGGTACAGCTCCCGCTTTGCAGTCTGCTCTTGGTGCCTCCTGTGTGACAGCACATCTCGGTCACCCCTTCCCGGTGAAGGACATTGCTGCTTCTCTCCGCTTCCGGAGAGGGCCTTACTGTGTGTGTCAGCCAGCAGGAGCCTGTGCTGCTGGAAATTCCTCCCAGTCCCTTTCCCACCCCAGTGGAAGAACACGTAGAGCTTTAAAGTGGGGCACCAGACTTGACTCTCCTTGGCTCGTGAGCAGAGGAGGTCTCCTAAATGGTAACCATAACCTGCATGTGCCACTTGTTACTTCAAGGAAGGAGGAAAATGCACATTTTTAGCAGGAAATAAACTGGAAGTGTATGAATAAGGGCTTGGGGAGGGATGGATATAGGTGCTGAGGGGCAGAAGAGGAAGCTCAAAGGGATGCGCTTGTAGAGAGCGAGTAGGTGTTAGCCTGGAGCAGTCTGGCTCCCTGGCTGCAGGCTGGTGGTGGAAAAGGAGCCAAAACAGAGAGGAGCACAGGGAAATGAGGATGTGGATCACGGCAGAGCTGGGAGCTGAGGTTCAGAAGATGTCCTGATGTGTGCCGGCAGCAGCTGGGGTTTGCCTGAGGTCTGGCATGTCCACAGCTTGCTTGGTGTGACCTTGGGCTCTTGGAGCTCCTCTGAGTGACCCTTGATTTAAAATCCACCTTTTGCATCCTGGTCCCCTCCTGACTGCTTAGAGGAGTGTGTGGTTTTCAGGAATTCTTGATTTTTTTCCCCCTGGCTGGCAGGCAGATCCTCTTTTAACTTGAACTGGGTGGAAGTATGAGCATCTCCTGACATGCACAAGCAGTGACACGTGCTGGGGGAAGCATGCCAGGCTGCTTTCCTTCCCCCGGGTTGGAAAGAAGCTCCGACTGTGATACGGGGATCGCAACCTGGTCCCTGGTTCCTCCCCGGTCGCAGCGGATGGGCCGTGGTTTTGGGGATGCGATACACGGCAGGGACAGCGACTCAGAGCCTCGCACAAGGCTGTTCCCACTCCAGAGCTGCTGTTGGGTGGCCGTTTGGTCTGATTTCATGGTGTTTGTACTGAAATGCCAGGAACCAGAACAAATGGTGGTGCTGAAATCCTGCTGAATTCACCATTTCCCATCTTAATGTGCTCACTGATCCTGATTTCTCTTTTCTTCCCACAGGATGGCAACGATTCGGATGACTTTATGTAAATAAAGTCTCTCTCCTTTCTCAATCATGAAGTGGTTTGGGATGTCTTAATATGTCACCATCGATAAGAATGCCAAAAAAACCATCCCAAAAAAGTGAACTGTGACTCCATTTCTTCAGAACCTGGTTGGTTCTCCCGGCAGCCTGACCAGCTCTGTGCCATGGACAACTTCTGAAAGGAGAAGATCTGTATGTCTGCACATACATCTCTCAGTTTTTTGGGTTTTATTTGTTTTCAGGGACGTGGGTGGAAGGAAGCGGAATTGACTTTCAGTTCTCCAAAGACAATGATATTTATTTTAGGGAACGGGAGGGGTTGGTGTAGCATTTAATCCGATGAGGTTGAACAAATTCGTGCTGTCTCACCGCTGTATGTACACGAACGCGACGCCGCCGACGGCTTAACTCACCTCTTCGCGCTGGTCAGCAAAGCTGGCGCATCCCGCTGTGATTAGGGGGGTGTAAAATTTGGACGAGCTCGGAGCTGCTTTGCAGACCTCCCCAGCCCTGGTGGCAGTAAATCCAGTGGCTCCTCGTTAAATACGGAGCTGCAGACGCCGAAGGCTGAGCTTGGCTGTTGCAGCCTCCGAGCGTGCGGCTGTGGCTGCAGTATGTGCCGTTAGCGCAGGAGGAGTGTATTTTCCTTTAAGTTACGCTCGATTCCTGGGCTGTTCCTTGGAAATCTTCTCTGGAGGGAGAAGTTTGTGAAGAAGAGATGAGTTTTGCGCAGCGTCTTTGCCTGTCCAGGCTCTTGCCTGAGCGCTCCGTAAGGCTTCATGGATGCGTCTGTATGAAACGGTCGCGATAATCCTTGCGGCACCTGTATATATGTCACGATTAAATTCATACCATGCTGGTACAACGTGCTGGTGGGTGAGAGTCACCCGGTGTGCTGACACCCCCGAGAAGGAGCGGAGCACTGAGGCTCCGTGGAGTGTCTCCTTGGGCAGCCCAAAGCTGTGCTGAGGGGGGACAGCATGAGTCGGGTTTTAGGGTGCAGCTCTGGGTGCTGCAGATGAAGCTGTGGGAGAAGCGTCCCCCACCTCTGGCCTTGCTTCTTCCCAAAGCGAGGATGTCTCCTGGTACAGGGGGGGAGTTGGGGCAGGGAGAAAGTACCACTCACTGAAATCTTAACAGTCTTATCGAAGAATTACTGAATTACTACAGGAGAAAACCCCTACCCTGCTACAAGGGCAGGTCCCAAAAATCACAGAATCATGGAATGGGTTAGAAAGGACCTTAAAGTTCACCCAGTGCCACCCCCTGCCATGGGCAGGGACACCTTCCACTAGCCCAGGTTGCTCCAAGCCTCATCCAGCCTGGCCTTGGACACTCCCAGGGATGGGGCACCCACAGCTTCTCTGGGCAACCTGTCCCAGTGCTCCCCACCCTCTCCAGGAAGAATTCCTTCCTGATGGCCCATCTCAATCTCCCTCTTTCAGTTTAAACCTGCTACCCCTTGTCCTGTCACTCCCTCCCCTTGGAAAAAGCCCCCCCAGCTTTCTTGTAGCCCCCTGGGCACTGGAAGGGGCTCTGAGGTCTCCCCAGAGCCTCCCCTTCTCCAGGCTGAACCCCCCAACTCTCCCAGCCTGTCCCCATGGCAGAGGGGCTCCAGCCCTCGGAGCATCTCCGGGGCCTCCTCTGGCCTTGCTCCAACAGCTCCGTGTCCTCCTGCTGTTGGGGGCAGCAGAACTGGAGGCAGAACTGCAGGGGGGGTCTCCCCAGAGCAGAGCAGAGGGGCAGAATCCCCCCCCTTGCCCTGCTGGCCACGCTGCTCTGGATCCAGCCCAGGATCCGGTTGGTTTCTGGGCTGCTAGCGCACACAGACGGCTCATGGCCAGCTCCTCGCCCCCAGCACCCCCAAGTCCTTCTCCTCAGGGCTGTTCCCAATCCATTCTCCCCCCAGCCTGTCCTTGTGCTGGGATTGCCCCGACCCCAGTGCAGGATGTTGCACTTAATATTCTTGAAGTTATCTCCTGTGCTTCCCAGCATCTACTCGCTTCCCTCTGTGTCCCAAGGGTGTGGGGCTGGGGAGAGTGAGGGGGTCCAGGCCCTTGTCAACCCCCAGTTCCTTGCTGGGAGGAGGAGGGTGGGTTCTGCATCCTCTTGCTGTTCAGGTCCTGTCTCAGCTCAGGCTGGTCTGACCCTGGGGTGACTCTAGCTAATGCCACCCCAAACTCCAGTCTCCCACCTCTTCAGGGACCTTGGTGGGGAAGGTGGGTAAACCACCTGATGGGGAAACTGAGGCACGGTGCAGCAACTGTTTCTTCCTCCTCCCCACTTGCAGAGGCAGGGAGGAACCCAGGAGCCTGGGAGGCCCCTGCAGAGCAGGGCAGGGGGTGAGGAGCTGGGGGCACCCAGCTGCCAGCCCTCCCCCCTCCCCACCATCAATGGGCCCTTTCATGGGCCGTGGGTGTTGGCCGGGACCGGTGACCTGAAAGCGGGTCCCGAGCGCCCGCAGCTCTGCAGCTGCAAACTGTTGTGCTTGGCTGCGGCCCCCACCGCGGCCCCCGCCCGGCTGCTCCGGTGTCCTCCAGCATCCGTGGACGGGTGATGTCCCCTGTGCGTGACCGTCTGTGGGGTTGTGTGTCCCCGGCACCTTGTGCATGGCTGTTGGTGGGCTGTGTGACCCCAAACACCCCGTGCATGGCTGTCTGTGGGGCCACATGTCCCCTGCACCCCATGCAAGTCTGCCACGGGACCATGCGTCCCCAGACCCCTGTGCATCACTGCCATGGGGCCATGTGTCCCCATACACCCTGTGCGTGGCTTCCCCTGGGGCCACATGTCCCCAAACACCCCGTGGATGGCTGCCATGGGACCGTGTGTCCCCAAACACCCCGTGCATCAATGTCCATGGGGCTGTGTGCCCCTGGACACCCCGTGCATGGCTGTCCATGGGGCCATGTGTCCCCCAGCACCCCATTCATGGCAGCCCAGACTGGGGGGGTCCACACCATCCTTCCAGGACACTGTTCAGGACAAGCCGTGGGCAGGGATGGCGCAGCCACCAAGGGTAGCCCCCTGGAAGGCGAGCGGGCCCGGCTGCCGTCAGCACTTCCCACCCAGCCCTTCCTGCTCCTCAGTTTATTTATTAATCCTTTTGCTCCCAGCCCTGAAATCCTATCGCCCACCCTCACCACCGCCCGGAAAACGTGGCTCTGGACGGTGCTGGGAGGGGGGGAAAACCCTGCCCTTGCACATTTTTCACAGGCTGGAGGGAGGGGGCGGCTGCTGCCCAATATTATGCTAAGGCTGCTCCTGGCCAGATGTGCTCCCGCTTTCCGCAGACGCAGGAGTTTGGGAAGGGGTGAGGAGGTCAGGTGGGGGTTATAGCATAGCCGGGGCCTTCCTAGTTGGGGGAAACTGAGGCAGGGAGTGGTGGTGGATCCCGCTGCATGCCAGTGGTGGGGGCAGGTGTGCCCAGTTTGTTATGCTCCGGTGTATGTGGTGGGTGCTGCGTGGTGGAGGCAGCACCCACACCCCAGCTGTACACCCATGGGGTGCCCCCCTCTGGTCCCCGTGATCGTGTCCTTGCCACGGACATGGGTGAGAACCACGGCACCGAGGACTCAGGGCCCCGAGGTGGGCTGGCACGGCCCCCAGCGCCAGGCAGGTTTACAGGGTGCCCGCAGCCCCCCAGCACCAGGCAAGTTTGCATCCCAACCTTTGTCCCCAGCTCAGGACTGGGGTGCCCCCCCAGACTACCCCCAAGGGGACCCTCCGGCCCTCCTCCAGGCCCCCAGAGCCCCACCAGGATGAACCAAACCCTGCCTGGGGGCCTGTCAGCCAGTGCCCATCTGTGTATTGAGTTGTCAGGTCTCTGCTTCCCCCACTGCCCCCCGCTGAGAGCCCCCCGCCCTCCCACGCTTCCTCTCCACCCATGGCAGGGCCGAGGCCATGTTGGCCCATGTTAATAACCAGCCCTGGGCTGTTCCTGCCATGAAAACAGGAAAACGCTCTGCCAACAGCAATAAACTGCTCGGCCAGATGGATCCTGTGCCCTGAGCAGGGCACAGGGCCCCCCCGATCTGGGGCACGGACAGATGGAGGGGACAGGGGTAGCCTGGCTGTTAACCCCAGAGCCATGATGATTCTGGCACCATGGGCCCTGTTTGAGTACCCGGGGCCTCTGGCCACTCCCCACCCCACCCTGGTGGTGTCCCCCCGCAGCCAGGCCTCGGGGACCCCGGGTTTGGCTCACAGAGGAGGTGCCACCCCAACCCCCGGTGGCCTGTCTTGCCGTGCAGCCCGGTTTGGGAAACTGAGGCACAGAGCGGAGCGGGGTCAGCTCGGGGCAGAGCATCCCTGGGGGCTCCGCTTTGGAGGTGAGCCGAAACCCCCTTTTCTCATTGCCAAGGGCATGGGGGGGCCCCATGGGGATCCCTGTCAAGGACTGTCCCTCACAGGGCACACGTGCACACTTGCACACGCATGCAGACACACGTGTGCATTCTTGTGCACGCACGCAGGCACACGTGTGCACACATCTATGAGCACCCTCTGTGTGCATGCCCATACGTGTGTGCATGTGCCCATGCAGGCACATGCATCCTCACTCTTGCACACGTGTCCAGCCATGCACACGCATGTGCACGTGCACGCTCATGCACATGGATGCTCACTCTTGCACACGTGTCCAGCCGTGCACACGCATGTGCACGTGCACGCTCATGCACATGGATGCTCACTCTTGCACACGTGTCCAGCCGTGCACACGCATGTGCACGTGCACGCTCATGCACATGGATGCTCACTCTTGCACACGTGTCCAGCCGTGCACACGCATGTGCACGTGCACGCTCATGCACATGGATGCTCACTCTTGCACACGTGTCCAGCCGTGCACACGCATGTGCACATGCACGCTCATGCACATGGATGCTCACTCATGCACACGTTTGCACACTCATGCACACGCACATTCGTGCACACATGGCTATGACACACTTTCCGTTACCATTTGCACACACCCCACCTGCGGTTTGGTCCTGGGTGCTCCCCTGTGCCCCCCCGCCCCGTCCTCCCCCGGGGTCCCCAACGCTGGAGCCGCCTGTCCCCATACAGCTTTATTGTGCCGGGAGTACAGTGGGGACACAGCACGGGGTTGGGGGCGGGGGGACAGAGGTGGCTGCGGGGGGTGAGAAAGGGCACAAACCAGCTGAGCCCCATCCTACGGGGACCCCCCCACCCCAGGGTCAGGGATGGCCGAGCCCAGAGCCTGGAGCCAGCAGCATCCCTGAGAGACGGGGACCAGCCCCGGACCCTTGCACTGGGGAAGCCGGGACCCCTCTGCCCCCCCTGTCGTTCAAGGCTCTGCCTCGCGCCCCTGTGGGGGATGCTCTGGGGGTCTGGGGTGGGGACCCCCCCCGGTCCTTGTACCGCTTTGGCTACCCTGGTGCCCTGGCTGGCAGCAGGCTGGGTTACTGTCCTGGGGGGCCAGGGGGCCCCGGTAGCCCCGGGGGGCCTCGTAAACCAGGGTCTCCCTTGGGCCCCGTTGGGCCAGCCTGGCCCACAGCCCCAGGGGTCCCAGGGAGTCCTGGATTGCCCTGTGGGCCTGGGGGTCCCGCTGGCCCTGGCACCCCAGATGGTCCCGGGGGACCGGGGTCTCCCTTGGGTCCCCCCTGTCCCCGGGAGCCAGATTGCCCAAAGCTGCCCTTGGTGCCCTTGAGGCCAGGGAAGCCTTTTAAGCCCAGGGGACCCCTTTCACCCTGAGGTCCGGGGGGCCCCGGGGGGCCGGGGGGGCCCTGGGTTCCCGGCGAGCCCAGGCTGCCTGCGTCGCCCTTCTCTCCTTCGCTTCCTGGGGGGCCCTTGACGCCCACATCGCCCTTGAGGCCACGGGGGCCTGGAAGGCCTGGCACACCTGGAGGGGGAGAGGAGGGGTGAGTAGGAAGCATGGGAGGGGCAGCACCCCAAAGCAGGGAGAAGGGGAGATGCCCCAGCCCTGTAAATCTTGCCAAGACTGAGATCAGCTGAGCCTGGCTCCCACATCCTGCAGATCTTACTTAGACCGGGATCAGCTGAGCCTGGCTCCCACATCCTGCAGATCTTACTTAGACCGGGATCAGCTGAACCTGGCTCCCCCATCCTGCAGATCTTACTTAGACCGGGATCAGCTGAACCTGGCTCCCCCATCCTGCAGATCTTACTTAGACCGGGATCAGCTGAACCTGGCTCCCCCATCCTGTAGATCTTGCTAAGAGCAGGATCAACTGAGCCTGTTTCCCCCAAAAAGCAGATTGAGGAAGCAGCCTGGGTTCATTAATTAGGGCAGCCTCCTAATGATGCGGATGTGGTTGCCTTATGGCTCCAAGTCCTGGTGGTCCATGGTGGAGCAGGGGCCCGTGTGCTCTGTAGAGCCGTGGGGCAGCCAGGACAGCCCCGCTGCTCCCCTGGCTGGGTGGAGATATCCCCAGGGCACCCAAGCCACTGGGAGAGGCTTTGGGCACCCTCATCCAGGGGCAGCCATGCCCTCTCCAGTGGGACCTCTCCAACCCATCCCAGGCAGGGCTTAGGCTGTGCCTACCTCGTAAGACGGTGATGTTTTTCAGCATCTCCCCATGCCGGACATCCACCACCTTCATCTCCTCCATGACCATGGACAGGTTACGGATGTCAAAGTCCAGCCGGGCGCTGAGCAGGCTGTAACGCTCCCGCAGCAGGTCCGTGGTGCCTTGGACCAGGCTGAGGGATTTGTTCAGGTAGTAGAGCTCCTCGGCATGGGTGTGGAAGCCCAGGGTGCAGGAGAGCCGCACGTCGTCCAGGTAGCGCAGCATGCTGTGGACGTGGCTGTCGGTGGCGTTGATGTTGGCGAAGATGGTGCCGATCTCGATCTCATGGGAGGTCATGCGACCTTCCAGAGTCTCGAAGCGCTCGGCCGTGCGGTTCTGCGTGTACCGGTTGTGGTAGCGCAAGTCGTTCATGTTCTCCTCGTGGTCATCCAGGAAGGAGGAGATGTTGTCCAGCTGCAGCTGCAGCCCCATCACCTGCAGCACCAGGTCGTGCATGCTCTCCGAATTCTGGCCCACCTGCCGAGCCGCCGCGCCGATGCTGCCTTGGATGCTCTTCACCAGCTCGCCCGTCTTGGAGGAGGTGGCCCGCAGCCCACCGAAGAGGCGGGTGTAGTTCTGCCACTCGGTGACCATCTTCTGCAGCGTCAACGTCTCCTCGTCGGTCTTCCTCTGGATGACCTGGATCCAGTCGGAGGTTTGCCCCAGGGTAAAGTTCATCTGTTGCATGGCTGCTCGGACATCGTAGCGCTCCTGGGCCAAGCCCTTGAGAGAGTTGTCCAGCTGGGAGGTGACCACTTGCCAGCCCCCAACCTGGGCCAGGAACTGCCCCAAGCTTTCGTTGACCCGCTGGATGGAGAAGGCGCAGTTGTCCACCTCGCTGGTGATGGTGTTGCTGGTGGACGAGAGGAGGTCGTGGGTCTGGGAGGTGCGGTCAAGCAGGACTTCTTGAACCAAAAGCATCTTCTGGATCTCCTCCAGATCGCCCTGCAGCTTGGTGATCTCCTGCCCCAGCTGTCCCGTCTCGTGGCACAGGGAGCAGTTCCCCGAGGTCTTCTCATCTGAACAAAGGGCAGAGGGGTCTGTTACCCCACCCCATCCCTCACTGGGCCTGGAGACCCCCCTGCTGAGGACCAGGGAGGTCTCACCGTGCTTTGGTCTCACCTTGCAGACCCTGGAGGTGGGCACCATGGAGCCGCGGCTGGGACAACCCCGATGCCACCAGCCTGTGCCAGCACCCACCCTGCTCCTGCTCCTGCCACCTCTGTGCAGCAAGTTCCCCCAAAAGCCCAACCCCACCCTCGAGGTTGTACAGTTGTCCCATCCCAAAATCCTGGGAGATGAGTGGAGTTTTGGCTCTGGGGGAGCCCCAGGACCTGAAAAGTGGAGACGCTTCAGCCCCTGGCTGGCAGCACCGAGCCCCCGGGGCCGCTCAGCTGGAGGGACACGTGGAGAAGACCTCCAGGTCCAAGCCACTCACCCAACCCCTGGAGCTCCTCCTGGATGGATCCGATCTTTTTCTCGTAATAGATCTGGGCTGAGCTGATGTCGTTGGAGATGGAATCGACTTTCTTGAACACTGGGGAGGAAAAGTGGGGGTCAGGGGAGGTGACTGGGAGCCAGGATGTGGTTGTCTTCCACACCTTGCCTCCAGGCTCGTTCCCTGGCAAGGAGGGCTTGCAGAGCCAGGCTGGGTGGCTGGTGGGTGCTCCACGGGGTGGGTGTCCCAAGGGGCTTTTGGGTTCGGGGCTTGGCTACAAAGCATCTCCAGGGGTCCATCCCCGGGGCGCCTGCCATCGCTGAGCCTGGGAGGCTGTTCCTTGCCCGTGGAGGTGATGGGGTGGCCACTCCTGGGCTCCAGGGTGGTTCCTGAGGTCCCCGTGGGGGTAACACCATCCCCCGGTGAGGTGGCATCACGCACAGGGTCCCACGTGCATCCCAGGGGCAGGTCAGAGGGAGCTGGATGCTCCTCTCCATGCCTGGATCCTGAAGGTGCTTTGGGGGAGCCTCGGTATCCCTGAACCGGACCTCCCAACCCTGCCCGTGCTCACCCAGGGCAGCCAGCACGGTCACCGCCACGATGAGGAGGATGGAGAAGACGTAGAGGACCTTGACGGCCGTCTGGAGGGAGAGGTTCTTCTGGCACCGGCTGCAGCTGGTCTGTGCCCTGCCTGAGCGCAGAGAGGGAAGGATCAGGCCCCGTGAAACCCCCTGCCCACCCCGGGGGATGTCCTTACCGCTCGGTCGGTAACTGAAGGTCGGCATCTCTTCTTCCTCTCCTCCCGCCGGCTCGTCTTCTGAAAGCCAACACAGGAGGGACCTGAGCTGCCTGCCCCCCGGGGCCCTGCCGGCTGTCTGCCCCGCTCTCCCGCTCCCCATCCCGAGGATGCCGGCAGCACCCGGTGTCACTGGGGAAAAGCTGGGAAGTCACACGGGAGCCACTTGCCACCTGCAGCTGGCCGAAGCCTGGTGGCACCAGCCCGTGGGGACACGTCCCCGCTCGGAGACCATAAACTTGGGGAAACGTGGATGAGTTTGGCCAAAGGGTGACGGAGAAGCCGATGGCTCCTGGCTTCCAGCCCCTTCTTGCAAAAACCGTGGGAGCAAAGAAAACCCACGTGCGGCCCCAGCCGGCACCCATCCCGGACCCCCATCCCAACGGGGGGCAATTTGGGGTGCTCCGGCAGGGTGGGAAACGCTGTGGGCTGGATCCCACCTGTGGCTCCGGCACAGGGGATGTGCTCAGCACCGGCACCCAACCCCCGAAGGTGCCTGGGGCAGGGGGACGGTGCCTCCCTCACCCCCCAGGAGCTGTGCCGGTGGCTGAGAGCCCCCCGCAGCCCCCCACCAACCCAGCCACTCCCTGCCTGGGGCCTCCCCAACCTCCTGGCTGGCAAAAGGAGGGTTTCCAGCTGGGGGTGCCGCAGGGGGGCTGCAGGCACTGCTGGAGTGACCGTGGCACCGGCATCCCCTGCTTTATACAGCCCGGCCTCCCCCGCGCAGAAGTGGGTGGGGGGCAGTGGAGGGGGCTGCGGAGGGGGCTGGGGGGGTGGGGGGGAGTGCTGGGTTGGGGGTGGCAGCGATTCCCTCTGTCCTTCCCGGCATGGTCCTTTGCAATTTGCCCTAAATTGCACTTTTCTGCCCCACGGAGTCAACAAGTGATGGGCTCTGAGCAAGTGGGGGAAGCGCTGCTGCTGGACACTCCCCCCCCGCAGCCCCTCTTGCCCCCACAACAGTCTGGGGGTCCCTGGCCACAGCCAAAGCTGGCTCAGACCCCAGCCGTGGGGAGATGCTGCCAGTAGGGAGCAGGGATACAGTGGGATTTGGGGGGGGTGCATCCACCCACTGCCAGCTGCCCCCCAGCTCTGCTGCCCGCTCCAGCACAGCCATCCCCTCCTGCGCCCCATGCCACCAGCCCCACTCCTCTCCCCACAGCTCCAACGCCTCAGGCTGCCCCCCACTCACCTCTCATAGCCCTCAAGCTGGGGGACGGTGGGTGCAATCCTGCACCGGCCCAGGCCTCACTGCCCCGGATCCCGCATCCGCCCCGGCGCGTCTCTTCCCGGCGAGCGTCAGCGAGCGGCCAGCATGGCCGGGGCTGCTCCCTCCTGCCGGCCCCCTGCTCCCAAAACTTCCTGGGAAGCCTTCAAAAACAACCACGGTGGTGGAGCATCCCCACGGCCACCCGCTCGCCCATGGCCTCTGCCCACGCGGGATGGGGACGGGTGATGGGTGACGGCAGAGCCCGGCCGGGCTGGATGCTGGCCACAGAAAGGCGAGGCGCTGGGATATGTGCTGGAGAAGAAAGGCTGGTCCTGCGCCCGCCCTCCTTCCCTCCAGCCCTAATGACTAACAAATGTCTGACCGACGCTGTGCCATGATGTGCTGTGCCGGCCTTGCTCAGCGGGGTCTGGGGGGGCCTGGAGTCTGGGGAAGGGGGTCCTGGTCCAAGGGCAGTGAGGCTCAGGACTCTGGCTCAGGGATATGGGGCGGTGGAGTCAGGCTTGGGGGTTTGAGCACATGCGCCTGGGTCAGGGATATGGGGAGATGGGTCTGGGGTCTGGAGTATGGTCCCTGGATCTGGGGCAGGGACATGGGAGACAGGGCTGGGGTCCTGGGTCTGGACCCTGGATCTGGGTCAAGGATCTGGGGAGATGGGACTGGGCTCCCGCATATTGCCTCTGGATCAAGGATATGGGGAGATGGGTCTGGGGTCCTGCGTATTGTTTCTGGATCAAGGATATGGGGAGATGGGTCTGGGGACTGGAGTATGGTCCCTGGATCTGGGGCAGGGACATGGGAGATGGGGCTGGGGTCCAGGGCCTGGCCCCTGGATCTGGGTCAGGGACGTGGGAGATGTGTCTGGGGTCTGGCCCCTGGACCTAGGGCAGGGAGGTGGGGTGCTGTGGTTTGGGGTCTGGGGTCCTGTCTGGGACCCAGGGTGCTGTGGTCTGGCTCCTGGCTCGGACCAGTGTTCCCAGTTCAGAGACATGGGACAAGGGTCCCATGGGGGACGTTCAGGGGTTCCTTGCTGAGACCCCCTCCCCACTGAGCTGCTGTGTTGAGCTGCTGCTGCCCTCTGCCGAGATCCAGCCAGGCTCCAGGGCAGCCTTCCTCCCCGTACAGAATCCCTCCTCCTCCTCCTCGGGTCCCTGACCACCACGGGGACACAGGGGAGGGTCTCCAGCCAGCCAGACCTCTGCCACTCCTGCAGGACCCCCGGATGTGGCTCCTGCCCATCCCCATCCTGTGGTTTTGGGTCCTGGAGCCTCCCCCTCACCCCTTCAGCCATTTCTGGGAGTATTTGTGGGGTCTGTCTCCTGCTTCCCAGGGATATTGCAGGAATATCATGGAATAGGCGTGATAGCCCAACGCCTATCACGATAATTTAAACACCAGAGCCCCCAAGCGATGCCCCAGCCTATGGCATCTTTTTGGGGTTCCCGAGGTGGCTGCGAGAGGATGCTTGCTGGCAGCTGAGGTCTTCTTCCCACCATCCTCATCCTCGGCAGTGCCAGTTTGCTGATCCTCAGCCCGTTCCAGCCACCCCTGATGACTCATGGCTGGTGGAGCTGATCCAGAGATGTCCAGCTCGGCCGATCCCGGCTTCCTTTGGCTGCAGCTATTTTAACCGCTGCCTTGCTACGGGATTTACCAGCCTGGAGTGCTGGTGCTAAATCAGTGGGGGGGTTGCTCTCTTGCATCCATGCTGACTCAGCGTTTGTGCTGCCAGCTTGCCACAGAAGCGCTAAATATACTTCTGCTGGGTGGCAGATGGGTCCCTGCCATGAGTTGCTGGGCTACCAGCCCCTGGGGTACCTGCCGTGCCCTGGATCCTGCCATCAAGGGCAGCTCTTCATTTGGAGGGGGGGGTCCCCCAGGTGAACCCACAGCTCCCACCTTATTGCTTCTCTGATTCAACCATGGACCAGAGCTTGGGCTTCCCAGGGTCTGTGCACCCACAGGGCTTGTGGTCGCCCCCCCCCCCCCCCCCCGCCTTCATCTCTTGGTTTAATGGTTGGACTCGATGACCTTAAGGGTCTTTTCCAACCTAAATTATTCCCATTCCTACGATTTTAAGTAGCAGAGTGGCTTGGAGAGCCACAACCTGAGAACCAGCAGGGCACATGGAGAACGATACAGACCCACAACCCTTTGAAGGCCATGGGGAGCACCAGGATATTACCTGGAGGTCACTACTGGGGGTTGAGACTGGGGGGTTGGGCTCCGGTAGCTCCTCTCTCCTCTTCCACAGCTCCCAAAAGCTGCTGAGCCTCCTCCACACTGATGGCCTCGGCAGTGCAAGTGCTGAGATAACCAAAGCATCCATAATCAGCACTAGGAAGAATTTAACTCTAGCCTGTCCAAACCTGGTGCAGAAAGGGAGAGGAAAAAGCAAGAAAACTCATGGGGGGTCAAGCTAAAAAATGTTTAATAAATGAAGGAGAAGTGGAAAAAAGAGGGAAAGAAAACAACGAAATGAAAGCAAGCACATTGCTACAATCTCCCACGGCCCCAAGCAAAAGCTGGCCCAGCTTCCCCAAGCCTCGCAGGACTGGGGATGGCAACACCGTCACAGCACTGCTGGGGTCACAGCTGGAGGGCTCAGCACCGTGCTGGATGCTATGGACAAAACAAACTCCATTCCAGTCAAAACCAGTATACCCAGTAAATCTTCCTTCCCTGCGCTTGAAGATGAGGTTACGCGTTGCGTAAAAGCCCCCCTAGTCCTGCCTAAAAGCCGCCAGCAAGCCCAGTACACCCGTTTTCTCCCCACACATGGAGACAGCAATCTCATGGAGGAATCAGGGGGGGTTACAGGCACGGAGCATCCCCCTCCGGGCAGCCCTTCTGCAGCGCGGCTTCAATCCGGTGCTTGTAGCCAGTCCTGTCCTCCTGCAGCTGGCTGAGCCAGGGGAGGACGTTGCCTTTGGGGCAGGCTGCTTTCCCTCCCCTCCGCACCTCCAACGGGAAGCCAAGAATACTTCTGTAGGCGCTTAGCGCCGCTTCCCGCGCCCATCCGGATCTGATCCCTGCCAGGATCAAGGGCAGCATCCTCACCCACTCCTTGCCGGCCCCCTGGACCAGGCGCTGCAGGGCTGCCACTGCTGGTCCCGCCTGGCTGGGCTGCAGGATTTCCCACAGGATCTGGGTGTTGGATATCACCAGTATCAGCTGCATGGCACCCCAGAGGAACTGTGGCACGTGCAGCAAATGGATGGTGTGAGGAGTCCCATACCGGGCAAACACCTCCCTGAGGAGCACCTTGGCCGTTGTGTTCACCACCATCTCCTTCATCGGGAAGGCTTCCACCCACCCCGAAAACTCATCCTCCACCACCAAGAGGGACCTGTGCCCATCCTCGGTCTCAGGGAGGCCACTGATGTAGCCCAACCGGAGCTGTGACCACGGCCCCTCTGTCCGCTGGGGCAGCAACGTGCCTGCACCACACTTCAGGCAGCTCTGCACCCAATGGGCTACCTGCTCGCTGTCCCCTTCCCAGGAAGCGACCTGTCGCACCCTCACCAGGGTCTCCTCCACCCCATCGTGCAACCAGCTGTGACACTGGGCGATTATTTCTTGCTTCTCGTGCTTCGAAGGCTCCCAATTCCTCCAGCTGCCCTCAATCCTGTCAGACAAAGCCGTGGCCCTCCTGACCGCTTTCTGGCTCCACTCCCTCTCCTCCGGGTCCTCTTTCCAGTCTCTCCCCACGTACCTGACGTGCAGCATCCCTGGGTTGGTGTTGACCCATTGCAGGATGCTGGACCATGAACCTTTGCTGGAGCTGGCCCACGGCCACGATGCGCTTTGCAGCTTTTGCACCAAATCCCAGCAGCTGCTGTACAAATAGAGGGGTGAGGAGCATCGGTGATGGTGCAGGAGCTGCCTGAGAGCCACCAGCTCTGCCCCCAGCACCGAACCACCCTTGGTCACCCTCAGCAGCCACTGCTCTTCCAGGTTGACGGCGGCAAAGCCGGTGGAGAAACCCTTCCTGCCAGACGTGAACCACACACTGGCGTCGGGGACGTTGGAGGGCAGGAGCCGTAAGAGGGGAGCAGTGGGGACCGGGGTGCTGGGGAGCTGAGGTCCCTTTGCCATCACCTCCCTGTTCACCAGCAGCAGAGTCCACCCCTCTGGGTGTGTGTTCGTCCCTTGGAACCCCAATGCTTTGCCCCGTAGGAGATACTTCCAATGGCAATGGGGCATCTGGATAAGGATGGGGGCCGGTCCCGTGAGGATCTCGAACACCTTCATGGCCCAGACCACCGCCAGACACTCCTTCTCCTGCGGCAGGTAGGAGATCTCATGGTTTTTCAGGAGGCGGGAGCTGTGTCCCACTGGGACCAGGCGGCCTCGCTGGTTCTCCTGCAGCAAGGTGGCTGCGAGCGCCCCTCTGCCGGTCATTAACCTGATAACGAAGGGCTGGGATTTATCTGGGAATTTCAGGATGGGCGCAGTCATAACGGCATATTTCAAGCGGCTCAGCGCCTGCTCCTGCTCCGCTCCCCATTCCCATCTGACCTTCTCCATGGTGAGGTGGTGGAGTGGCCGGGCCAGCTCCCAGTAGCCAGGGATGTGATCCTTCAAGGAGCCAAACTGCCCGAGCAGCGAGCGGAGGCTGTGGACGTCCTGCGGGCAGGGCGCATTGGTGATGGCCTCCACCTTGCTGGCCTGGATGTGTCGCCCCTTGGCCCCAATCGTCATCCCCAGGTAGTCCACCTTGGGCTGGACAAGCTGCGCCTTCTCAAACTTGGCTTTAAATCCTGTTTTTTGGATCAGCTTCAGGACCATCCTCGTTCGAGCTTCAGTTTCCATTTGTGTTCTCCCAGCGATGAGGATGTCATCGACATAGTGGACAACCCAAGGTGGTTTACCTTCTCGGGACAGCTGGGACAACATCTGGGCCACCCGCCAGTCCACGATGGAGGTGGTGCTGTGGAAGCCCTGGGGCAAGCGGGTGAAGAGGTACTGCTTATCCCTGAAGGTGAAGGCAAACCTGGTTCTGGAGCTGTGTGTCAAGGGGATGGCGAAGGAGGGATTCGATAGATCCACCACCGAGAAAAACCTGTTCTCAGGGCCGAGGGTGTTGAGGCGCTTGGTCCTGTCCAGGTCCACCGTAGCCACCACCCTGGGGGTCACCTTGTTGATACCTTTGCAATTGAGCGTCAGGCGCCACGTCTTCCCGTCGGCCTTTGGGATGGGCTGTAAAGGGCTGTTGGAAGGAGAAGTGCCTTCCACCACCACGCCATCAGCCAGCAGGTCCCACAGGTTGCTCTCCACCGCCTCTTCCACATCTGGTGGTAATCTGCATTGCGGTTGGAAGGGCACCGGCGCTCCGCTTACCTCCTCCTCCCCGGACACCCGCCCGCAGTCCATCTCGTATCGCGCCCACACCTCTGGGAATTCCTCCCACCACTGCTCTTTGCTCGTGGCCCGTAACACCGTGAGATGGTAGACCTGTGGATGTCCCTGCTCCAGGAGGTCATCGTCAGAGTCCTCCCAGATCTCATTCCCAAATGTGTCCAGTATGGCGGGGAAGTGCTGATCGTCCCCATTCATGGTTTCATCGACAGAGATGAGGACGTCGTGGTACACGGCAAGGTCCTGCTGCACCGTGGTGACATCCTCATCGGTGTCCACCCAAGCGCCCACCTCCTCATCAGTGTCCACCCAAGCACCCACCTCCTCATTGGTGTCCACCCAAGAGCCCACCTCCTCCAAGCTGCCCGCCAAAGCACCCACTTCCTCCGAGCTGCCTGCCCTGGCTCCCACCTCCTCCGAGCTGCCCACTCTGGGTCCCATCTCCTCAGAGCTGCCCACCAAAGCACCCACCTCCTCTGAGCTGCCTGCCCTGGCTCCCACCTCCTCCGAGCTGTCCACTCCGGCTCCCACCTCCTCCAAGCTGCCCACCCTGGCTCTCCCTCCCCCCTGGCCCTGCTCCTGCCAGGTGCTCCTGGTCCCCATCTCCGTAGGGTACATCTTGGTTTCTGTCTGCAGGATCACCTCCACCAGCCTGACCGCCAGCTCTCTCGTGGAGCTCCCTTCCCACTGTGCCATGTCTTCTCCCAGGCGCTGTAGCTTCTCCCACACTTGCCCCCTCTGGACCTCCCCAGACCTTCCCTCTGTTGATGGAGGGTTAAAGTCCTGCCCATCCTCTTGAGGGATGATGGCAGCATCCTTATCCTCCACCCACAACGCCGAGACAGTGATCCTTCCCTCCTCCTTGCTGGCACCCGCCTGGACCAGGGGCTGACTCTGACCCCTCACATCCCCACCTTCCCATGGCACATCCCCATCCCGGGCTTTGCACCCCACGATCGGGTCCTCCCAACCACCCTCCCCGAGGTGCGGGACGGTGCTGTGGACGCTGACTGCTGTCACCAAGGCCTTCTGTTCCTTCTGCTGGGCTTTCCCACCTCGAGTGGTTTTTTGGCACATCCCCGACTCCTCCAACAGGCCCGGAACTTTCCGGCCCAGCTTGGCACATCTCTCAGCAGCTTGTCCCTGCATCCTGCTGGCTCTCCGGATCTCCTTGGCTCCTTGGGAAGTCTGGCACTGCTTGCTCCCACCCTTCAACCGTGCCATATGCCGCAGCAACTGCAGGAACTTGCTCGGCCGCCGGCCTTCACCAGGACGCTGGAGCTTGCAGGACCTGGCAAACTCTTCCTCCATGACCTCCCCGGCCGGTTGCCGGGGGATGGCACCTTCCACCCAGGGCTTGGGACCACTCTCCTGGATAAGCATCCCCAAATTCGCAGCTTGCGAGGCTGACAGCGGGGGGACACCCCCCTTCCACTTGTCCTTCCTGTTCCAGAAACAAGCCATGGCCCCAAATTCTGGGAAGGAAAATGGGTGTCACGCCGTGGGCCCTTCGCCTCCCACCGTGCCGGCTTGGGCAGAGGGATGTGGGTCTGTGCCAGCACCGGCCGGAGCCGCACCGAAAGGGTTACGAGGCTGCTCTGCTCCTGGGGAGGAAGAGGAAGGTGGGGGAGGATGAAGAACGTTGCTCAGGCCCCTCTCAGGGGGCGGATGGCATCGGGGGTCGGAGATGTCCCCTCTTCCCTGGAGATGTCCCCTCTTCCGTGTGCGACGGGGCTGGGGGGAGCAGGGCGGGGTGTGAAGCCTTGGGAAAGGGGGAAGCATGGGGGGGGGGGGGGGCTGGGTGAAGCACCAGCCCCCCCCGCCGTCACGCCCAGACCCAGCACCCACCTTCCCCATGGCCAGCGCTAGCCCCGGGCCAGCTCCTACCCCGCTGAGGCAGAGCGGGGGAGACCCCCCCACATCAGCCCCGTAAGGTCTGGGCAAGGGTCGCACCCCATATCCCACCCACGGCCCCCCGGGAAGAACACGCAGCCACGTGTCCCCCGTGCACCCCCTGGCACGGGCACAAAAGATCCTGACCCCCCCGGTGTCCCCCCGCGCACACGCGTGTCCCGCACACGCGTGTCCCGCACACGGACCCAGGAAAACATGCCCCGACATGCCCCAAAAGATCTTGCCCCCCCCCCATCCCTCCCACCCCCCGCCCCCTGCCCACGCGTGTCCCGTACCAGGCACCGTCCCGCGCGGAGCCTGCAGCCGGGCAGGGGACCACTCCCGCGGTGGGGGGGGGGGGGGTGTGGGTGTCCTGTCCCGCGGGGTGGGGGGCTGCTCCTTCCTCCTGGCGCGGGCCCAGCAGCATCCCCGCCCCTTTACGGGGCGGAAACCAGTTCCTCCAGTTCCTGGTCTCAAGTTTCGCCCTGGGCCCTGATCAGCGACCGGAACGTTGTTTATCACCCCGGGGGTGTGGGGCTTCAGGCTCGGGCTGGGGGGCCGTTGGGGGGGGCCATGGCCCGGAGGATGGGGCGTGTGCCTCAGTTTCCCCCGTGGCAGCGGGGAATGTCGCAGCTGGAGGTGGAGGGGGGTCGTGGGGAAGGGGATGCCCCGTACACCCCAGCGCCCCCCCCCCCCCCCCAAATAGGGGTCGCTGGGCGCGGGGTGGGGGGGGGGTAATGGGGTGCGCAGTGTCCGACGAGGTTTTACCCTCCCCCCCCCCCCGATTGCAGCACGGGGGTACCTTGGGGACCCCGGGGAGGGTGCAGGCTTCCCCCCATTTTTGGGTGGGCATCGCGGCGGGGGCGGGGGGGTGTTTGTGCGCGCGCGAGGCGCTGTCCGAGCCCCACCGCGCCCATCCCCGCGGCCTCGGGGCGCCGCGCATCGGCGGGGGCGGGACTGGGGAGGGAGGGGGGTACCGGAGAAGGGATGGGGGGGGGGGGGGGAATGTGGGCCGGTCCGGGGCCGGTCCCGCCGGTTCCAGAAAGCTCCGGGGCTGGAGCGGGGCGGACCCGCAGCGGCGCGGCGGGATAAATAGGGGCGGGAGGGGGCGGGCGGCCGCGGCGGAGCGCGTCAGGGCGGCGGGGGTGCCACCGGCAGGTACGGTCCCTTCCCCCTCACCCCCCTTCCCTTCCCTTCCCTTCCCTTCCCTTCCCTTCCCTTCCCTTCCCTTCCCTTCCCTTCCCATCCCATCCCATCCCTGCAATGAGTTTTTGCCGGTCTCAGCCAGCGCTGGACTCTCCCCCCGCCTCGGGCAAGGGACACAGGGGTCCCCCCCGGGTGTGCACCCTGGGGTGCAGTGGGAGGGATAGGGGCCAGATTTGGGGGTGCAAAGGTCATGTTTTGGGGGGTGTGTGTCAACCAAAGTGGGGGACACACCGTGGGGCAGAGGTCGGGGCTGTGCACCCCGGGGTACCCCCCCGCACCTCCGGGCACCTCCGGGCCATGCGGGGGAAGGTGATGCAGCGGGTGGATGCTCATCCCATCGGGCAGGAGTTTCCCACAATGCCCTGAGCCGGGCGGGATGTGGCTGGAATGGGATGGGGGGTGTATTTGGGGGGCAGCACTGGAGGGGGGGAAGGGGGCAGTGGGCAGCAGTGCAGGGGGCTGCAATGGGGGCTGCAGCGCTGTGGGGCACCGAGCCAGTGCTGCCGGTGGGGGGGCAGGGAGGAGCCCCACTGCGGCCCGCAGGCCCGGGGGGAGGATGGGGGGGGCAGATCTGGGGGTGCCAGCGCTGGGCGCCTTCGGCATAGCACCCTTTTTGGGGGGCTGGGGTCCTGCTGGCAGTGCCCTCCCCCGCCTGCAGCTGGCAGGAGCCCAGCCCTGTCCCGGCTTTGCCCTCCCCCCGCCCCTGCAGCCCCCCCAGCCCCTCTCCAGCCCCCGTGGGGGGGGAGAAGAAAGGCCCCGCGGCGCGGGGGGGGGGAATCCGTGCCCGGTCACTGCTTTGGCCGCCAGCCCCGCTGGCCACCGGCCTGGGGCTTGTTTGTCCGGCAAGCAGGCGGGGGGGCGGGGCAGGGCTCCCGTATCCAGGCACCCCCCGGGGCTGGGAACAGAACCCCGCTGCACAGGGACCCCCCGGGACGGGCTGCAGCCCCCGCGTGAGGTGCCATGAGCTCAAACCATCGCTGTGCCCCCAAAATCCTGCCCGCGGGAGGGGGGTGGGGAGGGGGGGCTGGTTCATGCTGCTGACTCACAGTCCCGTGTCCTGGGGGCGGGGGGGGGGGGGGGGGGGGGGGGGGCCGGATCCTGCTCTGAACGCCCCCCCCTCTGCCTCCCGGACAGGACCATGGCGCTGCTGCTGCTCCCGCTGCTCGGCCTCCTGCTCTCCTGGGAGGGGGGACAGGCCCTCGTCCCCCCCAGCGAGCTCAAGCGTGAGTGGGGACTGCAGGGGGATGGGCAGCTTGGGGGCAGCTGGGGGGGCCTGGCAGAACCCAGGGCAGCGCTGGGTGGGGAGAATGCAGGACCCACTGGGTTGGGGGGGCGGCACAGATTTTATTCTGGGGGAGGGGGTGTGTTTCCTGGGGTGTGGGGGGGAGTGCTGTGCCCACGGGAATCTTGGGTGGCAGGGGCTGGGGCGGGCTCGGCATCATCCCATGGTGGGGGGAGGTGGGGGGAGGAGAGCTTGGCATCGTCCCTGGAGGGTGATGGAGGGGGCTCAGCATCATCCCTGGGGAGAGCTGGATGGAGGGGGCACAGTATCATCCCTGGGGGGCTGGTGCAGTGGGCACAGAATCATCCCAGGGGGGAATGGGAACCCAGGGTTGGAGCTGGATGTGGATGGGAAGAGGATCCTGCCGCCTGGAGACCCCTCTGACAGCCACCCTGGCACAAGGCCATTGCTGGGGGGGGGCAGCCAGGGACCCCTGGGCAGCACTGCCCAAATGAAGGAGGGGGGAGGTGGCGGCAAGATTTTGGGTCACTTGTCTTGGGCTCCGTGAACCGGAATCGGGCTGTTGGCAAGCAACAGGGGCTCTGCACCCGCAAATATTTGTGGGTCCCCACCGCCGCCTTGGGAGCGGCTGGCAGTGCGATGTTCTTCCTCCCCCCATTCCCCGCCCTCCCCCCCAGAGATGTCGGCAGCCGGCAGCAAATTCATCGACACGGAGGTGGAAAACGCCATCAACGGGGTGAAGCAGATGAAGACCCTCATGGACAAAACCAGTAAGGACCACCAAGCCATCCTGCAGACAC
This sequence comes from Rhynochetos jubatus, assembly GCA_027574665.1. Classification (NCBI taxonomy): domain Eukaryota; kingdom Metazoa; phylum Chordata; class Aves; order Eurypygiformes; family Rhynochetidae; genus Rhynochetos; species Rhynochetos jubatus. The sequence goes on from CM050650.1 coordinate 124,762,946, forward strand.
TGGAGGAGACCAAGAGGAGGAAGGAGGTGAGTGAGGATGAGGAGGGTGGTCGCTCCGACCCTGGTACCCGGGCTGGGATACCCCCACACTAGATGGGGTGCATCAAAAGGGCTCAGGAAGTGGTCACTCTGACCCTGGTACCGAGGCTGGGATACCCCCACACTAGATGAGGTGCATCAAAAGGGCTCAGGAAGTGGTCACTCTGACCCTGGTACCCGGGCTGGGATACCCCCACACTAGATGGGGTGCATCAAAAGGGCTCAGGAAGTGGTCACTCTGACCCTGGTACCCGGGCTGGGATACCCCCACACTAGATGGGGTGCATCAAAAGGGCTCGGTGGGGCGTCGCTCTGACCCTGGTACCCAGCCTGGACACAGGGTGCATCCAAAGGGCTCGAGGGGTGGTCGCTCCAACCCTGGTACCCCCACACTACGAGGTGCATCCAAAGGGCTGAGGGAGGGGTTGCTCTGACAATGGAATACCCTCACACAGGGTGCCTCCGAAGGGCTCGGGGAGGAGTCACTCCGACCCTGGTACCTGGGCTGGGGTACCCCCTCACTACATGGGGTGCATCCGAAGGGCTCGGGGAGGGGTTGCTCCGACGCTGGTACCCAGCCTGGGATACCCCCACGCTACATGGGGTGCATCCGAAGGGCTCGGGGAGGGGTTGCTCCGACGCTGGTACCCAGCCTGGGATACCCCCACGCTACATGGGGTGCATCCGAAGGGCTCGGGGAGGGGTCACTTCGACGCTGGTACCCTGCCTGGGGTACCCCCACGCTACACGGGGTGCATCCGAAGGGCTCGGGGAGGGGTTGCTCCGACGCTGGTACCCAGCCTGGGATACCCCCACGCTACATGGGGTGCATCCGAAGGGCTCGGGGAGGGGTCACTTCGACGCTGGTACCCCGCCTGGGGTACCCCCACGCTACACGGGGTGCATCCGAAGGGCTCGGGGAGGGGTCACTTCGACGCTGGTACCCCGCCTGGGGTACCCCCACGCTACACGGGGTGCATCCGAAGGGCTCGGGGAGGGGTCACTCCAATGCTGGTACCCCGCCTGACATACCTCCATGATACACTGGGTGCATCCAAAGGGCTTGGGGAGGGGTCGCTCCGACGCTGGTACCCAGCCTGGGGTACCCCCACGCTACACGGGGTGCATCCAAAGGGCTCGGGGGACGCGGTACCCCGTCTGCCCTGTGTCCCCGGAGCGGGGGGGTGGTGGATGCCTGTGCCTTGCAGGAAGCGGTGCAGCTGGCCCAGGAGAAGGAGCAGCAGCTGGCAGAGAAGCAGGAGGTGTGCAACGAGACGATGCTGGCGCTCTGGGAGGAGTGCAAGCCCTGCCTCAAGCACACCTGCATGCGCTTCTACTCCCGCACGTGCCACAGCGGCTCGGGGCTGGTGGGCCGGCAGGTGAGTGGTCCCAATGGCACCCGGAGAGGCTGAGTTTTGGGGAGATATTTAGCCTGATCCTGCTCCCCTTCCCGACAGCTGGAGGAATTCCTCAACCGTTCCTCGCCCTTCTCCATCTGGGTGAACGGCGAGCGCATCGACTCGCTGCTGGAGCGGGACCAGCGGCAGGAGCGGCAGTTTGAGGACCTGGAAGAACGTTTTGGGTTGTTGGAGGATGGGGTTGATGACATCTTCCAGGACAGCACCCAAGTCTACGGCCGCACGTATCCCTTCTTCCAAGCACCCTTCGGCGATTTCCATGAGGCTTTCCGTCCCCCCGTCCAGCGCGTCCGCTTCCCCCCGCGCAGTGAGAGGTTTTCCCGGGATTTGCATCCCTTCTTCCAGCATCCCCACCACGGCTTCCACCGCCTCTTCCAGCCGATCTTCGAGATGACGCAGCGGATGCTGGAGGAGGCTCAGGGTGGCTGGGAGCACCCGCTGGGTGCCTTTCCCTCAGGTAGGGTGCTCGCCGCGGGCTGGGTGTCCTGGGCTCCCCAGCTTGGCTGGAAACAGCAGATTTACAGCCAGGCTTCCCAGACCCCCCCCCCCCCTCCTTATTGGGGAGTGGGTGACTAACTTAAAGGATGAGCTCAACCCTATACAACACATCAGAGAATCCCCGCGGGAGCCCAGGAATCACAGGCTCCACTGTTTGCGGGGCTGGGCTGGGTTTTCCTCTCTCCCCTAAATCTTGGCTGCCGGAGCCGCCGCCGTCCCGGGAAGGTGTTTGTTTTGGGTGGGCAGCGCCGGTTGCAGCCCGGTGCCGTCACCGTCTGCCACCGCAGCCCCTGCTCGAGTGGCTGGGAAAAGGGTGATTGCGAAACAGAGGTTGGCAGGGAGCGCTTTGCTTCGGGAAAAAACAACTGGAGAAGTCAAAATTCCCTGGAAAAAGCACTTTTGTGTCCTGGGGGGTGTTGGCCAGAGCAGCTTTGCCCCGGGTTAGGGGTTCTGTGGTGCTGCTCCCCATCCCCCCCCAACCCCACGGTGTTTTGGGGTGCTGAGGCTGGGCTGGGTTTTCCACAGAGTCCCGAAACTTCAGTGACAATCGGATGGTGTGTCGGGAGATCCGGCGTAACTCGGCCGGCTGCCTGCGGATGCGGGATGAGTGCGAGAAGTGCCGGGAGATCCTCTCCGTGGGTGAGCTGGGATCGGGACCGGGGATGGTGGACGGGGACCCTGGATGGGGACAGTGGATAGGGATGGTGGATGGGACAGTGGACATGGATCGTGGCTGGAGACTGTGGACAGGGATCAAGGACAAGGATGGTAGATGGGGATCGTGAACGGGGACCATGGATGGGGACAGTGGACTGGGACAGTGGATGGAGATCACGGACAGGGACCACGGATGGGGAGGGCGAGGACCACGCGCAACAATGAGATGCTACGGGGTGCAAAAGGGGTGCATGCACCATGCTGAGCGTGATCCCTGGCACCCCCATGATGCCCCCCACACCCTCCCCCGCAGACTGCAGGCAGACGGACCCTGCCCAGAGCCAGCTGCGGGAACAGCTGGAGGATGCCCTGCGCCTGGCTGAGCGCTTCACCCGTCACTACGACGACGTCCTCCGCGCCTTCCAGGCTGAGATGCTCAACACCACCAGCCTCCTGGACCAGCTCAACCGCCAGTTCGGCTGGGTCTCCCGCTTGGCCAACCTCACCCAAGGCACTGACGGCTTCCTCCAGGTCACCACGGTGAGCCAACCCCCACCCCGGGCTCCGCCGCGGTCCCCCCCTGTGGCCGGCAGCCACAGAAAGTGGGTCAGGGGGAGAAAGAGGCGATTGTGTGCCCGACCGGCACAATAGCCAGCCGCGGGGCAGGGTGCCAGGGCGAGGGGCCGGCGCGGGGGCTAGCCTGGCTCTCTTTGCTCCCCCCCCCCCCCCCCCTTCAGGTCCTCTCCAAGGCTCCCAACCCTGAGGACCCCTCAGCCCCCCCAGACACGCAGGTGACGGTTCAGCTCTTCGATTCGGAGCCGCTGTCCCTCACCGTGCCGGGGGACATCTCCTGGGACGACCCTCGCTTCATGGAGATCGTGGCCGAGCAGGCGCTTCAGCACTACAAGCAAAACGCCATGTGAGTGCTGGACACACCCCCCACCCTCACGGCAGGGCTTGGGGAGGGGGCCACGCCACGGCTCACCCCCTCCCATCCTTCCTCCGGCAGAGAGTAGCTGCGCGATGCTTCCCAAAGTCCCACCGAGCCCTCTCCGCCGCCCCTGCTCCGTGCCAGGGGGTCGTATGCCACTGCTGCCCCCCCCGCCCCCGCTGATGGGGTCCCACCGTGGCCCCCCCAGACAGAAAATAAAGGTAGTCGAACACCCCACCATGCTCTCCTGTGCATCTCTGGGGTGCACCCCGCCGAGCAAATAAACGTGGCATCAAGCAGCCGTGTGTGCCTGGAGATGATCGTGGGGTATTGTGAAACGGGGGGGAAGCCAAGGATATGCCCCCTCCCCAATCCCATCTGGCAGGAGCCTCCCACAAGGACCCTGTGGCTCCCTGCCTTCTCCCACACCCCATGTGAAAGGGGTGCCAGGTCCTCTCCAGCCTTTGGGGACACCGAGGATGATGCCACCTCTTTGGGGACATGGAGGACTCTGTCCCCACCCTCGTGGGGCTGGCACACTCCCCCCTCCCCCAGCCTGACGGGGGGCAGACCCCATCCCCTATCCCCAGTGGGCCCCCACATCCCCCCCAGTCCCTCCCCATGGCTGGCACAGACACCCAGGGAGTGAACGGCAGGGGGATGTGCTTTAATGGGGGGAGAAGCAGGTTGGGGAGCAGCAGGACCAGCCCCAACCCCAGCCCCACCACCCCCCAGAGCCCCTCGGGAACAGAGCAGAGGGTTCAACCTCCCCCCCCCGGAGAGCCGGCCGGGGGTCCACTCCCCCCGGGGGGCCGCTTCCCCCTGTGAAGGGCAAGCACAGCCTCACCATCCCCTCCCTGAGCCCTGAAGTGAGGCGGGGGAGGAGGTTTTAGGGTGGCCGGCGTCACCAGCACCCCACACACCGACCCCTCCTGACGCGGGGGTCCAGGGAAATAAACCCCGGGGGGGCCAAGCCTGGCACGGGGCAGCGAGGGCTCAGCTCTCGCTGTTGATGGCCGTGCTCTCCCCACGCAGCAAGCCCTCCCGTTCGGCCGCCCCGCCGGCCTCTTCCGCATGCCAGGGCAAGCGGGCGAGCAGGGGCCGGTGCAGGCCGTTGTAAAGAGCAGCACCCGCCAGCAGCACCCCGAACCCCAAGATCTCGAGGCCGTGGAAGGTCTCCCAGCCCACGGCCAGGCTGACGGCCCAGATGACGAGGGTGCGGAGGCTGTCCAGCACCATGCGGGTGGTGGCACTGATCTCCTTGGTGACGCTGATGCCGGCGAAGTTGAAGAAGGCGATGCTGCTGATGTTGCCCAGCAGCGCCAGGGCGATGAGGGGCCGGTGGCCGATCTGGCAGAAGGCGTCGAGGGCATCTTCCAGTGTCCGGCGAGGATTCCCACTAAAGCCACCCGCCGGGATGTAGTACATGGGCACCAGCAGCAGGGCCAGGATGATGAAGCCAAAGAAACCTGGGTGCAAGTGGGTGTCATAGAACCATGGAATCCCAGAATGGTTTGGGCTGGAAGGGACCTCAAAGCCCCCCCAGCCCCACCCCCTGCCACGGGCAGGGACACCTTCCATAGCCCAGGTTGCTCCCAGCCTCATCCAGCCTGGCCTTGGACACTGCCAGGGATGGGGCACCCACAGCTTCTCTGGGCAACCTGTCCCAGTGCCCCCCACCCTCTCCAGGAAGAATTCCTTCCTGGCGTCCCATCTCCATCTCCCTCTTTCCGTTTAAACCCGTTACCCCTTGTCCTGTCACTCACTGCCCTTGGGAAAAGCCCCCCCAGCTTTCTTGTAGCCCCCCAGGCACTGGAAGGGGCTCTAAGGTCTCCCTGAAGCCTTCCCTTCTCCAGGCTGAACCCCCCAACTCCCCCAGCCTGTCCCCATGGCAGAGGGGCTCCAGCCCTCGCAGCATCTCCGTGGCCTCCTCTGGCCTCGCTCCAACAGCTCCGTGTCCTCCTGCTGTTGGGGGCCCCCGAGCTGGAGGCAGAACTGCAGGGGGGTCTCCCCAGAGTGGAGCAGAGGTGTAAAGGAATCTGATAGTGCAGGTTTAGATCTGGGGTTTGGGGTCTTGTAAAAGTGCAGAAATACTGCTCAGCAGGCCCAGAATGTTTGTTCTCAACCTGGTCCTGGTACAGACCCACCCAAGGCTGGTTTCAAACCCAGTCAAGCTGATCATGTAGAGACAGTTTGAACAAAGAGTGATTAATTAATGAAGCACAGGGGCTTTGCTAGACAAAAGGCAAACCCTTAACAGTACATCTCGAGGTCCGTCTCAGAATTGTGCAAGACAGAAACGGCAGAAGAGTGATTACGGAGACGGCGACCTGAAGAAGACCCTCAAACTGACCCAAGGATTGGAACCAGAACAGGAGAATACAGCTGAGACCGGGGATTGGGATGGTCTTTGATAAACGATGAACTTCGGGGACTGAAAGGCCGAGTGGAAATATACGAAGATTTTGGAACTTCCATAATGGGTATTGATGGAATGGTGTAAAAACTGCGCGAGATCTTGGGCCATTGGCCACTCACTGAGGTGGTGGCCCAACTCTGAGTTGTGATTAAATAAACACATACCTAGAGCAACCTGCTTTGTCTGGTGAAAAATCTTTAACAAGAGGGGGAAACCCCCTTCCCTCACCCTGCTGGCCAGGCTGCTCTGGATCCAGCCCAGGATCCGGTTGGCCCAGCGAACCCTCTCTGCCCCATGGGACCCCAACACCCCCTTTGCAGCCTGTGATCTGCCCCCCCACAGCACACAGCAGCCCTTCCCCAGGCTGGGTTTCCAGGATTTGGCACCCCTCGAGCGGTCTGCTCCCCCCAGGCCGATGTCGCGACAGACCTTCAGTGCCGACAGCCCGCAGCGGGTGGACGTCGTGCTTGTAGACAAACTTCTCCTCCAGCACCATCTGGATGGCGACGATGACCTGCGCCATGACGATGAGCAGGTCACCTGTGGGGACGGGACGGGGAGGAAGGGGGAAGAGGACGGAAGGGCAGGCTTAGTTCCCATCTCCCTCCTCGCCGGACGGGCAGCACGGCCCAGCCACGTCCGGAGAGCCAGACACACACCCTGCGGTAAGTTATTCCGCCTGCCCCCGTGGCCATCCCACCTGCCCCGGGGCCACCACGTACCGGTGATCACCTCGCTGAGCTTGTGTTTCTGGTCGTGGGAGCTGTGCAGGTCAGCCAGCCCCACCACCACCAGCCCCACGATGGTGACCAGGATGCCCAGCCACTGGCTCAGCTCCAGTTTCCGGCCCAGGAAGGCGACGGAGAGGAGCCCGGTGAAGATGATGACGGCTCCGCGCAGCATCTGGAAGCTGGAGGCGCTGGTCATGTTCAGGGCTGTGTGGGGAGAGACGGACCCCTGAGTTGTGTAGGCAGCAAGAGCCGGCTAATGCCACCACCCCTCTGCTTAACGATCTGCTGCAGTGATTAAGAGCAGATCAGTGATTAACGGGAGGAAGGGGCAGTGACACTGTGCTCCCCTCTACTCCTACTGAGAGCTAGCAGCAGAGGCCCATGCCAAGATGAGCCCTGGGCCCCCCAAGCAACAGAGGTTACTGAGCCCTGTCACAACTCACTACACGGATGGGACGCATTTGCTCAGACCCCTCTAACCGGCTTCAGGCTCATCACCCCACCCCCAACCCAAATGCACTGTCGAGTCCTACAGTCCAACATCCAAATCCGGCCCCAGGTCCCTGCAGGACAAGGCAGGGACGGAGGTGACGTCCCCGTTCCCAACACTTACCCACGTACATGATGCTGGTCCCAGTCATGTCGCAGAGGGCGGGGGGCAGGAAGAGCAGGGGGTTGAAGGGCTGCGACGGGGCCATGCTGGGCTCCGGCCTCCGCCGATCCCTCCACACCAGCAGGTAAAACACCCCCAGGCAGGAAAATTCACCCAGGAACATGCCCACGGCCTGCGAGAGAGGTGGGTGAGGGGGGCTGGCCCCATCGGGGAGGCCTGTCCTGCCCGGGGCAGGGGGCTCACCTGCAGGAAGGGGTGCTGGAAGCTGTGCTCCTCCGTCCCGGCGCAGCCAGCTGCGCTGAAGTTATCTGCCCACCTACGAGGCAGAGGAGAGGGTGGTTAGAGTAAGAGGCTGTGGGGAGCCGGAGCACACCCCAAAAGCCAGCCCAGGGCTGTTCGCTGCGTCACCAGCCCCCCAAGGTGGCAGCTTCGGGGACAGGACATCCGCGGGGAAGGAGAAAGTGGGGAAGGAGACATGTCGATGGCTGCCCAGACCTGCCGGCAGCTCCTGGCCCGGCTCCCAGCCCTGAGTGACAGGCAGGGAAACGGACACCGTGTTGTCGCACAGCCCCGCGATCCGGTGTCCCCACGGCCATCGCTGCCTCCTGCCAGTGAGGCCAGGACAGCACGGTGGGGGGTCACCCCGATCCCTTCCCACTGTGTCACCGGCCTTGAAGACCTGGGGGCTTAAGGGACACAGGGCCCACAAGACGCTGGATCACAGCCTGAGGGGGGCAGCAGCTCCCGCTGCTCACACCCCCAGCCACGGATTTGGGGCATAAACTTCCTCTTTTGGGTATTCTAAGCAGTGCAGAGAGCAATGTCAGATAAACACAAGCTGTGGCACAGGTTCTCATGGCTCGTTTCGGTGAGGAACTTCCCTCTAGGGACCTTTGGAATCTGACCCCAGCCCCTCGATGGCCGGCTGCCTGCCCACAGGACACCCCCAGTGCAGCAGCGCACCCCGACACAGGCAGTCAGACACCCAGCTCCCCTCCGGCTGCTTTCTGCTGCCGCTGAGCTGCCGCTGCACCGCAGACCTGCTGAGCTCGGGGAAACGGGGTGCCAGCGGAGGCAGGGGCGATCCCCAGCCGGGCAGCCAGGGGCTTTTCAGCCAGGCCAGCAAGATTTTGGCGTGAGTCAGCCCCAGCTGACACCACAGCACCCCCCTACCCCCAGCCAGCTTGGGTCTGTGTTTTGCAAGAGGCTTTGTGGGGCCACACGCGGGTCTCGTGAGCTGGCTGAGAGCTCAGGGCCATCCCCTGGCCCTGTTTTACCCCTCGGGGGTGCCGTGCCTCAGTTTCCCCCTCCGGGAACCTCGATCTGCTGCGATAAGGGGGCCAGTTGGAGCCTGCCCACCCAGTGAAACCCCACTGACGCCCACGTGTCTGCCCGGCGGCACTGGGACGAGCCGGCTGGGCAGGTCCACCTTGCCCAGGCAGCTCTTGGGAATGCCATCCTCATCCTCACTGCGAAAGCCTGGAGCACCCTAGGGTGCTCTCCGTGGGAAAGGGCTCAATCCAGCCCCTGCCTGGCTTTTGGGATGAGCAGAAGTGGGCACACAGAGCCTGGTTTTGGGAGGGCACTCGCAGCACCCCGGGGCTGTGCTCAGCACCCACAGTGGGAGAGCTGCACCCCTCGGCAGCACACACAAGATGCATGGCAACCCCTTGCTCCCGTGGCCATGCAGCCCCCCCTTCCCCCCACCCCCCATCACCAGAAGCTGGGCTGCCAAGCAGCAGCACCCCCAGTCCTTATGGGGCACCCCACCTGTTTCTCCCCCAGTGCAACACAGCCCCGGAGGGCTGCCGGGGGGCACCGGGGGCTGCCCAGCCGGGTGGGGGGCACATGGCAGGTCCTGGGGCAGCTCAGGGGCCCCCAGTCCCTGCGTGGGGGTGCCGCAGGGAGCAGGCCCGAGGGCAGCCGTCCCCAAGGCCACACGAGGGGACCCGAAGCCCACCCCGGGGGGCGACACCCCCGGAGCTTGGGGGGCACGAACCCTGGGATAGAAGGGAGGGGACGGGAGCCCTAAAGATCGGCCTCCAAGCCCCGGGGGGAGCGCAGGGCCTGGGGGGGGCGGTAGGCCACACTGAGGCCCGGGGAGGGCCCCGAGCAGAACGGTGGGCTCAGCCCCGGGTCCACGGAAGGGCCGGGGCCGCTGCGGGACCCCAGTCCCGGGGGGGAGCCGCAGGGAGGACTCACTTGGCCGCCAGGGTGTTGATGGAGCCGGTGACCAGCATGAGGGCGGCCAGGCCCAGCTGGTACCGGGACCAGGCCATGGTCCCGCCGCCGCCACCGCAGCCTCCCGCCCTGCACCGCGGCCGTCGCCGGTAAGGCCACGCCCCCTCCCGCCCCGCCCTGCCCTGAAGCCACGCCCCCTAGGAGATCCGCCCCGTCCCCGCAGTGTCTAACCCCGCCCACTCCCAGCTACTCGCCACACCCCGCAGCGTCTAGCCACGCCCACACGCGGACTCAGCCCCGCCCCCCCGGCCCCGCCGCCGCCGCTCTCCCGGGACCCAGCCCCTGTGCGCGGCCCCGCGCTGCCTCCGCCGGTGCCCCCTGTCCCAGCGCCCCCTTGTCCCGGTGCCGCCCGTCCCGGTGTGCCCTGTCGCGGTGCCCCCTGTCCCGGTGCTGCCTGTCCCGGTGCCCCCTGTCCCGGTGCCCCCTGTCCCGGTGGCTGCCTCCACAGACCGCGCTCCCCACGCGGCGGCCCCGTCGCGGTCCCCGTGCCGGCGTCCCAGTGCCGCGGTCCCTACGCCGCCGCGCCCCGGTGCCCCGCTCCCCCGCTCGGTTTGCAGTGCCGCGATCCCCCCGTGGGCGTTGTGCCCGTGCCCCCGTGTCACGCGTGGCCCCGCCGCGGCGGTGCCGGCAGATGGCGCTCGCGGTGCAGCGTTGGGCTCCCCACCGCCACCGGGGATCGGGCCCCGCCGCCCTTCACGGACCTGCCCCGCGTGCAGCACCGGGGCCGGCAGGAGCGACCGATCCCCCACCACGGCCGGTGTTACCTCCCCTGGCTGCCCGGGGTAACCCTGCCCGGGGTAACCCTGCCCGGGGTAATCCTGCCCGGGGTAACCCTGCCCGGGATAACCCTGCCTGGGGTAATCCCGCCCGGGGTAACCCTGCTGGGGTAACCCTGCCCGGGGTAACCCTGCCCGGGGTAACCCTGCCCGGGATAACCCTGCCCGGGGTAATCCCGCCCGGGGTAACCCTGCCTGGGGTAACCCTGCCTGGGGTAACCCTGCCCGGGGTAATCCTGCCTGTGGTAATCCTGCCTGGGATAACCCTGCCCGGGGTAATCCTGCGCAGTATAACCCTGCCTGAGGTAAACCTGCCCAGGGTAACCCTGCCCGGGGTAACCCTGCCTGTGGTAATCCTGCCTGGGATAACCCTGCCCGGGGTAATCCTGCGCAGTATAACCCTGCCTGAGGTAAACCTGCCCAGGGTAACCCTGCCCGGGGTAACCCTGCTGGGGTAATCCTGCCTGGGGTAATCCCGCCTGGGGTAACCCTGCCCAGGCTAAACCCTGCCCAGGGTAATCCTGCCCAGACTAACCCTGCCCGGGCTAAACCTGCCTGGGGTAACCCTGCCTGGGGTAATCCCATCTGGGATAACCCTGCCAGGGATAACTCTGCCCTGAGTAAACCTGCCCGGGGTAACCCTGCCCAGGGTAAACCCTGCCCGGGCTAAACCCTGCCTGGGGTAAACCTGCCCAGACCAACCCTGCCTGGGGTAACCCTGCCCGGGCTAAACCCTCTCCTGAGTAACCCTGCCTGGCCTAACCATGCCCAAGCTAAATCCTGCCCAGGGTAACCCTGTTGGGGCCGGGTGGTGGTGCTGTCTGCAGGGCACCTGGGGTGTCAGGACCCTCACTCATGAACACAGCTCCAGGGCAGCCCCCCCAGCACTCCCGTACCCGACAGGCCGGTTCTCGGCAGCCAGTTTCCCCCACGACCCCTTTGGGGGCCAGCCCTGGCCCTCGGGGTCCTGCCACCCATCCGTGACACCCCCCCACCGTCCCAACTGAGGGGTGCCGGGGGGCACCCTCTACACCTGGCAGTGGGCTCCGCTGCAGTCTCCACCCCCCCCGGGCCTCCCCGCCAGCCGGAGATAAATTGTTTTTCCATCCGACGTCAGCCCCAGTGTCCGTGACCCGCGGGGGGGGGGGGCGGGGGGGGAGAAAAACCCACTCCAAGGGCCTTGGCCAAGGCTGTCTGTGTCGAGCAGAGTTAACCCTTCCTGCGGTGGGGTGGGGGGGCACGGGCGGGCAGGGCCTGCTGACCTCACTGCCCCCCAGGGATGCTGGCCGGGGGGGGACCAAAACGTGTCCCTGGGAAGGGATGTGCCGGTTTCTGGTGGCTTCGTGGTGGGAGGCTCCTCCCAAAACAGGTCCGGGGCAGGGCAGCTCCCCCAGACCCCATGGGACACCCAGCAGCCGCTTGCACCCGCTGCCGTTCGGGCTGTGGATCTGCCTCCAGGACCCCTGGGGACCCCTGTGCCCGAAGCATCCCAATCCCTCCCCCTCACAAGGACCCCTCGGCCACCTCCTCTGGCCCAGTTGACTTCTCCCTCTTCGGTGCCACCGAGTGCATGGCCATTTCTCATCACCCCTCGCTCCTGTCAGCAAGACAAACCCCTCCCCACACCCCCCTGCAGCCATGGAAGAGGCTCCAGTTTGCACCGCTCACCAGTGTCACCCATGGGGACACTATGAGCTGGGCCACCTGGGTTGGACATGGAGGATGGGATGGTCCCCTGTGGACCCCTGTGCTGGTCCTCTCCTCTAGCCCTGGGACGGGTGAGTGTCCCAAGGACACATAGGCGAGCGGTGGCAGAGCCGCTGATGTCCCACATCCCCCGCACGATGCACAACACGCCCACGCGTGTCCACCCTCTGCCGGCCCCACACAGACACCCGAGTGGGGCTGTCTGGGGTCCCCAGGGGGAGGAGATGGGACACTGGGGACACCCCGCACCTCAGGATACTCTGCAGCTGGAGAGCAGGAGGAGCTGGCAGGATGGGGATGGTGATGTCCGCTGCCCACACACATGCATCCCTGCAGAGACGCTCCCCATCCCCACATAATTAATGAAGCCGTGAGGCCTGTCCCTTCATTAACACAGTGCTTAATTCTTCCATCTCCCCGGCTTCTCTCCCCAGATCCAGAGCAGTGACGGGGCAGGTCGGGGACAGGGAGCACGTCCCTGTCCCCAGGCCCCCCAGCTGCCTCGGGGTGCCCTCAACATCCAGAGGCCCCTGGTGTGGAGCAATTGAGACTTCGGGATGGTCTGGGAAGAGGTCAGGGTAGGAAAAGCAAGGTTTACCCCTCGCCAGCAGTGTCTGCTGGAGCTTTTCGCTGGGTTTAATGAGCTGGGAAAACAGAATTGTTGAACAACACTTTTTTCAAAAAATTAAACATTACTTACTAAAAACAACTTTAGAAACCAGAGCAGCAGGAGTTTTCATTTCCTATTCCCTCATTAAACCCCTAATTTTCCCTATCCTCTTCCTTCTTCTCACCCCCTATGTGGCCCCTTTTCAGCCGGGATAGTGGCCTTCACTCCCCACTCCTCCTCCTCCTCTTCCTCGTGGCCTGGAGGAGGCGGCAGGATGAGTCTCGGCTGCCCAGGGCTGAGCTTCCCCCGCAGCCCTGAGCGAGCGGCCGCGCTCCTTAATACTGGGGAAGAATTTTAAGTCGCTCCAGCGGACTGTAAATATTTGGGCTACGGCTGACAGGGAAAATTTAAATGCTTTGAGAGGGAGAGGAAAAAAAATCACCCAGGATGAGGCAGCGGAGGCGGATGTTTCGGGCGCTCCTAAACTCTCTGGGACCTGCCTAGAGGCTCCTTTGCAAGGGCACCTCGCAGCCCCCTGCTATGGGGGTGTCCTGGCTCCCACCCCATCTCCTGCCCATGACAGGGATCTGCATGGGGAGCCCTTGCTTGGCCAGAGAGGACCAGCCCCTGTGGGTCCTCACTGCCCCACTGAGGATGCCCCCGTTTTCCCAAGGGGGATGATTGAGGTGACAGAGCCTTTTGTCCTCTCACTGGCACCACTGGGAGATCCTGGCTCCATCTTCTTCCCCCATCAGGTATTTGCACACACGCCTCCCCGCCCTGAACTTCCTCTGCTCCCTCAGCCTTTCCTCCTGGGAGAGATGCTCCAGTTCACCCTCTTTATGGCCCTTTGCTGGACTCTCTCCAGTATATCTACGTCCTTCCTGGACTGGGAAGCCCAGAACCAGATCCAGAACTCCATGTGTGGTCTCACCAGTGCTGAGCAGAGGGGAAGGGTCCCCTCCCTGGACCCACTGGCAATGCTTTGCCTAATGAGGCTCAGAATACCCTCAGCCTTCCTCACAGCAAGGGCGTGGTGTTGACTCATGGTCAACCTGGTGTTCACCAGCACCCCCAGTGTCCACCAGTACCCCCAGTGTCCACCAACACCCCCAGTGTCCACCAACATCCCTAGGTCCTCTTCTGCCCCAGGTTCTTTCCAGTTAGGAACAACATGGGGTTGATCCTCTGCAGGAGCAGGGCTTGGCACTTCTCATCGAACTTCACGAGGTTCCTACTCCTCCTCTCCAGGTCCCTCTGGCATCTCCACCACTCCCAGCCCCATGTCACCAGCAGCTTCCCAGTATATCCAACCCATTTGTGACTTTGTCCCCAGCTGCCCCGGGGCCAGGGTGTTGTGCCGTGCTGGGTACAGAGGGCTGGGAGCCTGGAGGACCAGTTACACCCTGGGAATGGTTGTACTGGATCGGACCGAAGCCCCAGCTGGCTCAGCATCCTGTCTTCCCAATGGGAAACATTGGAGGCCTGGAGGATGGAAGGATGACTCCACCCCCCTCCAGCTGCATCCCAGGGACAGGAGGAAAGGATAACAGGGACTGAATGCCGGGGAAGCACCCAGCCCCCTAACACTCCCGCATCCCCATGGATGCACCCTCAGGCAGGGTGAAAGCAGCTGCTCGGATGAGCCAAGCGGCTGCCAAGACAGATCTGCTCTTTCCAGGCTTAGCGTTATTAGATTAGGTGGTGGCTCTCGCCTGGGTTTGGAGGGAGAAGGTTTTATCCACTTAAAAGCAGGAGAGCAGCCTGGAGCTGTGCTGGTGGCCTCAGCCATGGAGACGACACGTCCCCGTCCATCCTGGCCATCAGCAATGCCCAAATCCCCTTGGAGCTTTGGAGCCAGATGCCCACACACAGGCCAAGGTACCCCCAGCTTGCCTCTCCATGGGTTTCCTGTCTGTGCCTCAGTTTCCCCATGCAGCCCAGGACAGGGGGGCTCAGTCCTGTCCCCCTGGGGTCACGCAGCAGATGGCAAGTGCTCGCTTCTTGGCTGTTGCGTGGATTGGAGGTTGGTCTCCAGCCTGTGTCATGGAGCGAAGGCTGCAGGGATGCTGCTGCGGGCAGGAGCAGGAGGGATATGGCTCTGCTGGGTTTTGGGGAGATCCCACAGGAAAAGCTGCTGCAGGGTCCTTTCCAGCCTTTCATCAGTGGGTGATAGGGGCTGGGAGAGGCAGCCCAAGGTCATTTTCCCGCTGTGGCCACCAAAGGATGCTGCAGCCCTGGCAGGGCTCAAAGTTGAGCCTCTCCTTACCCCCTCTCCATGGGAAAGGCAAACAGAGGCTTATCCTGAGGAAATTCTCACAATTCCCAATCCCTACAGAGCAAAGGCGATGGGGCATGGAGCCACAGCACAGGGAGACCCAGGGGACCGGGACCCTCTGCTCCCAGCCCCTCATCCTCACCCAGCACCCGAGAGAAGGAGCCGAGGCGGTGCCGAGGTTTGAACCAGCCTTTATTTCTCTCTCTAAGGAAAGGAACTCAGCGGTACAAATATACTTTGGCATAAGAACCAGAGAAACCTTTGCTGGGGGTGGGGAATGTGGGTCCCCGTGGGTGTCCCAGGATGAGAAATATGCAGAGAGCAAAAAGAAACTGCCCAGAGATGTCAACAGGTTTCCCCCAAGACTGCTTTCCGATAGGTATTTATAGATTTCTATAGATATGATGATAGTGTCATTTATAATAAATATCCTCTCTGGTATCTGACAGTATGTACAGGTTGTCAAGTATTAGAAATACATTGTTTTTCTTCTGTTAAAAGGTGAGAAAAGGTGTCCCCAAAGTCCCCCTGGTACCCCTGGGGCCCAAAGAAGGGCCAGTGCATGTCACAGCGTCCCGACTGGCAGGGGGACAGCCTGTGCTTTGGGTGCTGGCAGGGGGCAGCAGGGTCCCAGGGCTGCACCCCGTGGGGCTGGGGGCTGCCCCATGCATGGAGGGGGGTAAGGAAAGAAATTTTTGCCCCTCTCTTGCTGTGCTGGGGTGGCCGTGCCAGGGGTGACCCCTGGGATGTCTTGGGTTTCAGATGGGGGGAGCCCCTGGGGTGCCCCCTGCTCTGGGCTTGGGGTGTTGGGGTGAGACAGGGTGCAGGTCGAATGGGAACCAGTGCGACCTGGGGGTGTGAAGGAGAAGAAGGGGGGAAAAAAGTCTTATAATGCCCCAGGTTGTCCCCCAAAAAAGCTCCCCGAGGGTAACAGCTCCAGTCCCTGAGCTGGAGGGGGAGGATGGACACGGGGGTCCTGCTGCTGCCTGCTGCCTCCCAGGGATGGCTCTGGGCTCCCTGCTGCTTCACCATCCGGAAAATCCCAGGTTTGCCCATCTAAAAAAGGTGAAAATAACCCCATGAAGCTGTCGCAGGGCTGCCCACCGCAGGCGTTCTGGGCAGCCTACGTGACTCTCGGCTTGTTTTCTCGGCTGCAGGGCCAGGCTGATGTGGGCAGTGATCGAGAAAGCTCTGTCTAAGCCCCTCTTAGCCTGATTTGCCCGCTGATGCGCGCTCGCCTTCGTCGCAGCATCCCTCGCTGCCCGCGGACCCTCCTTCCTCCGGGCTGGCCCCGTGGCTGGAGGAGGCAGAGGATGGAGGGGATCCCACTGCTGCCCACGGTCGGTGCCAGGAGCCCCATGTCCTCCTCTCCCCATGTCCCACGAGGCCTCCGGTGCACACACGGTCACACATCACATGCTCTGGCTGCCGTGGGGCTGCCCCAGGGCCACGGAGGTCCCCAGATGCTCGCACAGAGGTATTATGGTGGGAGGTGCAGGTGTACCCCCCACCCCATCAGCGTAAAACACTCTCCAGCTCTTCAAGTTTCACATTTTTGAGGAGTGGTTTTGCAAAATAAAATACAATAAAATACGTTTAAATTAAAATAAAATAAAACCAGCAGCTCCCTTCCTACTTCAGAGACGACCGCTGCTCCTGCCTCTCTCCCAAGTCCTGGCAGAGGACCATGGCCCCCAGCTCCCCCTTGGGGGTCCCAGCCCACTGTCTCCCCCCTCCGCAGCCAGACCCCAGGGTGATTTCCTCCTGCCGTGACCATGAAAGGTCCTCGGCCGTGGGGCCGAAGGGAGGTCTGGGGGACAAGGGTGGGGATGGAGAGGGGCTACACGGAGCTGCGGCGCTTCATGAGCCCCTGGAAAGCTGACAGGCTGTGGAGACCAGTGGAGACGGAGCTGATGGCCGACCGGCGGGCGTTGCAGAAGCATCTGTTGGAGGGGGTCTCCGGACAGCGGCCGGGTGAGGAGTGGCTCTGCTCCACGCAGGTGTCCGAGGTGGAGAGGTCCCTGGGGATGATCATAGGGATGGAGTACTGCAGCTTCTCCCGGCTCTTGTACCACAGGCACGAGCACATGGATTGGAAGTGGAGAACCTCCGCATAGACGTTCCGAAAGCCGCCTCCGCCGCCCCCCGTTGCCGCTGGTGTGGCCGAGGAGGTGTCCGCGGCGTGGATGCTGCTGGCTTGCCCGTTGCGGGTGAGCAGCGCCCGGTGTTCGGCATCCCGCTTCTCGTCCTCGGCGTTCATGGTCATGAACCGCAGCACCACCAGGTTGAGGAAAGCCCCGATGACTGTCAGCCCCGTCAGGATGTAGACAAAGCTGAAGGCCACGTACTGTGGCTTGTTCTGGAGGGCTTCGTCCTTCTGTAGGGCCACGTAGTCCCCGAATCCGATGGTGGTGAGGGTGATGAAGCAGTAGTAGTAGGCATGGAAAAAGCTCCAGTGCTCATAGTAGGAGAAGGCGGCGGCCCCGATGCAGAGGGTGCTGATGCAGGAGAAGAAGCCGATGGTGACCATGTTGGCCATGGATACCTCCGCCCGCCTCATGCCAAGGCACTTCTTGATGCGGTGGAGGAGGTACTTGACGAAGGTGTTGATCCTCTCGCCCAAGCTCTGGAACATGACGAGGGTGAGGGGGATCCCCAGAAGGGCGTAGACCATGCAGAAGACCTTCCCCCCATCTGTGCTGGGGGCTGCATGGCCGTAACCTGGGGAGCAAAGTCACAGAGTGGGATCAGCTTTGGTGCTCCAAGAGGGGTGCAGGGTGTGCAGCACCTCAAAACCGCTTCCCCGACTGAGTTACTGGTGGTGGATCCCAACCCTGAGCAGTGCCAGCCTCACCCACAGGCACCTCAGGCTGGTGGGGATAATGGGGTCTTCAAATGAAAATGAAGGGGGGAGAGTTAGAGAAGAGGGAAAGTCTTTGGCACATGGGAAAAGGAACTGGGGGCCTGTTACGGAGGTGATGGACAAGGTGCTGCATCCCTGGGTTGAGGTGGGGGCAGATGGGACATGCTTGGTTGGATCCTGCCTGGACTGAGCGGATGTTCTCCAGCCTTGGAGTTTGGAAAACTGGAGATCGCTCCTCCCTGAAATACCCATCCCAGGATGGCCCATCTCAGAGTGGAGAGGGCAGGAGATGGGAAAAACAGGGATTTTTAAGGAATTAGGAGACAAGGGGGACTGGCTCCTCTCTGGTAGTCCAGGTCCACACCCCCACATCCCCAGGCTCCATCTGGGTGCTGAAGACAGTCTGGCTTTCAGTGAGCTCCTGCCCGCAAGAAACCCATGCAGGCAGCAATACTCTGCCCCTGCGCTGGCAGGTCAGTTGTCCCCAGTGCATCCCGGGCATCCGAGCTGGGCAGAGGCAGCAGAGCCTGTGGGATGTGTGAGTGCTGAGCTGGGCTGCCCTTGCCACCAGGTACCAGCCACTCCCCTTCCCCTCCTTTTCCCCTTTCCCCCTCTCCACCATCACAGGGCAGCAGGCCAGACACTGCAGGAACAGGCAGGGGCTGGGGCACAGGCTGCCCTTGGCTGACGGTCAGCGGGCAGGAGCAGCAGGCTGAGGGCTACAGGTGGCTATGGCGGGCTGGGGGCTACACTGAAAATTGAAAGCAGGTAGATATAGATTAGATATAAGGAAAAAAGAATCATAGAATCACATAACATTTTGGGTTGGAAGGGACATTAAAGCTCACCCAGTCTCACCCTCGGACATGGGCAGGTAGGGACACCTTCCACCAGACCAGGTTGCTCCAAGCCTCATCCAGCCTGGCCTTGGACACTGCCAGGGATGGGGCAGCCACAGCTTCTCTGGGCAACCTGGCCCAGTGCCTCCCCACCCTCTGTGGGAAGAATTCCTTCCTGATGTCCAATCTCAATCTCCCTTTTTCCATTTAAACCCATCACCCCTTGTCCTGTCACTCCCTGGTCTAGAAAAAGCCCCCCCCCAGCTTTCTTGCAGCCCCCCAGGCACTGGAAGGGGCTCTAAGATCTCCCTGGAGCCTTCCCTTCTCCAGGCTGAACCCCCCAACTCCCCCAGCCTGGCCCCATGGCAGAGGGGCTCCAGCCCTCGGAGCATCTCTGTGGCCTCCTCTGGCCTCGCTCCAACAGCTCCGTGTCCTCCTGCTGTTGGGGCCCCCAGAGCTGGAGGCAGAACTGCAGGGGGGGTCTCCCCAGAGCGGAGCAGAGGGGGAGAATCCCCTCCCTTGACCTCCATCTCCAGAGCATCTCGGAGAGCCCCAGCAGCAGAGGGGACACCGAGGCAATGCCATTCCACCTGGGTGCCCACCGTGTCCCACAGCAGGGCTGGGCAGTTCATCTCAAACTGGGTCACATCCTGCTGCCCTGGGTGCAGACATGGAGCCTTCACCCTGCCTGTGTGCCCGCTCCTGCCTTTCATCTCCTGCCAGACACCTCCATCCCTCTCCCAGCTGCCCAAATCTCCCCATTCCTTGCGCATCAGACGGTCAAGGACGGGGTTTTAGGACGCTAGCCTCGAGAGCTGCCTGTGGGCCTCATCCCTGCCGACAGCCTTGCCGAGCATCGTCCTGCCTGCTCCTGCCTTCCCGCACCAGTGCAGCCTCCCGCAGCTATTTTTAGCCCTGTTTCCCCAGGGAAGGGAGTTTATGAGCTCTCGCAGCGCGTCCAAGCGTCCGTCAATCTGCCAGCCCCCCCCCTTCCCCGGCTTTAGCAGGAGCTGCCTGACCTCCAGCACGTCTGAAGATGGGGGGAAGGTCACCGGGAAAAGAAATGCAGTCATCGGGGAGCGGGAGACCCTGGGAAGGTGGCAGTGAGAGCGAAACCCCCCCAGATCCCTCTCCCACCTGAGGTTTCAATCCAACTTGGGAAGGAAACGCACTGGAGTGGAGAGCTCAGCTCTGGGGGATGCAGCAACGTGCCGGCAGCTGCCAGGTTCCACAGCAGCTCTGTTTGTCCCCCCTGCACTGGAATTCCTGACTTGGGGCATATTGCAGCCTGGAAAAACTCCTGGGAACAGGCAGCGAGGGTCACGCCACGCTCCTGCCCTCCCTGCTGAAGGGGCTCAGCATCCCTGCGCCCCTCCATCTCCTGCCTCCCTCCTGCCACCCCAGCCCCCCCCCCAGCCCCAGTGGGTGGGTGCTCCTCAAAGGGGTGTCCCAGGAGGGATGCTGCCAAGGGAGAGCACGGTCAGGGTGCTCTGGGCACAGGGTGATGCAAGCAGGCGGGGAGCACGGCCCGTGTCCCTAGGGAAAAAATATGACATGTCCCTGAGGAACGTGGCCGACTCGTCTCCTTTTTAGGGCTGTGGAGAAGCAGGGATGGATCTGGCCGCGGCTGCGGAGCAGGTGCAGGTCTCGGCTGGAGCAAATCCCAGGCTGTCGGGAGCGATGGATGGTGGGGATTAGCAGGGCAGCTGCTGGGAACGGGAGGAAGGGGGGCACACTGCAGAGCAGAGGTGTTACGAAGGCTGGAAGGTGCAAAGGGCTGGGAAGGCAGGGAGAGGGTCCCTGGGGGGTGGCATTGGGTGCTGAAGGGGTATGGGAGGGGGCTGAGCTCTCCAGGGAAGGGCTGCAGGGATCCAGGGAGGGGATGGGGAGTCCCAGTGGACAGCAGGGGCTGGGAGCTGGGCTGGGGTGTTAGGGGTGTGAAGCAGTGAGGGAAGCAGATCCCTGCTTTACAAAATCATTGCAGGAAAGCAGGAGCTGGCA
Source organism: Rhynochetos jubatus (assembly GCA_027574665.1). Classification (NCBI taxonomy): domain Eukaryota; kingdom Metazoa; phylum Chordata; class Aves; order Eurypygiformes; family Rhynochetidae; genus Rhynochetos; species Rhynochetos jubatus. The sequence goes on from CM050650.1 coordinate 124,783,566, forward strand.
GTGAGTGAGGGCTGGTGGCCACGAGCCGTGGCCAATGCCAGGACACCCCTGTGCCCGGGCAGGAGCCCTGGATCCCGCTGCCAGAGCCATCATGCTGCTCCTTCTCCAGCTCAGTGACAGGGAATGCTCTGGGGGTCCATGCTGGGCGAGGGGTGGGTTCCTCCTTGCACCCACCCCTACCCCTGGTGTCTGCTGGGTAAACACGTGGCCGGTGTCCCCCGCCCTGACCCAGCACAAGTGCTGGCTCTTGTCATTGCAATGGCCTGGCCCCCGCAGGGGGATGCTGGAGCCCTTCACCGTGGTCTCTGACCTGCTGCAGCTTTCACTGTCCATTGCTGGGCTGTGAGGCTGCAGGAGCAATAAGGGATAGTGGGAAAGGTTCAGGTATCCCAGCAGGTGGGGGATCCATCAAGCCATTGACCACTCTGGGGGTCTCCAACCCTTTGGAGCAGCCCTGGTTTCTGTCCCGGTCTGGGATGGACACAGCTCTGGTCCCTCCTTGCCTGGTTTCACATGACTATGACACCCCCCCCAGCCCATGGAGCGCTGCCTCCCTTCCCATCCTGGTTCCCAGCAGGTTCCCGTGCATTTTGGGGAGAAAGGAATGATCTGACTGCATCTGTAGACACCCAAGGATCCACAATTAGGAGCTCCCTAGGGATGGAAAAGCCCCTTCCTCTGGAGATGTCAGCCCCCACCCATGGAGACCACCCTCCCTGCGTGCACCCTATGCCTGCAGCTGCCTGGC